>BOPP01000072.1:4680908-4896503 GCA_017312745.1 Gryllus bimaculatus | reverse complement strand
CTTCCTCGCTCCTTATCGCTGAGCCACATTCCACCTCGCCCTATCTCAATCACCCTTCATCCGGTCTCTCTTTTAGCTCGGCACCGCTCTTCACGCTCTCGTTCCTACCTTTTCAGCCCTCTCTTCCGCGTTGATTCCTCTGCTCTGACCTCCTCCTCCTTCGCCCCGGCCCACCCCGACCAGCCAGCCGGCCAGCCGGTCGGCCACTTCTCGAGCCCCTCCGTCTTCCGAATCCTCTCGGTCGCCGGCCTCGGAGCCAGCCCAGGTACACGTGTCACGGCCCCGCGACGCATACAAATCCCGCTCTCGCTCTCGCGCTCGCGGGCGCCCGGGCTTGACGAAGGAGACGGCCACAATTCAAATCACGACGAGCACGTCGCGTGTTTCTTCTCTCGCTCGGAATCGGTAACGACCCCTGGAGGCGCCAAGCGGAGCGGGCGTGGCGCGGGCGCACACAAATGTGCAAGAGGTGAGGAAGCGGAGGCAGCACCTTAGGTCGTAGAAGCAGCGGACGAAGTACACAGGGAGAAAATGCAAGTTGGAAACAGAAATCACCCTTCGGGGCATGGAAGGCAAAAAACCCCAAGTTTTCTCAGATTTGGCGGAGAAGCAATTAAGATTCGGCGGAACAGAAATAACGAAGCTTTATTGTAAGGAGAAGCCATCGTAGGTACCAGAGTTGGATTATCTATGAGATTACGGAAAGCGGACCTAAGTACATCGAGGAAATCACGGACACAAGAAACGAGAGCTCGGGACTAAGTTTTCTTAGATAGGAAATTATGTGATATTGAACATTATTATAGTGAAACTTGAATCTTAGCGTCATCGGTGTCGAAACAGATAGTAAATGCCTCTCTTAATGCAATTACTCAAAATTGTTTTAAAACATTTTAAAATTAAAAAATTCCGGAATTATTGACAGTAGTAAAATTTTAATTTATTATCATCGCTAATGTAATGTCATTGGCGCACCCAAGGGGAATGGGAGGCTCATGGGGCGTCAACTACCTTACCCGATGCTAATGACACATATTCAAAATTATTGCTTCTATTCATTTTCTATAATGAAGTAAGTCTTTCTTTATATCAAATTTTTCATGTGTTAAGGTTATAAATAATAACAATATGATAACAAATAAAAATTACATTTCATCCAAAAAAACATCAAGCCCCCCCCCTGAGAAAAAAACCGAGTGCGCCTCAGAGTAATGTTAATTTAAAAAATATAATATTTTAGTGAACATTTTAATGTCTGAAATCACATCCAGAAACTCGCCAATCTTCAAATCATACTGCAAATTCCTTAATTCCGACGGTGCGCTTACGAAAGGATTCGAAAGCGGGCCCGCAGGATGACACCGAAGTCAGCAGGCCAGCCGCTGCGCAGTAACGACGTGGGTACGGGGAGCGGGGCGGGGCGTCGGATCGGGCGGGACGACAGTGATGACGTCGGCGCCGAGGGGGGCGGGCGCGCCGGACGACACACTCTCCGATATTGCCTCTGATTTAGTTGCGCGACCAAGACACAATTACTCGGGCCGCGAAAGACAGCTGGACGAGCGGCCACATCGCGCTTTGGGGGATATACGAACCTCTGCGGATTGGCTACTCCGCCCCGCCCGTCCGTCTGCTTTCCACTGCGCACCTCGCGAGGTTATAAAAGTGGCCCGAAATAACGATGATGGCCGGCAAATCAAGACAAATGCTCCTCCGCCGCCGCCTTCGCCGTCACCGACGGCGCCGCCGCAGATGAGAGCGCGGTGGCGGCGGCCCCTTCTCGCCACCCGGGCCGTCGGGGTCCAAACGGCGATGGGGCCTCACCCCCGGTTCAGCCTCGTTCCTCACAGCCTACTAAAGAGGACCACTGTTACTCTCCCAAGGCAAAAAAAGTTATTTCCTTATATTATGACTTTCTACTGAAATTAGATTTGTATAATTATGTAATTATGGAACAATCAAATATGTAATTATAGACAGACAAATTGGATAAATAATTGAATACAAATAAAACTATTTTTGAATTTATTAAAGTGCTAAGGCTTTAATAAAATGCATAAAAGAACATTTCGGTAACCATCACCACGTACTACTAAACAACACAAAATTATGTTACTACACGGAGTGTGTCATTTATTATAATGTAATTACAATGATGATTCTCACTTTACGTTAGATGTATCTTTCTATATTAATAATTACGGTCGTCTTTAGTAGGCTGGCAGGAAAGATTCTGATCATCACTATTTCATCTGGGGGTGAGGCCACAGCGCTGCTTGGACACCGTATCTTTGTATAAAAATAACATGAATAATTTAATATAATTTACTCAGCCGTATGTCATGGTGTGGTTAACATAGGATACCAGCTTCGAACGCGTGCATTCTTGTTTATTTTATGAGGTGCCAAATTGAGCGGAAGGGTAGTCACTAGGGGGTCATATATATTGTTTAGGTTTTGCGGTTTTATTTTCTTTTTTAACTCGAGAAATGTTGAAAGTAGAAGTTCATAATTCAATTTGGATGCTAATAAATCAGCATAATTGTTATAGTGAAATTGGAAGATTGAAAAGTTGTTAAAGAACAGTTGGCAGAAAAGGTGTTAAAGAACAGTTGTTAAAGAACACTGGCATAAAATTTAAGGTACTGACTTCTGCAATTGAAACATGTCAAAATCAATTTGTTAATGTAGTTAGAATCGTATTTGATTTATTACAGGTTACATTAACACGGTACCATTTGCTGCAGAAAGTCAGCAGTTAACTATTGTTTTTGAAGAATAATACTTCTGAGAATGTAAACAGGTTCAAAGCTCCAATTTCACTCATTTGGAGAACGTCTCAACCACACAAACTCGAGATAGGTGTCTGTTTTAACGGTGCGTCTTTAATATAAACAAGATGTAGTCGTTTAATATAATCGTACTCGAAGACTCCTAGTTTTGCCAGATGTGTTTGCTGCGTCTCGTGTTCTCATCTCGGCGCAGATTTGCCTATTTCTCCCTCACCGGCGAACCGATGCACCGATCCATCGCTCTCCTTTGTGAGCGAAGGTGTGCAGAAGAGGAAGTTTTAGAGCCACGCATATGGTAGCGCCTTTATGCACTAATAGTCTCGTGACGGACCTAGAAGTCATAACGTCTTCCATTAGGCCTAAGGCCCGAGTTTATACCTTCATTACTTATATTAGTGGATACCTGTAGAAGTCTCTACGGTCACCTTACAAATGGCAAAATGGCCGCCAATGAACAGGAAAGACTGCATTTCTTCAACTGTGATAAACTGATTCTCAAATGTGAGGCTGTTAAAAGTAATCCTTATCCACAACTCTGACAAAAATTAACGGAAAATTTCAGAAAGATGACAGGTAAGAAACTCAAGAAAAAAGTTGAAATCATTTCTTCGTGTTAGATTGTGTAATATGCTCATAACCAACGCAGTTATTAAATATTCCCTACATTCTCAAAATAATAATGATAATAATAATAATAATAATAATAATAATAATAATAATAATAATAATAATAAAAAGATTCAAACCTCACACCATACTCATTGCGCAGGGCTAGAAAATCTAAAACTTTTCGCATAATGGAGATTTGTTACCTCTTGACTCGTATTATCGTTCAAATGTCTCACTAAGAGCCTACTCTTTGATATAATATGCACCTTTTTTGTTATATTCTGGAAATGCTTTTGTTATAATGCATATTTCAATGTCGCAATTGCTAAAACTTTTCTGAACGTTGTTTCTTACAACTGTATAAAGTTGTCACGTGTTCAATCGAGTTTAAGGAAGAGTCCTTTCGCCTAGCACTAAAACTCCCTATTGTCCGCCCGGAACGCGTCGCTCTCAGCCCTAAAAAGGACTCTATTCAGAACAGGGTTACGAGCACAGGTCTTCAGGCAACACGTAATCACGAATATGCATTCCAAAGAAACTCAGAAGACGACGAATTTCGTTCTTGACACAACAGGCTGTATTATGGCTGTACACGCTCGTGTTTACTCAGGAGTAAAATGGGAATATGGTGAATTGTCACGTACACCGAGTGTGTAGGATCCTTCAGAATATCTAGTCATTCACATAGGCAAAGAATGAAGATATTCTAAACATCAACAATTTTATATCTTCATCGTGTTCTCGTGCCATCTACCATATAGGCACACAGCAAACAAATATTAGAGAACTAGTATTCAATTTATCCAGAGAATTCCGAAGTAATACATGTCAATTAAAATAATTATTCACTGCTTATTTCTCTCCCTTAAAGTCACAATCACAAAAGGACAACTTCCGTTTCTGAGGGGGCTTTTGAACCCACAATCCGAATAGATTGCCAATCATAGCAACTTGGATCACTTGTATCAGCT
The DNA here is from genome assembly GCA_017312745.1 of Gryllus bimaculatus. NCBI lineage: Eukaryota > Metazoa > Arthropoda > Insecta > Orthoptera > Gryllidae > Gryllus > Gryllus bimaculatus. The sequence continues at coordinate 4,892,131 of BOPP01000072.1, read as the reverse complement.
TTTAGGACACTTCTATTGTTAGGATTGTTCGAAATAGAAAGGAGAGAAAATTAAGTTAGGTGTATTCGATATAGAAATGTCTATTCGCATTTGTGTCGTTGAAAACAAGTTTAATTTCTTCTTCAATATCTCTTAATTATGATATGCTATCTCGATTTATCCTCGTAAAACACCCAGAAAATTACAATCTACATTTATTATCTTATTCGAACATGCCATTGTCCCCTTAAAATATCAACTTCGTTTTCGAAGAACTTCGTCATTCTCAGTCTGAGTTATATGCTATAATCCTTTGCATTATTTTTACAATATTTGAACTACCCGTTTCTGGTTTTCAACGTAATATTTCAACTCGTAAACCATAAATTAAAATTTGAGAAATTAAGTTTCATCTCTTCATTGTACAATAACCCGAGGAGTAGCCAAGAGTTATGGACAATCTCAGTATACGTCTCTTCAACTTCATAAAAAGAACAGGCAAAGAATTCACATGCGAAAAAACTTACAGGAATGCAAAAGGAATATGAAAATGTCACTTTAACTTATTTTAAATTATATTCTCTTATTTCTGAAAATCCATGAAAATGTCAAAGTAAAAGATAAATGTCAATTTAATGGATATTTAGAGAAAAGTCTGGATGTGCTCTCAGGCTAAAGGAGGAAGTTTCATGACACATTAATACTGAGAAAACATAAAGCTGTACAACCGAGAGTTCGCCTTGAGCATGATAAAAAAGAGCTCACGATCATCAACAAAATGACTAAACGGAGAACTCCTTCTAGAAATATCACTGCAAATATTACCAACATTTCCGAAGTAATATGTCTACGTACATACAAATCCCTGAAAAAATCGCTAGTACTGTTGCAGACCCCCAAAACAACAGTAATAATAATAATAATAGTAGTAATTATTATTATTATTATTATTATTATTATTATTATTATTATTATAACACAAACGATAATCCGTTTAAAATGCCTCCTGCAAAAACAAGGGTTCCAAGAATAGATGCCATGCAACTAATTTCCTCTTTAGTGTTATATCACTTTTTCCGCATTTTTCTCTTTCTAGCAAAATTATATTTGGCTCTTACGCTGTTTCTTAAAATGTTACACGACGCAAAATAACGTTGAGAGTAGTCTCAACAAACTTGATTCAATGCAATGACAACGCCCAACTCCCATTAACGCTTCAACAAAGAACTTTCGAGAAAGACAACAAACAGGAAGTGGAACGTAAACAGCCGTGGCGCATAAATGATAACTCTCATTTACATAACTAAATCACAACGTGAAATATCACGAACTTCCTAATAACGTCTCAAGCACGTCTCGCAGAAAATTCCGCGCGCATATATTAAGATTCCAGCAAACGGCGCAGATGTCAGCTGAGGATTGGCAAAGTGCTGACCGGACACCGCCCCTCCCGTCTCTCCAACCTCGCCGCCCCCGATGCCTCCCGCGGCGCTCCAGCCAACTGTCTCCGCCAATTCCTACGTCGACGGCGTCTCCGCCCCAACCCACCAACAACAACTAACGCCCGCCGCCCACCACTCCAGTCTCTGGCGAACGCTCTCTGTCCGTGTTCTGTAACTTTGTTCCCTCCCGTTGTAACTGCCGTTGTCCTCTTAATACGATCTCCCACATAATTTCGCTACTCTTTTTTCCGAGCCACTTCTGTTCCGTATGTCTCAACACACCCTCGAAGCTCCCGCCATCACCTTAGTACCCTACCGGCTGTGGTACCGATCGCCCACAATGTTTTCCGCGACCTCTCCAAGCCCCGTTGGTCCGATGTCGCTCCTTTTTTCTCACAACAACCTCCTCAACTTCAACATTTTGACTCTACTCACAAACTCATCACTTCTTTCCCTCCACTGACGGATGTGTTGACTTACGCCAAAAGGGTTTGCTATTCAACATTGTAAATAAATTCGTCTCGTTTCCTTAATAAATCGCCTTATCGAGTTTTTTATAGTACGAGTATGATACCCGTTCCAAAGCCTTTTAGTCATACTTGAAATGGATAAACGATTTGGTACTTATGATTATCACGGTAAATCAAGGAATAACGATGGAGCAACGGTGAAAGGCGAGTCAAGGGAAACGGGAGAAACCGAGAAATTAGCCCCGGACCCGCCATGTCCCACGAAAATTCCATTATAAATCATCCTGGATTTCAACGCTGACCATGGGTCACCACATGGACTGTTTGCATGCCATACCTTCACACCACCAGGAGGAGCGCCGATCGACGCTACCTTCGCCCCCCTCTCCGTTAACACACCGCCTCCCCACTCCGACGAACGGCCGCATTCGCTCGGCGGCCCGCGCCGGGTTTTCGTTAATTCGGCTTGGGCCACGGCTGCCGGAACAGGCGGGTCGGGACGGGGCCGCTGAGGGGCGGGGCGGAGCTGTGGTGGGGCGAGGCGGGACGAGGCGGGCTCGCCAGCACGTGCGGGGGGACGAAAGAGAGGGGGCGGGTCGATGCGACGCGACAGGCGCGGGAAGACGGCGCGTTACGGAATGTCTTTTCCGTAAACAGCTCAGACAGAGTGTGCATTCACATTACGACAGCCCACGGATGAACGGTCCGACATGCGGGGAACGAACATGTTATTCCATTACGATCCCGACTCCCCGTGCTAGAGTGGCGTCCCACAATCTTCCTTCCCCGATATTATGAAAATCTTGCAGTGACCTTCAGAACAAAAGTGCTGAACGTTAAACCACATCGCGTTTGAAACAGGGTTTCCAATAGTGTCTTTTTGGTTCGCCTGTGGCGGCAGCTGCTCGCAGCTGTCTGCCGGAACTGTCGTCCTCCCGCCGCAGTGAGCTAAATCCTCCGCACCAAACGACGAAGCCCTGCGAAGGCGGCGTCCCACTGCACACATCCTGGTTTCGATCTGACTCCGAGCAAATCTGTTAGGTCCGCGGCCGCAAAACGTTTACGCCAGAAGGTCTCAAACTGTAGTTCACGTATCCCAAAGATGCGTGGTTGGTATGTAAAGGGTAGAAAGAAAACTTTCAATGGAATATTTGAAGAAAAGTAGAAATTCACTATTTAACTCAAAAGTCCGAGTATACTCTATATCCATTTTTGCAAGTATTTGAAACACTAATTATACTCCTGCATTCGACTCACGGTCACGAAACAATTATGAGAGTCGGCTATGTATTTCGTTCTTGTAGTTGTTTATTACCAGAAGTTAAATGTGTCAAACAGTTAAGTTTGTTATACATTCTTCATATTGTTTACTAAGTAAAGTTCATATATTAAAAAAGGACTTAATACTTTACCCACATAATGTTCTTTAAAACCCACTGTATATGGAAACATCATCAGAAGGATTTATTAAATATTTAGTCATTAGTGAGCGTTAGAATATTAACAAAAGGTGGGAATTTTTTCTCTACGCTAACACAATGCACCTACGAGATGTTTGATTGTAATTTTCAGCAACAGGATGTCCTATAACATGATAAATTTACTTAAAATCACCGCCTCACGATTTATAAATTGCCTTTTGTATGTATCTTTCACACGGCCATAATATCTTTCACACGGCCACGTGTGAACACTTTATTGCACGTAAAATGAACACTGAGATGATGTATTGCTATTGTTTCTGATGTGCGTCGGAAGGATACCAACATGTAATAGGCTTTTAAGGTAGAAAATAATAATATACACAATTAATGTGGTAAAGATAACAGTTCTGACCTGAGAGTTCCGACATCCTGGAATTAGCCATCGAACTCACGTCACGTAGCAAGGTATTTCAAATTACGAAGAATGCCAGAGCACGTATGTGACCCAAGCGCTTACCAAAACACCAAAACTACTACAGGCATAATATATTTAGGCAGTCGCTCTTGAGACAACTTTTATAAATATGTGGTACACACTGTTGAAATAATGGAACAACACACAGAAAGCCGCTTTCTGAAATTCAGACAGAATGCACACGTAAAGGACACATGGCTGAGTCGAAAAAAGTTTATTTGAATTTTAAATGGCACATGCCCTCAACCTTAGACATGAATTCGGAGAGTACACCAGAGGAAAATGACAATCTCTAGAGGCAAGGGCTCAGCGGACTTATGGGAACAGGTCTCATCAGAAGAGGCAAAGATAAAACTGTGATAAATTTGGGAAAGAATAAAGTTCACTGAACTTGAAAGTTTCACACCACGTCCCATTGACATTCATTATAAAGAAATTCGTGCACATTCCATTATCTTAATTAATACTATTCAATGTTGATGATTATCATAAGTAAGTGTATGTATATTACACATAACTTCATATACTTTCGTCGTTCTAATAGTTCTAGTATTATCTTTAGGAAATGAATAACTACATTATATTCAGTGACACAGGTAATAATTATATTTTTACACATTAAAAATATGTTTCTCTGCGTGGAGTAGTGTACTCCGCCAGATGCCGACAATCGAGTACAAAAGTTCATGGGAGTTACAGATTTTGCTTCACATTTCTTTTCCGCGGAAGACAATATGGAAGAGGAAAATACACTGTGTGATCACAAGTATCCGGACACATCCAAAATGGTGTTATGGTGTGGTATTTTTTATGGAGGGGCTTCCACCCCTTTTCAAGGGTCCCTTGCTGTTTTGTGTGGCACTATCACGGCAAAGGCCAACGTTGATGTTTTAAACACCTTCTTTCTTCCCACTGTTGAATAGTAATTCGGGGATGGCAAATGAATCTTTCAACACGATCGAGCCCCTGTTCGTACAGCACGACCTGTTGCGGAGTGGAGGAGGCAAGACGAATCGAACACATTTGGGACGGTTTTGAACACTGACTTCGTGCCAGGCCTCACCGACCCACATCGATACCTCTCCTCAGTGCAGCACTCCGTGAAGAATGGGCTGCCATTCCCCAAGAAACCTTACAGCACCTTATTGAAACTATGCCTGCGAGTTTGGAAGCTGTCATCAACGCTAAGGGTGGACCAACACCCTATTGAATTCCAGAATGACCGATGGAGGGCGCCACGAACTGAAAGTCATTTTCACGAAGTCATTTTCAGCCACGAGAACGGATATTTTTGATCACATAGTGGACGACATTTTTTTGTGAAAAAGGAATATTTGCATGCACTTGTTTCATAAATTCATTGTTCTTCTTGAGGATACTGTGAACTATGCCCAAACGACATTAATAGCAGTAAGCAAGATGCCGTCAAAACATCATGCCCACTTTCACTCAGACGGCAAAAACATCTTTAAACCACTCTTCTGGAAAATCAGGTAAATGTGACCCGAGTGTCCTTTACCGCCGATGTGCACATCTATAACGCATTTGAAAAACATGTAAAACCAGTGGAATGTGCCGTATACCGAAACGTTTCATTCCGTTAGTGCAACAAAAAATTACTTAACAACTAGGCGTATAATAGGTTCGAAAATACATTTCAACTTCGCAAATTTCAAAATTTCATAAATATCAATGAAAAAAGAAACTACCAGTTTTATTAATGCCCTTCTTCTATTCCAGAAAATAAAAAAAATGTTCAGCCATTTTCTAGAAAATGTTGAAAATGCTACAGGGGCAAAGCAGGCTCAAAAATTAAAATGACTTAATGATCTCCGGACGGCACAATTTGCTCTTACTTCTGAATTATTTACCGAGTTTCAACCCAAAATCTAATTTCACATCCCACTTCAATACATCCCGTTTTTCGGGTACAAATTTGCATGTATCTCTCCTCCACCTGTACCAATCTCAATCATCTACAAAACACCAGTAAAATACCTTAATCCTAACATGTGTGCGAAGCTACAGCTGAAAAGCACTTCCAACACGGATTTTACGACAATTCAAGATCGTATTGTGGAGATGATTCCAATACTTTTCCTCTCTTATACTATAAAACAGGGAGGACAAATAAAAATACACGTAGTACATGACTGTCCGATGTGATACGAATCGTCGTCGTATTGAAGATCGTTGGCACCAACATACCACTGTTCCGCACTCATTCACGCACGTGCATTCCCGCGATTGACCGCGCGCGCGGGCGTGGGACGGCGTGGGGCGGGCGTGGGGAGTGGGGCGGGCGTGAAGTGGGCGTGGGGCAGGCCTAGGAGCGGGCGTGGGTCGTGCGGGGGGCGTGCGTGAGGCGTGCGTGCGGCGTGAGCGCGACGGGGCGCGGAGCCGGGCGACGCCGGAGCGACACCCAGGCGGTGCGGCGCTGCGGTGCGTGGCGGCGCTCAGGATGAATGGGAGGCCGGGCGGCATGCGATGCGCGGGCGGCACGGCGGCAGCGTCCGCTGCGCCGAACCGTAGCGCTACATAAAACCTTCACGTTGACAAACAGCGGGGGCAGCAACAGATAGCTGGATACCGCAACGGCGTTTAACCCCGCGGGGGCGCCTCGGTCGGTGGACACGCGACGCCGCCGCCGCCGCCGCCGCCGCCGCTCCCGATGTCGGCCGGCCCAGCGCGGGGGGGCCGGTCGCCGGCCGGGGGCAGGCCCACGCTCTCTCGGATTGCGTGCGGGAGCGCGGCGAACGCCGGGAGAGGTGGCGGTCAAGTCCACCGAGCCACGCCCCCCGCGAGCGGGCGCGACGAGTCGGAGAGGAGGATAAATAAGATAGCCTCTCCAGTCCCTCCCCCTTGGATTAAAATAGCAAACAGTATCGCAGCAGGCTGGGCAAACTCAAGGCACTTTGACTGACTGAGGGTGTAGAGACCACGTGCAACATCATGCTTCTCTATTTATTCAGATAATACGTATTCAATAACATCCATTCGTATGAAACCGTCTTTTTACGGGTAATTTACTACAAGAAGAATGGCCGACAAGGACTTTTACAACAGGCGGGTGAGTTGGGTACCACTTCAATGGACTGAAGAATGTTAATAGAGGTAATGGAGAATAAAAAATCATGTTTGAGGAGAATCTGTCATTTACCAAATTGCCCAGCAGATTACACAGAAACTAGTAGACTCCAACTTCAGGCATAGATAAATGCAAATAGTTCGAAGTATGTGTTACACACTCAGTATACTTAATTTTCTGTAATGACTAAAAGGTAACGATCAGGGCTCGGATTGTGATGACCCAAAGATTGTTTCAAAATGACCTATTTTTTTTAAATACACCAAGTTTGTATGAACATTTTTATTTCTTCAATGAACTTTACACTTTTAAATAAATATATTTATACAAAATTATATTTAATATTATATATTATATTTTTACTTAAGGAGGAAGTACAATCCTAAGCTCCGATCTTCCAAATGTAAGTTTTGAAAGGTCCAGGAAATTAGCGAAGATCTCTGTAATTTTGAGAGTTCAAAAAACTAAGTCAATCCAGTAGTGAATTTCATCATGAACTGAACAAAAAATATTTTCATTTGTTATTGGATATAAATGAAACATTTACTAACAAAAAAGAGGAAAAGAAAACAAGATGCATAAAAATGACAAAAAGGTCCAAAAATGACCTAAAAATTGAAAAATGGTAAAAAAATGACCCAATAACTATATATTTCTATCACCTATATATCGTGATAAACATTTATTTACACGTTATCTACGTCTAGAATGCACCAATGAAAAGATAAAATGTCATCAGTAGTCGAGCCCTGGTAATAATCGTAGAAGGATCCCAACTTCATAATGTTTTTGATAAAGGAGAATACTATACAATAATAGCACATATCAGTACTTGGCGAAAATAAAAGCATGATCGATCGCATGATCAACCTGAGAGATTAGAGAACTAGAGGTGATACAAGCACATACTCTCTGGTATGATAAGAAACAGTAACATTATATTGAAATATTGCCCTTTCTGACCTAACACTACTACTTGGAAAAGTTCAATTCAACCAATTCGCCTACATTTACCTGCATTTAATACCTGCATTTAATTCGATAGTCATAAACAGCCGTCATTTTTACTTTTAAAAATAAAACAAACGTGAATATATTAAACTTTTATATTATTTGGAGCACATTCCACAGAAAATCAAGAATTATTTCACACACGCTTGCCTTGATTACACGGAAGTGAGCTTCCAATTTTTCAGTACCATATTTAGCGATCAAAACTTCATTTTTACTTTCTCGTATACGTACGTAGATACGGAGTAATATACGTAGTATACAGAAAGTTATGTAATGAGGCGGAAGATGGATTTCGAAATTTAATTTATTCGTTCGCCTACTGGTGCCAACGCCTTCTTAAAGCGAAAGAAGCATTTGTTAGTTCTAAGTCCAAAATATGTTACTTAAATCTATTTCCTTTTATAACAATATCATCATAACATCATCACGATGACTATAAAGAATAAACGCATTAAACAATGAAATACATCTATTATGTAAATTTTAACGACGTGAGAGATATTGTAAATAAATTAATTACACTACGTCTCGTAACACAGAGGCAATGCAGGATCAATGTTAAAAACTAGTAAAAAAGCTATCATGAACACAAACGCAAATATTCTTCAGTGAATAATATATGGCATGTTTTCAAAATATACTGTTAATCAGCGTGAGATTTAAAATTTGGGATACTAAAATTCTGGAAATAACAGACGAGCTCGCTCACCATTAACAGAAACGTTCAATTTCAATGGATTATAGCAGATTTATTAATGCTAATTGGAGTAGCGTGAATAAGCATTTTCTCATTTCGCAGTACACTTATTATGAGTTTCGCTAATGCTGCCGATACATATTTCTGCATTACGTTTAACGTAATCTCATCAATTAGTCATTACCAGCATTACCGTTGATAGGATAACTTTCAGGCCTTTTTAAAGCTTTCAGTTCAAATTCAACGATTCTAATTACTTGTATTTAAATGGAAGCAAATATACGTGAACATATCAAAGATACAAAGAATTACAAAACAAATTGTTCATTTGCTCATTATTCACTATTAACACGCAAGTATTAAAATATGTCGAGACACGACGTGGATTTTGAAATTTTGACATATGCTCCAAATTACGAAGTGCATTATCATTGCCCTAAAAGCTGCACGGACACTTACGATGTTGATTAATGTATACAGTCAAACATAGCAGCGATATAACACTGTTAAACAATGTTGGATGTCGACGAACAATTCCAAGAAGAAAAAAAAGATATCAATCTATTGTGTTTAAACCGAGAAGAAGAAGGCGGAAGGGGTATAAATGTATTTATCTTAATACCATTCTGAGAAATTTTTGTTTTAAAAAAATATTGGAATCCCTATGTAGAATTCAGAAAGCACCTTTGCAAATTCGCGACAGACGTGGCACAAACGTATATAAATAGACTGACGTACAATTCGATCACAACCTATGAAGCAGCATACATGACATGTTGAACTTTCGAAGAACTGATATTTAAAATTCATATAATATAGTTATTCAAAAGCACATTTATCCATTCTGTTTGAGCGGCTGGAACTTGTGATGCAAATGAGCACACAAAATTGAGTATAAATGTTGAAAACCTAATGAACACTTGAAGAGAACGTTGAAATTTTAATTTGGAAACGGCTTTGGCAGCTTTCGGGAAGATATGTTTCAAGGATCCAATTACAAGAGGAGTAGCTAAACTTAAAACGCTCTAAACTTCGTCAAATATGAACGAATGATTTCTCCCACAGTTCAAGAACTTTCACAATACTTTTTTATAAGACTACAGATAATCTGTCATGTTCATCACTGTTGATCAAAACAATCATTTATTCTTATACAACAATTTTACAATCATTACTTAATCGGCGATATTTGCAAAAAAGTTCGCATTGCTTTAAAACTGAGTTAAATCCGCGTAGTCTCATCCTTTGTCTTCATTTGTGCTGTAAGCTTGGAATAAAAAAAACGAAATAATTTTTGGAGCAAAAGGATTATTGGGCGGTAGATCGTGATTCACAGCTCCAAGGAAGTTTCGCAATTTCTAAATGACCGAAAGCATGCTTTTGGATGATAGCCAGCTCCTGTCATGCACCAAGAACCCAAGTTATTTCTGAAAAAGAAAGAAAAAATAACTGAAAAAAGCTCACGGGAAAGGCTAAAAAGAGATGTGAGAGTAGACAAGGAATAACAGAAAGCAGATGTCCCATCAGTGCAGTAAATGGGATTGCTTTACATTACAAGGAGTTCAAGACCTTCACTGAGAAAAATATTCTACAGAAATCTGGGCGAGTTCGTACGGCAAAAACTTTCAAGTGCTTTTCAAGTTCATTTTATTTCCCTAAGTAAAGTTAAAAACATTCGGAAGGATCTTAAAGGAAGACAAATGCTATGCCCGTAACGGTTCCTTTTGACCCATCGAACGTTCTATGTATATCTACACATGAAAACTGTAAAACTCAGGTGAAAATACAGCAACTCAAGAAAATAAATCCAGGACTTAAGTTTTAGGACCATAATGTGTAGCTATTTTAACATTGAAAAATACACACGCTTGAAGGCTAAAAATATTTTATTTACGCGAGTGATTATCATTGTACGATATTTTACGTTTTTATTATCTTGAACAACTGAAACGAGTTACAATCACAGGAGCGTATTTGATGCATTCCGAATAACGATTAGGAGACGTGAAACACATTCACTAGGACACTCAAGAACCTAACTATTTCTCTTCTTGAGAGAGAAAATAGAAACTCTCAAAATATCGAAATGTCGATTTACTTCAGCGTTTAAAATAAACCTATTTAAAGAAAACCTTTTTCGTGGGCGGACAAAGCAACAATCGGAACAACACAAAGCCATCAACGAAATCGAGATCATTGACTCCAAATGATATTGGTTGTTGTAAATCTTCGACTACCTTTTTGCAACGCCCCAAACCGCGCGCGAATGCCGAGACAAAGAGCAAAACACAAGAGCAAGAAAAACTCTGCAATTTGATCGCTCGCACAGCACGCTTTGGACACAGCCCCGTTCCCCCCACCTTGCCCCCCCCCCTCACTGACACGGGAGAGAAACGGCCAAGGTCGAGCTATCANNNGCCGCCTCCGCCACCGCCACCGCCTCCGCACCACCGCCGGCGCTGCCGCCACCGCCGTCGTCCGCTGCCGCACGATAATGGTGAAGCATGCAAGCCCGGTGAAAAATAGAGGAGTGGCACGGGACTCGAGCTCTGGACTTTCCGACACCGACCTGCCGACGCGCGGGGAATTGAAGCGAGCGGCGGACACCGGAGCAGAGAAAAAGGGGGAGGAGGGTTAAGGGAGGTGAACACGCATTCGCGATAGAGAGATATCGACATTCTATTCTTCACGTCGCGTTTTCATTGCATCCACAATACTGTGTTCACACAGAATTTCAGAGCTGCGTATTCGTATAGGAGGGGTAAAAGAGTACACAAAACGCAATTCTACAAACATTTTACACCGATGTTTCTGCAGCCAAAGAGCAGCCCTGCTTTTTTGTTTGACGTTTGAACTGAAAGTATCAACTAATACACCGAGATCTTGGACTTATGTAATAGCATTTTATCTAATATAGTTGGACCTTTAATTGGAAGTATCAAGAAATAAAAATTATATTCTTCTGCGGTGTTCGCAGGTTTAGGAACCGCACCTTTTGAGTTCGATTGTTGCAATACATTGAGCTTCGAAGAAGAATACGAGTATAAAGGACGATTAAATCGATAATAGCCACATTACGTTGCGCATTCTTTAACACATTAAAAATGGCAATTTCTTTCCGTGATTGTGGGACTTTTACAATTAAATAAACTCGAGAGTTTCCACACATATATTTCCGGTCACGATGTAAGGCAAAATTGCGCATAACTCCTGCATAACTCGATTTTAATTAATGCAGATTTTGCGAAAATGGTTCTCAACGCCAGTTCCACAAATATCTACTTTTTGAAACCACATTCGACCGCTTCGTGAAGCTACATCTCTGAGGATTAGAGGATACGAAGTTCGATTAAAGAGAAATGTGACAATCTTGGTCTGAAGGGCTCAGTAAAACTTTACATTACGTTCCCTTCAAACGTTGTCCCGCCCCGGATATAGAGCTTCCAACTTGCGCTCGTGAGTTTGAATGTAGGTCGTTCCCGGTCAGCAAACAGTCCTAATGACATCTCCAAAATCCCACGCTCCATAGCCCAGGCGCGTCGTTCCACGCATAGGTCGTTACTGGTGAGGGTGGCTTCGAATTCGGAAGCGACCGAGGCCGTGCGCTACGTGTTTGGCTTGATCTTTCAAATGTAACCGCAAATTGATGGAACGGCATTAATGCACAATTTTGCGAAAAGCAAATACGCAAGGGGATTGACGGTTGCTTTAATGACACGCATACGACTAATCAGAAATGGCCAAACAAACCGTACGGAGAGGAATATCAATTTGCGGTCATCCCGTAATCCGGCAGTCGCCTCTATGTGCTTATACCACCAAGTGAAATTCACGCCACAGCAACCAAACTTGCACGCCGCTGTACGCACTCCACCTCTTTAAAGCCTCGAGTACAAATGTCGAAAAAATGCGCTTTATCGATATAATCTGTTCAGAAAAGGTATGAGGTTAATTACCACAAATGAAGTATTGTATTAACACAGGTGCAACAGTATTGAATTACAGGAATAACATCAAATATTAATAAAATTAAGGAATGTGACATTATGGTGTTAAAATCATACTATCGAAGTATTAGATTCACCCTATTAACTAAATACCAATGTAAAGAAATAAAAAGGATGAAAATCATCTTTCAATCCGATTTTTTGGTCATTAAGAGAGATTCACAAATCTTTAAAAAGTGTACTACAACAAACAATAATGCCCTGCTCAGATTAAATGCACATGAACTATCGTTCCATTCTATTCGAATAGTATACGTTGATGAAACTTTTAACTCCACACTATATTCCCAAAGAACTTGCAAATTTATTCCGAAATATGAAATTAAGTCCCCACAATCCCATGCTAACGGCCATCCATTCCTTTTGCAAGTTAAAGTATGCATTGGTAGCCATGTTAGGAACCAATTTACGACCCTAATTCGAATTTTTTCCCCGTGTCCGCTGGATAAGTAGAATGGAAGTCATTTCGAAATACTACCTCATTGTTTAAAACTACGATATGGGAAAATAACCTTCAAAAGTAATTTTTTTTAAATATCTCTGACAAACCATTACAGCGCAACATAATCAAGCTCCAACACTATTGTTGATTTTAAAGCGCATAGCCCAAGTAGTTTTGGATAATGTTTGAAAGCAAAATAAAAGCGCATATGTGGTGAGATTGCCCAATCTATGATAAGTTCATATTATATTTAAGTCACTGAAGATATTTTCGAAATAAATTGTGATTTCGATAGGTTAAGGATATTTGTGCTCGCAAAACGTATTGCTGACGATGTCGGGCTGTTACTTTCCAAAACATCTGTAACAGTTTTTCACAATTAGTCCCCTACTTCATCACCATTAAATATGTATATCCTGTATCTCTTTATTTCCTATTAAGCAAAAGGGACCAATCACTTAGGCCAAATTTTCGAATATTTTAAACTTATAATTTTGTAAAACAAAGTTATTAGTTTATATACATTCTTCCAAAATATTAGGCTTGGTGCAGTGCATGTAGATACATGGAGTAAACGATCATGTTAATCAATACAAAAATTATACCCATTATTGAAGTTCTCACCAGCCTCCAGATACAATCTCGATGCTATTCCTACATTAAGTTTGAATTTAGAGAATGTAAATACATATTTATCTTTATGTGGTAATTTAGAGAGTGAAACTAAAATTCCTTTACGTACAATTAATATGCATTGTTATTCACAAGCACCATATCATTAGTAAACGTAATTAGCACACTCAAAAAACTACATCAAATAGTTAAATTGCGAACTTGTGAAATGATAGAGTGCAAGCTTTAGTGACACGCCTCGTACATCCGTAAGCCGCGAGCTACTTAACCAAAGTACTTCACTTATTAATCTTTCTCTAATTCCTACTATTACAACGTCTTTGTACGATATACAAGCTCGTTTAATCATAATGTCTTTTTAATATTAGTGAATAAGTATTACAATCATGCATATAAAGAATTAGTGTTCCTTTCTACATTTTAAATACCGCGGAGCCATATTAATCCTAAACTCCAGCGTAATTGAAAAATCCCTGTACAGTATTCGAGTAAAACTCTTGCGTGTACAGATGCGTGCGATCCAGTCACTCGACTTCGCACATTTCCATTCTTACATAAGAGTGCAAATACCGATTTTCAAATGCATGTAACTCTCAACTTATTCTTATTAAACTTAATTAACAACTTATTCACATAATCATACAAAACAGTCGCCAATGTTGGGAATGATCTGCATTTTTGCAATTAGCATTTGTGCTAATGCAAATGTGCTACGTGCATTTTCGTGCAAATTAGCAAAAAGCGTATAAATGTAGCTATACTAAAATTTAACTATTAGCATGTAACTCTGCAAATATTTGTTACGGCAATTATAATTTTGAAATTGCAATAATATACGTTTACTTCCCATATGGAGGTAACACATAAGGCCATTGAGTAATGGGAACTTTTGAAAGTGAGTATAATATTATCAGCTACTACGATTCATTGATAAATCCAATGCCAGATACTGAAAAAAACATATTTGAACCAAGCTGGCCATAAAAGAAATTATTAATTGGATTGCTGGTGAAGTAGATCCCTTTTTGTTATGATAAATAAATAAAGATATTGTCAGGTATCAATTTTTTTTATACCTGACAATATCTTTATTTATTTATCATAAAAGAAATGAAGTACGAAAGACATGTTCAACACATGAAGCTATTTTTAAAACAGTTTACAGCGTCGGCGACGACACAGTTCACTTGTAAGAATTAAGCAATAACTATACAACGGAAAAAATTGAAAATTAATTTATATTATGTATTATATGTAGTGGCAGTTCCCTTCCAGTTTAACTCTGGCGAATGAGAAAGGATATACGAAAAAATGTTTTTTTCATCAAAGTTTTCTCGGTTTAAAATAATAAGACGTTACTTTCCCACAAGAACAATTTACAGTGTTGAATGGCAGGTTACCTTATTACAAATTAATTAAATATTTCAGTCAATAATTATAGTAAAATAAGTAGTAAAAAAAGTAGAGAATCACAGTATTACAATAAAGTAAAAAACTTAAATATTTGTTTGAAATTCGAAAAAAGTAATACACTAACGCTTCGCCGAAAACCCTAAACATCGCCAAACAACACTCTCTTCCCTTAGCTTCCAATTCCGCCCAGGCGAAAGTTTCTCTGCAACAAGGCGAAAAGAACTCCCGAAGACAGGTTAAGCACCGGGCGCAGACGCCAAGGCAAGTCCGCCCGAAGACTGCGAGGCTCTTAATAGCGTCCGCCAGGGGGGCCGTCGGGGACGGGCTATCGGAGGCTGCAGTTGCGCTCGCCGATCGGACCCCAAAGCCCTCTGGGGTTAAAAATTAGCCGCGCGGTAGCCTCTCCGGCGACGTTATCACACGTGTGCTACGAGGCGGCAAGGAGCCGCGACGGCAGCGGAGGCGGCGCTGCGCACGGCAGAGAAAGCGTCCAGAGCGGGGGCGTCGGGAATGGAGGAGGAGGCGATGCGGGCGGCAATGGGGGCGGCGTCGCCTACAATGACGGTGGCGGAAGGAACGGAGGTGCTGAGGATTTAGAAAAACCGATGGAGAAGAGAAAATTGTAGCAGTGGTGGCGTGGGCGGGTTGAAGACGCGGCGGCTAGGCAAGTCTGATGAGGGCGTCAATGACGGGGATGGCGAGGACGGGGATGGCGAAGAAGGAAGCGATGAGGACTTTCAAAAGGGAGAGCTGAGGAAGCGCTCGGAAACGGCGTCGAAACACCACAGAGAATGGAGCTAGAGGGGACGGTAGGGATGACTAGAGTGGTGGCATAGGATGCAATGAGTTTGGTCGACGCAGTTTCCATGGCAAAGATATAAGTCAGTGATGTAGTTGGAAATAGGGGCTGCGACAGCGTTGTTTTCAAAGCGACATCGATTAATCGAAGTCGATGATTTTTAATATATATATTTGATTCGCAATATTTCTACTTGATTGAGATTTTTGAACGAAAAAAGTATAAAGAAAACTAATAATAATTTTCAGGTGTCCATAAATTGAACATTCTTCAAACAAGAGGGTAACAAATAAGTCAGTTGATTTTTTGTTGATAAATATATGAAAAATGTATGTATTATCCAAACACATAATAACACTTTCGATGTATTTTCATCATCGATTTTTAAAATTTAAACATCGTAGTTTTGATATATCAATGTTTTGTTGACAATGTCGCATCCCTAGTTGGAAAAAGGTACGACACCCACTTACGCGGAGATGGTTTGATTGATGGATTGATTGGAGATACCGGGCGCGTCAACGGGTGCGGTCATTAGTCCAGCAAATGTAGTGCATATTTTCATTGCGGGAGATGGCGTTGATCTTGCTCAGCTGGACGGCGAGATCTAGCGCCGACATACGTCGGCTTCCAGGGATTTTCCCCAATCAGGTATCTCCAACCAGCAGTGCACCACCCTAGCTGGGACAAGCTCTAGGCTATTGACTGGTCCCTCGACAAGTGTGGCGGTGTAGTCCATGTGAGTGTAAGTGTAAGAAAGGAGTGAGGATAGAACAAGGAAGAGGAATGAAAGATCGCGCGCAGTCCGGGGCCCGTTCGTTAGGGTAACGCCTCTGCATTTGCCTGGTGTTGATGGGAGAAACCCGATCAGGGCAGCTTGAATTCCCAACACATTGTCTGAATTCGACCCAGCCATCTAGTATCGAAAATCCTGTCACCGTTGCGGCTCGAACGCTAGGATCTCTCGGCCACGAGCATCACAACGCGGAGATGGCGGCAAGGGAAGCAGCGGTGGGAGCTAAATACGAACAGAGCGACGCGGCAACGGCGAGCGCCACCGCGAGGCCGGGTGCTATCTGCCGGAGGGGAAAGGGTACGGAGTAAACCTCCGCTGGCGCTGGGGAGCCCCGGCGGCGCAGGCTATCGCTCGGCCGCGCAGCGCGCAATCGAGCCGGATTCTGTTCGCTACCACCCACACCCTCGCCCACGCGCGTAAGCCAGCTGCGGAAGCCACGACCCCGCCCCGCCGCCCGCTGCTTCTGCGCCTCGTCGCGAACGCACCACGCCTCCCTCCGGAAAGGCGCTTCTCTTAGTTAGACAGACCCCTCAGATTTGACAGTTTAATTTCGCCTTCAAATTAACTTTCTCACAATAACCTTATTTTTCGTCAGTTCTCAAAAAACCTATAGTCAGACCAAAAATAAACATTTCTGGAGCAACGCTTTAATGTAAACATTCGATTCTATAACTACTCCAATTACAGTCTACAACAACTAATCGGACAAAAACGTATCTTAACGCAAAACAATCATTATTTAAAAGGGACGAAAGTACGCGAATATATTCATTACTAATAGCTTCCAACGCCACTCTCGTTTCCCAATGAAGTAACGAGGCTGATGAAATACACCCGTGATGATAGTGCGTCCTCTCTGTCGCTTGCGACGCGAAACATGCCTTCAAGTGCATAGCTGCGACATATTGACGACTTCTCTATGAGTCTTCTAGGTCATTGCGGTCACCTCCCAGGCTCCTTATCCCCATTGGCAGCTTCGGTCCCTGCGAATCCCTCCGTCCTTCCACCGGCTCCCCCGACAAACGTCCCAGCAGCCGCCGCTCGCCTTATCCACGCCGGGGCAGGGCGGGGCCGGGGCCGGGCTCGCGAGACAAACTGCCCGCGGCGTGGGTCGACTTTTCTTAATGCTAGGTTTTTCTTGGTCAGGTCGGCGTGATACGCGGCTCTTGTTCGCCGCGCGCCTGCCAGGCTGTGTGGCGTGGCGAGTGAGCGAATTAGGTTGAGTTGGTAGGGAACGTGGCGATCGGACGGGCGGGCGAAGGGTCAGACAGGGACGGGAAGAGGGACGGGGCGAGTGTCGGGCGAGGGAGGGGCGAGGGACGTGGCGAGGAAGCGGTCGAGGGGCGGGCGAGGGGACGGGCGAGGACGGGCCGAGTGGACGTGGCGATGGACGGGCGAGGGTACGGCCGAGGGACGGGCGGAAGGATGGGCGATGGGACGGGTCGAGGACGGGCGATGGAACGGGCGAAGGACGGGCGAGGGGAACGGGCACAGGGGGCAATCGGGTTAAGAAGCGGGAGCTGAAATAAAAGGGACCTTACAAGGATCGAGTGAGTGAAGCGAACTGATGGCGAATGTTGTGTGAGTAGACTTCTGAAAATAGAAATGAATAAGGGGCGGGAAATGATGACCAATCAGTCCCCTAGAAGGTGAGCAACCATATATTGGTGAAGAGCCATTCAGAGAAGGGGGAGGGAAGCGGGTGAGAGGTCAAAAGGCGAGAGGAAGAGAGGAATGTCGGTAAAGAGGACAGGGATGTGTGAGTCAACAGTCGAGTGGCGAGGCACATATTGGTATGGGTGAGGGAGAGGAAGGTAAATATACATGCTGCTAAATAACTTTGAGTTCAGTCTTCGACAAACATAGAGAAGCCAGTATCCTCCCCCCCAACCACATACACACACACAAACACACGCACACACACAAATAGGAATTGGTCAGACATTTATGATATTATTAAATGCATCAGCTTGTGCCCCTTTTTCAACTCTTTCACTAACATACAAAATCGTTTCCTCCCTTTCCACGGCGACCGATGTCATCGCCTATGTCACGTTCGATTCATTAGATTTGTATAAATCTTTTAATGCACAAAATCAAGTAAAATAAAATTAAAACATTGAAAACATTAATTTCCGTATTTTTTATAAAGTTCGTCAACCTTCCTACTATAATAATAATGTTTTCTACAGAATTCAACTCGTAGAACGTCACTCTCTGTAACCTGTATGAAACTAGCTTCAATGTCACAAAACTCGCAGATATTCGGCAAGGTCTCTAGAGTTCTTTTCTAATGTGAAAGTGTGAGACTTTCTTGTATGGAAATCTAGCAACTTAAGAAGGCATTTGATGTTCGGTAAAGCAGAAAACGATGTGGTGTTCGCTAAGTAACTTTTTAAATGCACATACCACTTCATATATTCGTCAGGATATGAAGAAATGCTAGTAAGGACTCATAGTAGTTGTTTTTTTGAGTTTTAGCTCCACGTATTGTTGCTTCAAAATTCTGTCTCAGAAACTCATAGTTTCTGATCACACCAGTTTCGTCGTTTCCACAGGACAATTTCTAATGGTTTATTTAATAACCGACTTCTTTGAAAACTTTCACATCGGAGAGAAGCATACAATTGAGATATAATAGCCTACTAAAAATCATAAAACGCTCTTCCTTCAATCTTCCACATAATTTAACAAAGAAATTAATGATTCTTTAAACAAATTTTCTGATGGTCAAGTTGATTTCTCTGCAGAGTAAATGCATTATATATGTAAAGCAAAACAAAACTAATACGTTATACAAAATAAATCCTATAATACTAGCTTAGTCAGACGTCTCCGACGCATTAAACATTTTTTTAAAATATTTCCATATTATTTTGATTATTTAAAAATTAGATTAGAAGGGTAGTTCGCCACCAGTAGACCGAATGACAAATCACTTGCCCCTAACAATGTACTGGAAGGGGTCTAACCCAGAGTGGCGGACGGAAACATGCAGATTACCCGATTCACGTATGTAGAATAAAAAGCCCCTTCTTTGCAGAATTCGCTACGTGTTAAAAAAAATAAAGAGCACACGAGTTAAAAATGACCACCATTTTCGCTCCATTCGATTCCGCAGGTAATCTTCGCTACGTCGTTAGAAGAGCTTATCACATATCCAAACTTCGCCTCTCCGCAAACTGCGATCAGTGCGTTATTCAGCTGTGGAGCATCCTTCCTCCCGTTCGTGGGTTCCGACCTTCGCGACAACACCCCACCCCCACCCCCATGCCGACTGCTGGGCACGGCCGGTCGGCCGGCCGCCCGACCGACCTCGTCCGCGGACGGCGCTCACAATCACAAAACACAAATCGCCGTCTCGATGACAAAGCAATAAAGAATCGGCGGGCGGGCGATCACAACGCGAAGCGATCGCAACGACGCGCCAACCAATCATCTTTTTACAGTCCAAATAAGGCTGTTTGAAACCCGGCCGAGGAAGTAATTGCCGCTCGGGCTGGATAACGGATCGCACCGGCCACCCAGCCGCGAACGAGAGCGCGGAGGCCCCGCTATATAATCTATCTGTCCAATTTAACAGATATTCCACACATGTCATTTCGCCCGGAGCCAATATTTGCTTCGGCGAGGCGCGACAGCGGCAGGGGCGAGGGACGCGGCGGGGCCGAGCGGCGTCGGTGACAAGAGCAGCAAGATCGGGTGGGTGGCAGCCACGGCGATGGACACTGTGACAGGGTGGAATGGGAGAGAGAACGTCGGGGGAGCCGGGAGAGAGGACGGCGATTATGCGCGGGGCCGCGTGAGGCACCAAGGGACTATGGAAGCGCGGGGATGACGTCGAGTCCGTCGGTGGAGGCGGGTGGCAGCGGGGATCGCGAACGAGTGGGGTGGCGGTGACGGGGTGGGTGGGGGGCGGAGTCCGCTCGACGCGCTCACGCCCTCGCCGGGCCAAACAACAATCAGATCGACGCACCGAAGCGGGATGGGCCAAAAATCGCGCGACTCCCATTGCGAAACAATGGACGTTTCACCCCCATTTTTTTTCCGGCCGGGGAAACGCGAAAGCGAAGCGGAAGCGGCCGGCGCGGACGAAGCGGCGTAACGCGACGCGCAGGAAACAAACCGAAACAAGCCGAAAACGAGCCCCGCCCACCGCGCCGGCGGCGGCCCACGCGCGGAGAACGGCCCTGTCAGCGAGGGCGCCTGCCCCCGCGACGCGCGCCCGGCGCCAGCAGCACACTTCCATTTAACCATTACAGGCTAATGGATACTGGATGCACTGACTGCAAATGCGCACTGCCCGCCGCCACTCCCGAAACCCAAATAATACTAACGAAAAGTTAATGTGACGCAATGAATCCAACAGTAAAGTAAACGTTACGCAATTCATTCTGTACATACCAAAGTTAAATCATACGCGCCCGCCTTCGAGCCCAAAAAGAATAAGCTGCGTTTGGAATTAACCGAGCCTTACAAAATTTTTACCGGAAGAGAACAGAGAAGAGAAACATATCGTGAAATATGAAGATGAATATTATCAATATTAATAATTAGTATTATAATAATTAAAGATGAGAGATTAAAAGATGAAAATTCATTTATTAGAGGTTTAAGATTCTTCAACTTTCATGCTCGTTGTCGCCCATGTCAAATTATACTCGTATGAAATCATTAAACCCGCTAAAAATGTATCAAATAGCAAAAAATTCACAAATTTGCAGAATTTGTGCTTAATATGAAAATTACACACAATAAATAACTATTTAGTAATAAAACGCTTAATGGCCAAAAATTCTTCTAAGGAATAACATCGGACTCTCCTAGGAAACACGAAACTCGTCAACAAATCAGAAACATTTATAAAAAAAATTAGGAACACTTGTCCTGACCCAAAATTTTATAAACTTCCATTTCAATATCACGTTTTATTCGATAGATCGAATCTCTATGTTTCCCAGATACACTGGTATTCATACGTATAATAATTCCTTACTATAAAACAAAGTAATGAAAATGTGATAATACGTCAAATTTTATAATTAATAACATTGCGAATACTAACTATACGTTATATTTTCCGCAGGGGCAACACGGCTGCGCTTTAATGCCCTTGCCACGTGCGGATTGAATGATCTTTTGGGCGAAATATAAAGCGAATACCAGATTTCAGTTCTATACTTTTGATATTTGTTCAGTCTGCTACTTACACTGTCTGGATACTTTGGGGAAATGTTGATGTTAGGTGTCACAAATGCATGGTAGAAGCGCTCAGCTGGTATGAAACTCTACGCTCTTCATTTATTAATTTCGAGTTGATGGCAATAAGTGTAGAGAACGTCAATGGAAAAGCTGCTGCTGTGGATGTCATATGAGAACCTCCCTCGGTGGAATCACGTAATTCTCAAACGCCCAGCACAAATACGTTAGGTACGTGTAAACGTGTAGGATAACTCACTTACAGTTACAAATTTTATTTTTGTACCAATAACTACTAGTAATATACCTCAAATCAACATAATAAATCTATATCGACTCGTAAAGCACTTTCTACTAGATGGGACAATAGTACAAAACTTTAGTAGAGAGTATGGAGATAATGAGACATGGTATACAGCTGAAAAGGCTGAAATTCGGGCAAAACATTAGTTTTGAAATGACACAATTAAAGTGTTGTCTCATTATGCACTGCCCTCTTCTAGTTAATATATTCCATCATTCTAGGTTTAGTTTAATTTGAACTATTCAAATAATAGAACTAGCGCAAAGGGACTAACACAATACAACCGATTAGAGCTAATATACGAATTTTGTCATTATCATGATAATTATAGAATTCCATCAGGAATTTATCCTGTTAATAATAAATAAATATACTACCAACATAGGACAAGAAAATTGTATGAACAGGATTTTCTCCTTTGCTCGGAAAACCCAGCTTGATGAAGTGGAAAATGCAAATACATTGAAAAACTAGAATTGTGTTTAAAAATAAAATAAAATAAAATAAAATAAAATAAAATAAATAAATAATAAAAAAGGAATACTTTTGCAACTATAACGAAATAATAGACGTTAACAGAGCAATTCCTTACAATTTCGGAGCAGAATCAGGAGAATCGGCAACACAGACCGCGAGTGGAGAGGCCTGCGGGAAGGCTGCCGAGGATGGGAGCGGGTGGTATGTAGCACGGGGGCGAGCAAGCTCAATAGCCCGCGATTTCGCCAATCATGAATTCTGCTCCACAGCGGCGGTTGACATCAACACGTTCCCCACGCGCCTCTGAAAGGAAAGTTGGACGGGGTTTCTCTTCACCCTCTTTCCCGTTCCATGAGCTGTTTTCCGCCTATGTGACAATGATTCCTGAACTAAACGCGTTTCAGCGCCGATATATCGAACAAGCAACACAATTAACTCAATAGCGTTTCACGCCGTTCTTCAACCTCGTTTCATTTAAATGGGCTTAAATGGTGCCATAAATAATGCAAATTCGTTGCAGTACGAAAGTGGGCATTGATCACTCCACTGTTTCATATGGGACGGAATAAAGCGTTTCGAATAATTTCCAGGCCGAAAAGGTTTCAAACATGAATAATGAGAATCAATGTGTAACATAAATCATCAGTTGGTCAACCTAGAAACGGTTTTCCTTTCACGTGCACTCAATGTTGTTTCGTAAAGAATTATGAGACAGGGGAATGGAAACAAACGAACACATTAAACTGCAGTGAGAACGACATTTGTCTTGAAAATAGAAAAGTTTCTAAAAAATGTAATATGTCGTTTGTAGGAGGTGCACAACCTTCAAAATATTTCACGTTACATACAAATACAGAGCAAATGAATTTTACAAGTTTAATTCTGCTGGATTTTAGAAATTGTTGCCCAATTGTTAAAGCTGAACGACGTCAGCGACAAGCTTTACAGTCATTGATCACGATGAGTTTCGTTTTTAAAGGACAGTGTTTATGTATTATATATAATTTTAGATTCCTTTAACAAAACTTTGTAGTGTTTTATCAGTTACTCGTACTGCCGTGATTGAATACAATATGGATATCAGATGACCTTAACAGGACACAGATTAAACCAGCGATTCCCAAACTTTTTCTTGCGTCCCCTTTTAAATAACGATTTGCTCCATCAACTTCTTGACTTTTATCTGTAATATAAAACATGCAAATTAATCATAGGATAAATAATTGCACAATTACACAAGTAATGTGAACAAAATTTGGAAATTATGGTTTATTAGGATTTTTTAGTATTTTTGGGGTAGTAATATAATATCCGATTTTTAGAAATATAAAAAAGTATTATTAGATGCTTTGGAAAATGTTTGTTTTCATATAAGAAAACAAACAACAATATTTTTTTGTAATAAAAAGGATCTTCATTACGTCAATCCATTGCCGGTGCTTTTTCGGCTATCGACACCACATTCGATCCCTTGATTATTAGTGACCCCGTTTAAAGGTGTGTTTACACGAAGAGACAAAATCTCATAACTTCATGACGTCACGGAGATAAACTCTCTCTGACGGCTTTTACACGGTTCGAAATATCTCCGAAACCGTAGTCTCCTACACACGCGGCGAGAGTTCGTTCCTGAGATAATCTCCGGAAAAGTTATCTTCCTTGGTTTACACTTGATACAAATGTCTCTCGCATATTCTCCGTCGCAGCCATCTTGAATAAGCAGCTGCGAGGAAGTTTGAGGTTAGTAATGGGACAACTGTTCGAGGCAGCTGTCTTGTCACTTTCACAATTGAAGAAGCGGAGAAAAGCAAAGGATACGTGTGATGGATTTTGTTCTCTCGAGAAAAAGACACTGAGTAATTTTAAAACTTTGATGGCGGATTTGCAAGAAGATAGATTTTTTTAAAAAAATATTAATTTTCACCTGTTTAATTGCACTACATTTTTTTCAGAGACAAAATAAAACAAGTTTTAATTTACGTGACGATTAAAAATATTTTTGGCAACCGGTCGGAGTCCAGATGGGAAATAGTTTTGACTTAACTATAAGAGTTTTGAAAAATGGGTGAAGTTGATAATTGTTTTATAACTTTTACGTGGAAGTTAAGTATCAAACGATTTGAAAGAATCATTTGCAAGTTCTTTTGCTAAATTTGAGTTAATATATAAACTAGGAAAGATATAAAGTTGTGAAGGAGATTATTTTGAATTACTTGAACTTTGTTATTTGGTAGAAGAGTGCATTACACCATATGAACGAGAAGACTATTAATGGTTTATCATACAAATTTATTTAACAATAATTCCGTAATTGAAGTTTTCATTTACTAAAGGAATAAAAATAATATTGTAAAACGATAATGATTCATGTACAAAAACTCGAATTCACGAAGGATTTGTTTTTTTATTAGAAATATCTCACGCCAATCAAAAAGCAGAAAAGTGGAAAGAATTTATTTCGAGAGACTTGGTTTGACGCCCGGCCAGGTTTTTGGCCACATGGAGATCATACAGTCCTTTGTGTTTGTATTGTATAATCCCAGTATAATTCCCACAAGAACAGAAATCCACCGACACGTTGGAACACCGCACAGACCACAGACGACGAAATAGCTAATGCGAGGCACGTAAACAAATGCAAGAGCGCAAAGTCTCCAACTCTCTTTGAAAATATTTATCTCCCAGAGATACGTTTTCCTCATCGATTTCTAGCAGTCTTTACACTGCATCTCTTGACGGAGAGTTTCGAAAAAATCTCCTTGTGCAACGTCATGTCTTCGGAGCGAAGATCGCTCTCCTGAGAGTTTTACACGTGTCTCCTAACCAGTTCCGGAAAGTTAGGAGAGAAAACTCTCTCCGTGTAAACGCACCTTTAATTTCACCAACCCCTAGGGGGTCGATGCCGTCGCGTTGGGAAACACTGGATTAAACCTAAATTACTTAACGTCAGTAAGCAAATGGACCAATACAACTCTCACGGTCTTATTGATACATGGTCAAGATGTCAAGCAAGATGTACAGATTCAAGCGAGTCCGAGACGGTTTCTCTATAGAACTAATGGTGCTACAACAGCACATATTTTCTTGCATTATTTCTCACTTTTACAATTTTCGGAAATTCACAGAGTTCAACGAAAATGAGACCTGCGCCAGTTTTAAACGTCCTTTGTTCTATCTGTGGAAAAAAAAATTGTGGCCGTTGTTTAAACACTGTTTATCTTTTACAAATTATATTATCTTCAAGCAGAAATTACGCGAATAGCTTTTTTTCTAACATGAAGGTGACCTTTTTTAATGTATATTTTTTCTATAACAGATATTATTTAAGAAAACATCACTATCTTCAATTTTGTACTTTTGCAACGATATGTGTTTGCAATTTTCCAAAATACAGAGTTTACCGAAAAT
Source organism: Gryllus bimaculatus (assembly GCA_017312745.1). Taxonomy (NCBI): domain Eukaryota; kingdom Metazoa; phylum Arthropoda; class Insecta; order Orthoptera; family Gryllidae; genus Gryllus; species Gryllus bimaculatus. Next base: position 4,866,064 of record BOPP01000072.1, on the reverse strand, counting down.
GGGGAAAATTAACAAGAAAACATTTACAACATTTTTCAGAAAATAATGTTTACAATTTGCGTATGTTTCACGCTAAGTTACGCAAAAAATACTTATATTATTAAAAATGTATGTTATCTTATTTACAGCTTTGTCTTGGAATAAACAGACTCATTAAGAAAAAATCTCTATCTTCAATATGCAGTAGTAGCAAGAGACCGAAAAACATTTTGATCTTTTGGAATTTTTAACATTCATATATTTCAATGAAAACGAGACAGACGCCATTTTTAAGCGTTCTTAGACAATCCGAGGTCACAGTAAAATTTAAGAAAAAAAATGGAGCAATTTTTCAGAAAATTTTGGAAATGTGTTTGAAGTTTCATGTAAAGTACCATCAAAAAACAAAATATCTTATTCAAACTAGCAGAGCTTCGGGTTCATTCAGATCGATGGGGTAATATTAATTCTGGTGAAAACCATCTGAATGGTTTAGGCATTAGCGTTGACTACTGAGAGACGTTTGCAGACATCTGATTACTTGGTATCAAGAACGCACTAAACATGGATTCCGACTACAGAACGTGTAACACAATGTAATTTACTACATTCAGGAATACGATTTATCAACTTTTTCATTACCAGGGCCCAGCCATACGAGATTTTTTTGTCGAAAAATCACCTATTTCCGGTACATGAGTACAATACTTTCTTTTCTTTCGAAGTAAGGCGAGTAAGTAAAAATAAGCAGTCTTACGCAGTCGGAGCCAGACATTAGAGGAAAACGTAAACAAATAAATAAAATTAAACAAATTTATTTTCAATTTCAATATATATTCAATATATTTGTTTTTCAATTTTCGTAAAGAAGTGTTTCATTAATTGTCACTGCTGCCCAATATATCATCTTTGCAATATAGAGCAGTTTGATCAAGACTGCCTGTTTCTTTTCAAAGAAAAAATATTAACAATGTTAAATAAGAAATTTTGGCAAACAAATACCGTAACAAACATCTTATCTTTACCCTCTCCCATATTTTTTACATTATTCATCAACCAATTAAAAAAATTAAATCTATAATTTTACTTATTACGCTAATCAGTGTTTACTTTTTGTACACTTAGGCCCACACATACAAATTGCTTCCAACAAAATGAAATGCTTTTTTTAAAATTAGAACTTTCCTGAATCGCCAGAGGCCGAATTCCGATTTACAGAAATTCGATAGTCGTGGATCCGATTGTGCTGGAGATGGCCGTTTTCAAAAAGCCACGACTCCGCAGGAGCTTAAGTGCTCGAGGCGCATCGGGGGCGGAGGAGGGTTGTGGGAGGGGGGAGGGCAGCGCGCTTCCTGGAAGTCCGCCCGCCGGCCTTCCGCGCGCGCCGCCATCGATCATGTCGGATCCAGCGCAGCCAGCGGCGGACCACGACAAGCCGCGACAGCCCCGAGAGCGTGTTCGCCGGCGCGCCGGGAGCCGCGTGCCACCGACAGGCCCGTACGCGTGGACCGCGCCGCCGCCGTCGCCGGGGCGGGGGTAGGGCGGAGACACTGCCGGAGGAGACAAGGTTGGAGGCAGGGCGCCGTACGAGTAGCGTGAGTGCAAGCTTAGCGGCTGGGGTGGGTGGGATTGGCGGAAGAGTCCGCAGTGGAAGTGGTGGCGGCGCGGCGGAGGCGAAGGAGTGGAGGCTTGCATGGGAATGTAAGCCTGGATCGACTGATTACTTCGTGTTTCAGGCGCGTCTATTGCTATGGTCATTAGTCCCGTAAGTGTATGGCATATTTTTATGATGGGAGGTTGCAGTAATCTTCCCTCAATACATGGTGAGATCAGGCACCGACCTGCCCGTGAGCTTACAGGATTTTACTATTCAAGTTTCCCAGCGTGGCTCCACCACTACCGGGACAAACGTTAAGCACCCTACTGGTTTCCCGGCATGTGTGGTAGTGTGTGCAAGTAAGGGCTGAGGACAGAACAAGAAAGGGAAAGAAAGATCGCGCGCGGTCCGTGGTCCCATTGTTAGAATACTGCTCCGACATTCGCTCGGTATTAATCCGAGAAACCACAGAAAAATACCGATCACATCAGCCGACCGCTAGAATACTCCTCCAGACGGCGCGGCGGCTGAATTCATCCCTGCTTTGTAGCTATTGTCGATAATCGTGTCACCGTACACGAGACTGTTCTCTCGAACCCTAGGACTTCCCAGGCAGATGCACTGCAGGCCCATGATCTCAAAGCAGTTGATGTGCTGAGCTACTTTTCCATTTAATACAAACTCTAAAGATTACTCATCATGTGAATCTTACAACAACAGTTTCAAATCTGCAACAAAATGTCTGGATGCTTATTAGAAAACCACATAGACGTTGAGGAGGAGCTTTTATGATTTGCAACAAAATTGATGTCAGTAGTTAAATAAAACTTATAGTGAGGTAACAACTGGATCGAATGAATGTTTTCATCATGACTCGTCTGTACTAAAACCAAAGAAACTGCACAGAGAAAGAGATTTTGAAAAAAAAAATAATAATAATTTACAGACAAAATACTTTATTGATAACTCATTTTAGAGCGTACAGAACAGAGTGTTAATTTACAGCGTACAGAACATTTCTGATAGGCTAAAACCCTAATTAACGCACTTATTAACAGAATAAATATCGCACTGACCAATAAAAAATACATTGCTATCATCTACTGAAAACAAGAATTTTTCTTCAAAAAGCTATACCATTACAGAATCCTTTTCCTACAAGTTTCTCTTCCAAAGTTGACACACTCCGAAAATTGCCACACGTCATTCTTGCACCAATGTCCATGGTTCGCACTCACCGATGAATCGTACCACTGAATCGCGGCGGGTCGTCCTCTCTCTTGAGCATGCGATGTCGCTATGTAGCAGTGCTGCGCTGAAACTTCCGAGTTGGAATTCGAGAGCAGAAGAGAGTTGAAGTGCTGTTGCCGGCTTTTGAATACAACCGGAATCGCTGCGGAGAACGAGGCTGCTACCTTCTCGAGGGATTTACAATTGGGCGGCCTATTCCTTCAGGCAGAAAAGTAGTTTCTTCTGATTACACATTTGTGTCATCTGACGAGGCCAGCACCGGCACCGAATCCAGTTGCGGTGCCCAGCCACCACTTCCTTGATGAAGGGCGTAGGAAGTCGTATCTGTACCTCGCCATAGGTGAGTATTTTTTAAACAAACAGATAAATGGTTAAATGGAACACGTGTGAAATGCAACTATATCATTAAGTAGAAATACTTGACTACGTAAAAGCTACGCGAACAAGTGAGTATGAATAAACCCTATCTGTAGGTTGGCGTTTAATATATTGAACACTTTGCATTGGCTGCACAGGAGGATGTTAATTATTTAACGCTTAGGCCCCAAGCCGCCGCCTCACCGTCGACTTGGAAATGCGCAAGCAAACCAAATCAAACTGACCATATCAACGTGGAGTTTTTTAAACTACCATGATCCGTACAGCATTTTGAATCACCATCGATTAAACAGTTCAGTCTATCCATTATACAACGAATTCCATGCGTGTTCCATTTATCCCTTTGCTTTAAATGTTTGTAAAAAAACACTCGCGCGCCGAACGGGCTGATGTCGCCGCTTCTTCGCGTCTGGCTGCTCCTCCGAAGGCTGCTTTGTGATCTCCTCTGGGTCCGCCCATCGATGCTGCTACTGTGGCTGCTCCTTTTGGGCTTCTCTGCCCTATGCCCGCTGGAAAAGAATGAAAGAGGAATTCTGAATTGTGCTATGGCCTCTCCCTTTCCTCTTCCACAGCTTCGAGATTCAGCAAAATATCAAACCACGTTTCGCGTATTCTATCCTGCTGTTTAGTGACTATTTTCTCTTGTGTTCTTACTCCGCACAGTATCTCTCGCGAGTTCCTAAAAAATTGCTGGGGCCCATGACGAGTTGCTTCTTAATGCCTTTTACCAGTTACTTTACGCCAGAATTGAATTTTGACTTACCCACAATATTGGGTTTAAGAATTTCTACGAGCTGTAATAGTGTAAGTAAAGTTTGTAGCTAAATTATGTACAGTGCATGTAATTTAGTAACCTCTTCACCAAGTGCTTTAAATGTGTCCGGTAACCTCTGCTTCCCCATTAGTCTATGAATGGAGTGGTAAAATGTTGATAATGTCATTCCAAATTTATACTTTTCAAATGTTGACGATGTGAACTGTCACAAAATTGCCTGGCGCAAATATTTTGGGGTACCTTTTTGTGACGAAATATTTTTCCAATGCAATGAAAGAGTAGTTCGGAGGAGCCTCTCGTCCCTCTTGAACTTAGTTTACTCGCACCGAAGCGTTTCGTCGCACACTAAAAGCATGCTCAGTCTTATCCACGCATCGCATCACATCACACCGTTGCAATGGAACTCTTCGGCTCGAACAAAAGCTGTGGCTTCTACCCGCTGCAGCCGGCTTATACTCTCCAGAACTCCGTCTCTAGATATGAACTTGTAGATAAGTTTTATACCTCTCTATGTTAGTATCCCTGCGGGCCCGCTACTCCTTCAGGTCTCGCCTAGTTCTGCTTCTCTACGTGCGACATCTGATGAGGCAAGCCAGGACTTCGTGGTGTATGAGTACGTGATCCAGACATGCGACAATACCAATTGTTATAATGTGCTAAACAAGCACATGTTTTAATGACTTTCAATCATTTCTCATTCAATAATGGCATTCTTCGGAATTTCGTAAGTTATTGGATAACCGATGATCGCAATATTTCTCTTAGATGAAGCAGCGAAGAAATGTACAATTGTATGAAAAAAAACATTTCGGAGGCAGAATTCCACATCATTTAATTATTTTCTCATTGTGGCATTTTGGAACTCCTTATTTTCGCTTCATTATGATCTTCTTGCGTTTCAATACTCTTATAACTAAAATCTCTGATGTAATTTCTACTTGTACAAATTTTTCTAAAAATATTTAATTTAAAAGTATTTTATGTATAAACAGAATTTTGGCACTCAACACCTCTAGCATTCAATTACGGAGTCATAGTTTGGGATCACTTCCAACACACGAGTCTTCTCTGCAACTTCGAATTGGAGTAACACCCTAGAGAAGGCCTGACGAAACAGCGGTCTTCAAGCGCGAGCGCTAGTCGGCAACTAGCCAATCAGGTGAGGAGAAGGGGAATAACGAAGCGATTAATGGAGTAGTTACCGCGCAAAGCGTCGGCAGTGACAGTTAGGGAAGGAGTAGACACGCTTACTTGGTGATCCGTAAATGATTTATTATTTGTTACTGCTTCTTTGTGGGTTGGTTCTACACACATATGTGAGCAGTTGATTGCCATGGTTAACCCTTCATGAAAACAGCCATAGAACACGTCTGTTGATTCAATAAAATCAGAGCATTTTCTAGTGGAAGCCAACAACTTGAAATCATGTCGATGTTCTTGAAAAGAGATCTAAATTGTAATAATGTATATAGTAAATGTGTACAAGTTGATTAAGTATAGTGAAGTCACTTTAGGGACACATTTTTTTAAACTATTATTTAATTAACCTGTTTTCACTTTGTAAATGTTAAAGAAAATCCACTTCACAACTATTCGTGCTTTCTTTTGAACCCCTACAGAGGTGCCTTACGTCTTCCGATTCCGAACCTTCTTCCTGGATATTCCTCTTACCGATAGCAGAAGAGGAACGGAGAGGAACGACGATTGCGCGTGCAATTCCTACCCGAAATGGGTTCACGAGCAGAGAGACGCGTGCGCAAACCACGGACAGCCCTACCGACTGCAATGGCTCAGGGCAACAGCTGTTGCCGATGCGGTGCCTTTGACCGGGAAGTCATAGTGTTTGAGTCTCGACGGTGGCGGATTTTTGACATCAGCTTCTTAGCTAGGTCAATTCATCCGCTGACACGAGGAGAATTCTAGCAGCTAGTTATCTGGTTCGGTGGTTTTCGTATCAATAACACGCAAATACCAACGATGCATATTAACATAAGGGCTACGGACCGCGCGCATCAGTATCTCATCAGCTCCCCTTCCATGCACACATACGCACTCCCACACCTGTCGGAAGCTCAGAGCTTGCTCCGGCGGGGCGCAGTTCCACGCTGACGGAGATACCTGAACATGCCGACATGCAGGTCGCAGCAGATCTCACGTTCCATTTGAGGAACACCGCCAGCTACCTGGATACAACATGCACTACACTTACGCGACAAACGATTGCAGCAGATGACGCATCCGGAAACAAAATATTCAATACTCGATCAGACAGAGCAGTCCTAGTCGTCTGCACGGCGCTAGGTAGCGGCCGGCGCGCAGGCAAGCTCGGAGGTGGCAGCGGCGATGTACGGGTGGCCAAGTGCAAAAATGCCTTCACAGCCGCTTGGGCAAGAAGAAAGGACGAGCACGCCGGCCCGCCGACGAGCTGAAGAGCGCGCGCCCCCAATAGCCGGCTTTGTGCCGGGTGGACAAGACGCGCGTTCAGGGCAGCGCGCACTGGGCCCGACATGACGGGCAAGCGCGCGGACCGAAACGGCGGTGAATCAAAAGGAGCTGCGAGTGCTTTTGAGAGGTTCCGCAAGGCCCTATCCCTTCCATGTTAATTCCAAAGACTTCGCTTTCCCTTTTCAAAAAAACTAGTTATCTAGTTTTGAATCATAAACCTGGTGAAACTTCAGAATTTTATGTACATTTGAACATCATTTTGAAATGTAACTTTCAGATCCTAAGAAAAAAATTCAGAATTGTTATATGTACTGAACATATGGGCACATTCTTCTCTTTAATTCATCTCCTTTACAAAGGAAATAATAATCCATGAGTGAAAATGTAAAGAAGAGCACATATGAATATCTTCATGAATTTCAATTCTGCCCGGTTTGGCGAAAAAAACAATGAAAACTCAAATACAAGAAAAACTACATTTCAGCACAGTAATTTGGGTTATCGGATCTTCATCATATTTATAAAAGCATTTGTTTAATAGTAACATAACAAAATTTAATTACTGATAATGAGAACACAATATTTCCTTAATACATCTACCTGTTTCGAATACACACTGAAATCCGCTGGAATGTCCAAATTGCATTCTAGTCTTTTTACGACGACGACGACCCTACGTTATGATCCAACTAAACATTCTTACAAACATATTATTATTATTATTATTATTATTATTATTATTATTATTATATGTGTCCGTATATCTTGCATATCTATTATACAGGATGGCCGTTCTTATTGGAAAAAAAAAACTTTCCATGACCTTTCCTTACTTACTCGTGCTTTAAAAAAAATTACTCACGTATGATTTCTAGGACACCTCTATTACCATTTTAAAAACATTCTAAATAAACCAAGAAATGGGAAACTGATACTAATTTGTCAACTCTTTGATTTTGCTACGAAATAACAAAATTAAAGATATTTGCGTTACACAACCTTGAGTCAAGAGATGCTAATGCTTCACAAGGAAAAATATCTAGTTACGTAAATGTCTCAAAAAATCCCTCGTCTTTTAAAGATCCTGCTGGAACGCCCCTCATTTTCCACGAATTTACCTTATCAATGAAACTCCCTGGCTTTCTCCGAACTTCCGGTTAGTGGCCACCCTGTTGAATACATGAATTTGAGGAAAAAAATAATGAAAAACCAATACAAAGATAACCGGAAAGTTTTAAATGTATTGTAGAACGTTTATTTCGGGTCTTCCTTATATTTTAAAAATATTTTAATAACAATAAATAATGATTGCTTATTATTTATTATTAAAGCAGTACATTTACTGAATTTTGCAAAGGGGAAGTATATATTCGGAGAATCTTATTATGGCCACGTCCCCGGTGTAGAAACTAATTTTAACACTTCAAAGGTATAAAAGTGCATGAATTATCCACCAAATTAGAGAGATAAGATTAAAGAGGTGGTTAAGGTTTAAGGGTCGTAGCTGCCTCGGTTCGAATGGTGACAGGTTCAAATCCCACATCGGGCATACTGTTTGTGTGTGTTTGTGTCGTCGTTACATGTTCTCCCTACAATTTAAAAATCACAGTGGTCGCTAAATGACCAAGATGTTGAAAAGCGACATTTTAAAAAAAAGATTAAAGAGTACTTGAATTTGAGTTTTTGTTCTGCCACGCACTTGTGACGGCCCACTGCGTTGAGCTTAAAATAAGGCGCTTTGCCACCCGGCGTGCCGTACGCGCTCCTGGTCGCGTCTAACGACCGCCTCTTACGCAGGGCGCGGCCGTTACAATAGCCCTTGCACGACGGCAGGCCGGTCCATCACGAGCATTACGTCGCCGCCGACAAAGACATCAATCGACTAAGACCCTCAATGAGCAGTTTACAGACGCGATGCTTTTTGAAAGGCTAGAGGACAGAGACAGCTGTTTAGAAATCAGCGGAGAAACTTGTAATTACACAGACAGGATGGTCCTTCCATTTACCAAAGGTATAAACAAACAGTATAAAAAACAAACATTGCATAATATTTGAAAAGTTTCTTTCAAGCATGTCTTACTCGGTCTTTAAGAAAAGGTTTAACTACTTTGCATATATTGCATACTTTACCACAAATTACATTTTAATACATCACAAAACAGTCCATACTAATGTCGAGAAAAAATGAGAACCATTATATTACAATCACGCATTAGAAAAAATACAGGTTTCGCATACTTTTTACCTTTGGTACATTTTAATTTGGTACACTTGTAATTTTCCGGCACATTCCGGCTACGGAAGCCTACGCCCTCATACATAAACTAACTTTAACATTTGGTAACAATATAAAATTTCTGGGAAATAATCTAAGATTTTTATTAAGATAGAAAAGTATTTTAAATTTCTGCAGGTCTTTAATGTTTTATAGATTTACACACAAACTTTTCTATTAAACTAGACAGAAACTTTGTATCTTATCAATTAGGACCAATAGCAATGGGAAAACCCTGGTGAGCTATGTTTTGAACAAAATATGTCTTTTTAGTCAGCCTAGTGCGAGAGTAACCGTTCTAATTATGCTAATCGTTGAGATTCAATTGCGCAGAAAATAAAATAGTCCATTTCTTTGTCGTGAAATGAATTATGACTTTTACTCTTAATTTCATTATATAGTTTTCAGATTTCTGCACTTTTCTGACTACTTGTTATGTGGAAAGGGAACACCCTAAAGAACTTAATCTGGAAAATGTAATAAAAAGTTCAAACGAATTTCATTTTCAAGGATATTAGGTCCTAACTCAGGCCTGAACCTCCTTATTAGGAGTCCTAACTCAGGCCCAACCTCCCCCCCCTACATTTCTCGTCCTGTCCTGGCCTGACTCCCCAAAACTCTCGCCCCCTGATAACTTACCAGTCTTCACGAAACCTGAGTCTCTCCGAGACAGGTGAAAACCAGTTTTCAAGGCTTAGGACGCATTGTTTCCGAAGTACGAAGTGTTGATGTAATTTGTTTGTCCATTAACGTCTTGTTTCGATTTCCTTTGCCTTCAAATGTTGGATTCGGATCTGGGGTGGATTTCCTCATCCAGCAGCGGAACACACAGATTGTGTCTCATGGTTTCGTAATTGTCACATCCAACCATAGTGAATTATATATACAGAGAGAGGATAATTTGTTACCAAGTCGGATGTTTTTTTAATAATCTTTGCCTCAGTTCTCTTAAAACACTTTTAAAAAACTTACAGAAAATATTGCATTATGTACTCGTTTACGATATTACATCTTCTCTCAGCCTACACATTGTACATTATGCAACCCGTTATGCACTCATGTATTACACCCAGGGCGCAGCAAATTAAATTTCTACATACCCAACGGTATACTATGTACACAAAGAAATACTTTTTAAATTTAATTTTACGAAAAAGTAGTAAAGTAAAAAAGTAAAAATAGTAAAGTGCTACAACGAACAACATTACATTCACATGCACGAAGCAAGAGAAAATTAATTTTGTTGTTTAAAAATCTTAATAATCCGAAAAGAGCCAACGAACCTTTGCGATTTCCTCTCTGACTCACTCTTTCAGGCTACAGAATCCAGCTTCTGAGGAAATACAAAACATATTGTAAGTAAACGCTAAAATGTATCTTTAGCTAAGAGTTTGGTTTAAAACCAAACCCACTGAAAACGAATCGTTATTAGCCCTGCACGAACAAATTACACACAATGCAATGTTTCTTCCAACAAAACAGAGTAAAAACGAAAGAAGAACATACACAACTATGGCGAAGGAAATACGAGAGTACTAAGAGGGGAGTATTTTGCTATAGACGCAGAGGTGTTGAGGGACTTGTTAAGCTGTAAAAGGACGTCATAAAAGGCAGAACGGGAGCACCCATGAGAGTCATGATGCAAGGCTTCACTATTATGAGTCTAGCGGGATTACACTCGGTGACCTCTTGAACAAGCTCTAAGAACACTTTTGACAGCCGTGATCACCAGCCCCGATAGACGTAATAAAATCACAATCATGTTACGACTTTTGAACGCAATATATTTTTACGGCTATTCTAGCTCAACAAAGAATTCGTACTTGACTTGATGGAACCTAGTTTAACACGGTTCCAACCCATGAAAAACAATAGGCGCATACTTCAAGACACAGAGAAATATATTAATTAACAAATCATGATACTTATATTATTAGATTCTCAATTTGTTTTGTGGACTTAGTTTGTGTAAAAGTGACATTGCTCCATTCCTTGAGCAAATAATCTGCGCATGTATTCAAATAGGTATATAAGAGAAATTATAGCCGGTTTATAGAATTAATGGTATGGCTTCGAAAAGTGGCATTTAACTGCTTTGGAAATTAACTGAATACATTAAAAATTTAGAGCATTGTAAACATAGGTAACATATTTAAATAAAAATTCAGACAATTAACTTCCGATATTTTCGTACAAATTAAAATAGGTAAAAGAAGTTCTCAAAAATAAACCATTTCAAACACCTTTTGCTCACGCAAATATGTTACTAAAATAACCGTAAATAAATACGGCTGGCAATAAAAATACAATAAAGTAAACAAGCAGTTTTCCAAGAAAAAATGTAGCAAAACTCCATTCAGTTTAAAGTGAACAATCTACATTTGATTACGATTGACCAGCAGATTATGATTCTTTATTGTTGGACTCGTATTGTAAACAAAGAATCTGAACGGTCAGAAAGTGTTCAGATCATAAAAATACAGCTTACAGAGATAGCAGACAAAACCGCGAGTAGCACGAGGTAGAAATTCCTCTTCTTTTATCGCCTTCTCTTCAATGATTAATTTTCATAACGTTATCTCCAATTCAGCGTCATAGTCACCGCGCCTTACCAGTTTCCTCTCGGCAATCCCTCTTTGCCTTCCCCGCTGTTTTTGATTGATTTATTGTTTTAGTGATTCCGGGCACGTCAACTAACAGGGTCATTAGTCCCGTAAGCGTAATGCATGTGTTTGCTCGGGAGGTTACGGTGATATATCTTTTAAAGCGAGCAAAAACATGCATTACGCTTACGGGACTAATAACGCTGTTAGTTGACGTGCCGACCCTGCGTCAGCTAGCGGGGTTTTGCCCTATGCAATATCTCCCACCAGCACGGCACCACCCCAGCCGGGAGAAGCTCAAAGCCCCCGACCGGTATCCTGGCATGTGTGCTTATGTAGTGCATGTTAGTGTGTGTGCAAGGGGAGAGGATAGGACGATAGGACAAGGAAGAGGTAGAAAAGATCGCGCGCGATCCGTGGCCCGTTTGTTAGGGTAGTGCCTGGTGGTGATCGGAGAAACCACAGAAATTCGGCTATATTCGTATCGACAAACTTAATTATCAAATTTTTCACCAAACTGTATTACGATTCTCAGTGGGATATTTACATTTTCAAGTCATTCTTCCATGCCGACCACTTGAAGTGTCAAAGCAATGATTATATGATATAAAGAAAACTTGCTGGTGATAAAACTATATTAAAAAAACCCGTTGGGCAATGCGAACAGCAGTATCCCAAAAACACACATCGTATCCCTACACATTTCATTGAGATCCTAGGGGAAAAATTACAGAAGGAGAGATCAGAGAGGAACTCGCAGGTTTATCAGCGTATTTCCCCGTTCCTTTCCTCGACATGTCATGAGCGAAACGAACTTCCTTACGAGATTAGAACGACACGCACATCCGACCTCTTTATCGATTTTCTTACCACGTTCCTTCATAACAATGTTTCCAGTCGTTGCCCTTTCCTCGACTTTTCTCCCTCTCTGAACTTCGGCGTAATGTTTACATTATAATCTTCACAATGATAACAGAGAATTTACAAGATGTATATGTATGTGTAGATTTTGTTTAACTAATTCCCAATAATTAAAAAGGAAAGTTGAGAGGGAGTACGGTGACGTACAATCCGTCAATCATATACAAGGCACTGAAGACGCCCGCGACGTGGCCAATATCGCCAAGAAATCAAATGATGAGATCTAAGCCTTATTTACCTTATCCCGAAATGACCATAACATTCACACGACTTCCCCATAAAACATTTATTCCTGGCCAAAGGCGATTCTAACAAGTCGAGCTGCATCTTGACAATAGAAAATAGATATTTGTTTCCAAAATTTTCATTTACGGGAAGACACGAATAAATTAGTTTCTGAAATTGTTTTCTTTTGCGGACAAATGTTTGTAAATGTTAAATAGATTCAAACACATTTGTCTCCCGCATAAGTAGTCATTACCAGGAGAACTTATCCTTGCACTACAAACATATTCGCGTTTTTTGAGAATTCTGGTGAATTTGTACCTTCAGACAAAACATTGAACGAAATCGGGAGAATATTATTTTAGGGGAAAAAAATATGTCTCGAAATAATTACGCGTGAACCGATTACGAGTCAGAAACAAATCCATCAACATTGAAGGCGAACAATTCTCAGCAAATATTTAACTACAAAAATGTCAAGAACACTGTTCAAGAATGAAAACTGAATTGAATGATCTGATTTCTGTATAACATGTATTCCACCACACCCCAACAACAGAACGCAATAAAATTAATTTCTAAATTTACCCTACGAAGGGCTCTATTAATATTGTTTCAACGTAATATTGTTTAATATTGTTTTGAAGATATTTGAATTGTTTCCACTTGTTTTCAAAAAATAAACAAAAACCTTTATTATAATAAATTAATTAATGTTTAGCATTGTAAACTTGAAGGTGATAAAGGAGAGAGTTGCAAGTCCTTAAAAAGGCGCAAGAGAGATAATGGCATCTGGAGGGTATCTGTCGTTCTGCCGTACTAGCTCTCAGCAAGAAGCAAGAATAAGCACTTCATCTGAAGGAAGGAAGGAAGGAAGGAAGGAAGGAAAGAAAGATAGAAAAGCAGAAAGAAAGAAGGAAAAGAGAAGCAAAGAAAGAAGGAAAAGAAAAGCATCGGAAAAGAGAGCAAAAAGAAAAGAGAAACACGAAATGAAAAAAAATAACAACAAAAATGGGACGATTAGCCAGATCGTCGTCGCATTGCCCCCGGCTGCGCCGCTTCCATTGCGCCACCGGCCAGGGGAGGAGGTTGAGTGACGCGTGACGGGAGCGAGGGGTCACCGAACGGGCGGGTGGGCAGGCGGGAACACTGACCTACGCGCGGTGCGTGCGGCGCGCAAGAAACGCTGACGACGCGTGAGGGGCACGGCGCGAGGGGTGCGGGTGGAGGGGGCAAATAAGAAAAGGAAACAAAGGCTGTGGGGCGGTTGTTGACGACGCGAGGCGACGAGTGACCGTCGCGTCGCGCGAAAGAGCAAGTACTGGAGAGAGTAGAATGGAACAGAGCGGAAACGGGCACACCAGGGAGATAAGAATGGAGGAGACAGGGCAGAGAAGGAAAGAAAAGATTGCGCTATGGAGTCGAAACGAGAAGATGCGTGCTAAATGAGACAAAGGCGGAGAGAAGCGAGAGAGCACAAGCAGGCAAGGTTGATAGAAGCGCCATAAATAAGAATGCGGCGATACACGATGGAAAAAGAGATACGGGAAAGGTAGACACACTGACTTAGATTAGCAAGGTACGAAACAGAGAAAGGAAGTCAGTTAGGCGTCAGAACAGAAGCGTATCAAGCGGAACAGTATAAAATGTGAAAAGAGAGGCAAAGGGGGGCTGTCATTCAGAGTGAAAAGAAACTGGACTAGGAGAGATGAGGAAAAGAAGAAGGGGCGAGCGTGAGAAGCGGGCGTTGAGAGGGGATTACAATGGACACGCTGGAGGAGGGAGGGCGGGAGGGCGCGAGGCCACAGGGCAGCCGGTAGGGCGAGTAGGAGCGGGGTCAAATATCGACCGCTAAGCCAAGTGGCGGTGGCGGGCGCGGCGGCCAGGCAGGCAGCCACCCTGGCAGCGCGACGGCCCCGTGTCCTGGCGCGCGCGCTCGCTCGCGGCCTCTGCCGCCCACGCGACGCACCTGGCGCGGCAGTCCCTCCCCTCCGCTCCGCCCCCGCCTCTCACACCCTGCGCTCCCACGCGTGCGGTGGTGGCGGCGGCGACGGCGGCGGCAGCCACCTAACGACTGGGGATCGCGCGGGCCGCCACGAATTTTAAAGCGACGGCGTCGACACGCGAGGCATACAAGCGCCGCCAAAGTGGGGAGGCGCCGACCCGAAGACGGCGTCCGTTGCCAGGTGGCGCTCGTTTACAAAAGGCGCCCGCCCCAGGACTCCGAATGCCAGATGCACTACGCTTAAGCCGTTCCGCGCTACAAATCCCCACGTTTAGAACAGTGTGATTCTGCAATTGCCACTATTTAAACCTCACTTTAAGTCCTAGAAAGAGCGTATGCCCATAAACATTAGACAACATGCAATACATTATTACTACTACAACCTATTATATTACTATTACCGATTAAAGTTTGAAACGGTATGCTCTCAAACTTGAAAATATATACTTCAATAACTATGTTAATCACTAAAATTGCTTTTCAACCAAAAATACTAGTTAGTTTAACGCTATAAAACATAGTCACAAACAATACCTTGACTTATAATCTTTAATAGCTTCAGGAGTTAAAGAGAGGAGTATCGAAAGATAAAGGGAAAGTGGAAAGCAAGTCTCGTCTGAAGGAGCTCAATCTGTCCAGACGTGAATATGAATGATCGCGGTCTACAGCTTAAAACGGTATAAAATCGAGTGATCGCTCTGTTACTATCCCGTTTTCACCAACAGACATACACATTCAATCACAGACATTAATTTGTTATATCGACAACCTTTTACTTTAAAGAAATATACTGTCCGCGAAAATCACATACACGTTTACGCATTAAGTCATAGTTTCCGATTTATCACGAACAAATAAAACTATTAGGACAAATATCATATCTAATAGGAAGATGGATCAGATATAAATTACCTGTTTCGCGAATTAAGCCAATAACCGATATTTATAGACATAAATTTTAACCAGCTCACACTCAACATATCTGGCCCTCGAATGACAACAAAAAACCAGTTTTCTAACTTCTGTTACAAATCACACCACCACTACAATAACCACGGTGCCACCCAAGGCCATTCTGCCAAGGCCGCGATTCACGTTTCTTTGTTTTTTTAAATGTTCATTTTCACACGTCGAAACAATTCCACATTATACGTACTGACCCTTCGAGCACGCTAACACATCAGATTGATTACATAAATAATTAATTATATTCTGAAGAATAAATGTTTCTCTTGTAATTTGCATGCTTTTCTGGTTTGCAACATAGTGTAATTCATTAAACATACATTGGTATTTCCCAACTTCATGTCTCTCCTTTTCGTAGATTATTAACCAGAAGCACCTGACAAGTTCGAAACGGTATAAGACGCACGTTCGGTTACACGGGTCAAATGACATCGCTTGTGAATATTTAAAGAGAAGAATGTACAAAGGCGCCTTAAAGAACACCCCCTTCATTGTGTAAATAAATGAACAATACTCTGAAGCGCCCTCTCCTGTAATCTACAACCCCACCAATAAAAGTGTGTGTACTCCGACCGTTATCTCTTTGACAATGACTCTATTTGAAAATGACACAAACACATACGAAGTATAATGGCACTACAGTACTCGAACTTTGGCCCTACTACCTTTCGAGATTCACGCACGCACGCATACATTTAAAACGTTTACCTAGTAAATAAATTTTCGGGGTAAAAAGTCTTGACTGAGACGATCCACGTCTAATGCCAGCAACAAATATCGCAACCGACAGAGGTCCGCGACGGTCATCGGGAAGGGTTCCGCCGCGCAGCGCGCGCGCATCTGCTCTCACGGACGCAACTTGGCGGCCGTCGCCCAACGCCCTGAAAGGCACAGACGCGGAGCAGACTGCGTCATTGGGGGAGGCGGGCAGGACGTCCGGTACATTCCCGGCGAGTCCCGCGCCGCCGCAACTCCTCCATTGAAGATAGCAGAGGATGGGGGGCGCGCGAGGGGGGAGGGAGTGATGGAGAATAAGGACGAGGGAGTACGCGAGAGCGAAGGCAAAGAGAAAAGCGTTGGTGGCGGCGGCGGCGGCGGCGGCGGCGGCGAGGGCGAGGGTGAAGGCGTGAGTAAAGACGAGAGCGAGGGCAAGGGCTACGGGTTAATGACGAGAGGAGAATTGCGGAGGTGAATGCCCCCAAAGGGGTGACAGGGGCGATGAATGACGCCAGTTAAGAAGGACAAATAATTGACTGATGATTCCGGCTGCGTCAATTGCCAAGGTCATTAGTCCCGTAAGTGTCGTACATTTCGTATCCCGAGAGGTGGGGATGATCTTCCCCTGCTGGGTGGCGAGATCCGGCGCTGACCTACGTCGGCGTGCGGGGTTTTCTAAACCAGGTATCTGGCACCGCCCCCTCCGAGAAAAGCTATAAGCTCAAGACTGGTCTCCTGGCTTGTGTGGTAGAGCAGTGCATGTAAGCGTACGTGTGTATGTGAGAGGCGAAGATAGGATAAGGAAGAGGAAGGAAAGATCACGTGCGGTCCGTTGCCAGAGTGCTTGCCGTCCGTTGCTAGATTGTTCTGGCATTCGCCAGTGTTGATCCGAGAAACCACTGAAAACGACTAATCAGAAAAGCTTCTTCAAAAGAATACTTCTCCATACTGGGGCTGAATTCCACCTAGCGATGTAGCTAGTGTCGAAAATCCTTCCACCGTCGGGTAGCCATCCTCGAACCCTAGCACTTCATGTTCAGAGGCATTACAGTGACATCCAATGATGCCCTAGACCATTTAAGCCGGCAACAAATAATAGAGATAGGAATGAAAGAGATTGACAAGATCAAACATGAAAGCTGCCATTCACACAGAGGATTACTCAGTGGGAATTCACGCACCAGTATTGCGACAGGACTTCATTGATCAGATCTGGTCGAAAAAACAGAACAAGGCTGGTGTTGGGGACGAAAGGAAATATTTCCGGCAACAGCGCTTCGAATTTGGTAAACAAACGAAGTAGTAATGAAAGAAACACTGTTGCAATAAGGGCTGGCGAGAAAAATAAGGCACGGCGGCGATGCGGCGGGGAGAAGCGCAGATACAGAAATACAATAACTAGAAAGGAGACTGAAGTCAGAGAGAGAGAGAGAGTAACGCAAGAAACTGGACACGTACAAAAACTATCATTACAATGAGCAGTCATAATTACGGAAACAAAGAGCCTTTGAGTACTTATTAAGTATGATCCCAAACCCGAATCTTTCTGCTCCCTCCGGAACTGATGAATAGTGTGTGGATTGCACCGATGATAAGAGTGAACAAAAACGAACAGTGGTGCAGTTGGAATAGGAACCTCGCACAGGGCAGGAGCGCGCTCCCCAACCTCGGCTCCGCGCTTCGGCTGAGGCGCGCGATGGCCTGCCCTGCGTGAGGCCTGCAACGAGGAGCGGAGGGCAAGGGCGAGGGCGGCCGCGCTGCCGGCCGGGTCAGCGCGTGGCGCGCGGAGCGGCGGGCCGGGGCCGGGGCCTAGGCCGAGGTCCGGGCAGCGGCGGCGCCGCGACCGGAGGAGGCGCGAACGCGCGCACGGAGCGGGGCGGGGCCGGGTGGGCGGGGCAGGGTGGAACGCACGGCGAGCATCGATCCGAAGCCTGCGCCGCCGCCAACGGCACCACCGCCACCGCCCTCCTCCTTCCTTCCCACCCTCCAGTCTCGACTGCGGCCGCGCACCTGACAGAGCTGCCTCCGGCCTCGTGCTCCCTTGCCCCCTGCTAGGAGCCCGTGGCGTGGCATGGCGTGACGTGGCGCACACGGCATTTTCTCGCGCTGAGGGCAGTAGGACGCTAAGGAGAGGGAGCCATGTTTCACATGGTATCATTCAAAAACGTTCACTTATTCGGGTACGTTCACTTGTAGGGAGTAAGGGGTCCTACAACTGAGTATCCCGCTTCGATGTGCGCTCATTTCCATTAAATTTTTAACGTGCTTTTATGATAAACGAGAAGTTAACATCAGAAGTAATAGGCCTTGTACTACAGATATCAGTTGGTTTCGTATTGGTTTTTTACCAAAATATAATCTCACATAAAATAATGGCTCTTCAAGAAATTTGTAAACATAAAATTCAGTAGCATATACTATTTTCTGGGAATACAATGTCACTAGGATAAAAGCAAATTTCGACAAAAAATTGACACACGTAGAATTACAATTTTCATAATTAAAAACTATAATTTAATTCATATTATTATGATTATTTCATATCAATGTTAAATTCGAACACACATTTCCGTTTCCTTATTTTGAAAATCAATTAGCAAATTAAATATTATACTAAACTTCCTAGTATAAAAATAGCAGTTAAAAGTCCCCAAACACTCCGCAGGCGTTTGGACACCTACGTATTAACTACCTACGTATTGTGGCTAAGAAAATAAGTAATGAAAAACAGTCTAAAAAGATGAAATTACATTTTTAATGACAAGTATTACGTCACAAACACCATAACTTACAACAACAAAAATAAATAATGAAGTCCAAAAATTGCTGCTGGAACAATAAACGTTTATCTAGTAATAACAACAATAAATAATAATAGTTTTACGTCAAAAAACTGTACAACTTTATACCCAGTATGATGATGAGTTTTGGAAGGACAAAACCTACAATTCCAGTTAATGTCTTAAATCAACATGGTCACGAAATTCGCTATGAATTCCGGAATTCACAATCAATGATTTCTGTTTAATTTTATCGTGATGACCATACTTCACTCTTTGAGCTAACTACAAGACCGTTTGAACTATATATTCCCGTAAGGCCGTGGGATGCAGAACGTGTCAATGTTCAATGAGATGAGACACCCTCCAATAAGGCAAAATTTATTGGTCCATTGCAAGTTGACGTTTCGTTATCATTAATATTCTAAAATATAAAAATCCAATAACAAAAACGGAGCTCTTGTTGTCCAACTTTTGCTTTAGCATATAATGCAAAAAGAAAAGGCTGGCATTTATTACAGGGTTTTTGCATCAAGGTACATATTTAATATCTCCTTCGGCCTTAAATAAACTCTCAAAATGCTACGTAAAAAATAATGTTAATAAATAAAAAAAGTTCAAAAGACCATTAGATTCTATTTTCCTCACAAAGTAACAAACCAACACTTTCAAGCAAAGTAATCAGAGATATAATAATTGCAAAATTGTATACCAAATGATTATTTCCAAGAACTGCAACTTTTGTCCGTAAAATGTCGATATTACGTTTTTGTTTTGGAGCTGAATTTTTTATGTACAACTGCTTTGCCAAGATACAAGTCAACAACGAAAATTAAACATTTTCTTCTGGGCTGTGTGTCATTACAAGACAGTCTTCAGACAGAGGCGGGATTTCGGATCGTTTATTGGGGGAGGGACATTTGAGCGCTATATTATACATGAAAATATTCGCGTATATTAATGCTTTAAGTTAATTGTGCTGCAATTATATATTTTTTATATTTTGTTAATTATTTAATTAATTAATATTGAACGTTAATCATATTTGTTAATAATTAGATTAGTTGAACATAGAGATTATCTCATTGTTATTTGAACGGTCCGAACTGGTTAATTCAATGATAATAGTTTTCTCAGTGACTCTTATAACGAAAGCGTTTATTAATTATGACCACAAATACTTATACATATACATATCTGTAGGGCATTTTTTAAAATCTGCATTAATAAATTCCTTTAATTAAAATACAATATTCGGTTTTCGACACGATCGAAATAGTTTAGTTTTATTTATTTATCCACAGTCTATAATAAACAGAAAATACTTTCTTTTTGAGAATTAATTTGAGAGTTATAACTAGGTACCGGATGTTTATGACCTAAAAATTTAATATGCAAGCATTTATGACTTAAATATTATTAAATTATGACCTTAAATGTCTTTAAAATGTTTGGTTTTGATATAAGCGATACTTGAAATGTGGTACTTGAAAACAGCGATTTGATGGAGGCAGCTTCGCCTTCATTGAATGCGTTAACCTCTTCGATAGGATTTTAATTGGTACAACGGTAGTAGTTTGCGGTGTTAAGCCACGTGCTCCAACATGTAATAATGGGTTAGGGGGCAAGGGCATCGAAGGAAACATCCTCGAATTTTTGCACTCGTAATGGAGCTCTGCTGAATATTTTATTTGCGGCAGAAATTAACTTATCCACAGCAGGATAATATCCACTAATTTATTCCGCAACTCTATTTAGTGCAGGTGCAATGCATGTTACATGTATCATTTTAGAGTAGAGTAGCCGCTGCATCAATTACTAGAAGTAGAATATTTTCTCTCGTCACTCCGTCAGACCACAACAAATTCATTGCTAATGCAAATAGCAATTGCTGAGAGACTAGTTCTCTCCAATCTTTCACAGGAAATGGGAAATTTATCTTGTACTTGGTCTCCCCATAACGTTTGAATTAGATGTGAAAAATCTCTTTGCGTCGACAGCAAGCAAATATGTGAAAATAGATCATAATGACAACAAATGAGGAAAATACGAAAATTCATGGGAAAATATGACGGTAATATAAAATGTAAACGAAAAATTGCAAAATGGTTTTAAAAAGTCAAAATATGACTGTACGTTAAAGTTGCCTGATTTTCGTCACTGTAGGTAAAATCATGCTTAACTTATATTTTCCATGGAAATAACACAAAGAAAAAAATATTACAAATCATAACCATCTGGGCCCTAGTTACGGCGCATGATTTTAGGCACAAAACTGTTAAATTCTAAGTAAATAACATTTAAAAGCAACATATAATTAAAAAATAATTTATTAATAAAGGATATTCACAGTAACGCCAAACATTATCCCACGCTGTTTTGTAACACTGAACTGAAGCTCGCCAATTTATTAA
The DNA here is from genome assembly GCA_017312745.1 of Gryllus bimaculatus. Taxonomy (NCBI): domain Eukaryota; kingdom Metazoa; phylum Arthropoda; class Insecta; order Orthoptera; family Gryllidae; genus Gryllus; species Gryllus bimaculatus. The sequence continues at coordinate 4,844,733 of BOPP01000072.1, read as the reverse complement.
TATATTAGCTGAGCTTAATTAAATTATTGTTAGCTTAACTATTATTAAATTTCTTCTCAAAATACAGAAACAAGTAAATCGTTTATAATATAAATTTGAAGATCCGAGAAATGAAAAGTCTAAATATATTTTTTAACTTTGTCCCAATTGCTCCCTCTTGCCCCCTCTGAATCAGGACTTCTAATGGTATGACCAGATACCATTGGCTACAATATCTATAACCTATGCCAATTGCATAAAAGATTAAGAATTACCATGAGTCAAAGCAGCAAGTCAGCCTTCAATTTTAACGATTTCACTTTGTTCAATGCAATAGCTGAGATTCACTTTCCTCACGTCGTTTTAATAAATCTGACATGAGAATCAGTGAGAATATTGTGTCCAGTTAAGTTCTAATCTAGGTGTTACTTTTAAATAAATCTGAATCGTCTGATTTGATTTTATTTAACTTTCTTTAACTTCTTCTAACTAAACAAATCACCACACAATTTCTTCAACCTTGATCGAGACGGGGCTTCTCCACACAGCACAATTCTGTACAATTTCGAAGTCTTTTGCAAATTCAATTACATTCCAATACTGTGTTTCAAATTCAATATCACTCCATAAGAGTATACACAATAGAGAAAAATCGGTCGCGGACAGAATTTGCTCGTTTTTCCGTCCATTGAGTGCACCACGCGTATCTCGCCTTGTGACCCCCATGATTAAGCGACGATAGCATCAAATCAAATGGTTTTAGTTTTGCCGTTTTTACCTGAAAAAGCGACGCCTACTACATGCTGAAGAACATACATGACAGATGCGACGATTGAAATGGGAGAAACCGAAAAAGGACCAAATAAGACAAAACGGCAATAAAAGAATAAGTGGAAACTACGATGGCTCCTGAACATAAAAATGGAATCAGAACGGAATGACAAATCAATTCAACTTGAAATCGTTTCAGGCGGATCTTGTTCAGAATATTTTCGCTATAACAGCTAACATGACAGCAATATGAAAAATTCCTCTTCTTGAAGAATATTGAGAGGGAAAGCATTAACTATGAGAAAGCCGCCACAAATACTCAAGCCACTTGTACAACACTACATCTTCAGCTGCGAGACCCCATAAACATCTTCAAATAATTCGTATACGTCTTCCGGTCTTCAGCTCGAAATTCCTTAATTAAAATATGATTGATGACTCGACGTGCGTGCCATCGTCTCGCCCACAAACGTTTCCTCTTTACCTTTTTTCGTCGCCAATAAATCTTGGACAGTCCACTTCAAATGCTTCAACAATTTATTTGGCTGATGATCGTTTCGATCGCGTAGCGATCATCCTCAGAGCTTGCAGCTTCCGGGCCGAAAACAAAGTTCTTCAAATTGTTGATACCAGACATCTTTTATTTATCATTCTTAAATAATAGAAGGTATCTACATCACCAGCGATCCAATTAATCAAATACTTAATCCGGCTGCAGTCCTCAAATTTACTTAAGGTCCTCTGGTCCAAATGGACCCATTTATTTTCTATTGCACTTTATTTACTTTTTCAACGATTAGATTTAGTGTACATAATAGGAAATTAAAATTATACACGGGAATTTCAATTAAGCGCATTTATTTTATTTTCGAGATTGTGCAGTTAAGTAAAACAGTGGTCACCTGTACAAAATGCATTGTGGTAAATTAATGAAAACGAAGCAAAACTAGACAATTGTATTGCACACACAGGTATGTAATACAATTTTTCTAGTTTTGCTTTCGTACAAATAAATGTTTCGCTTTTTTACAAATAAATGTTTTTATTTGGAGCAGTGCAAAGCAATTTTGTTGTCTGTTTCGCAATACAAACAACCATCTTGCAAAACATTTGAATTGATACACGATATGTCTAGTTTGTTAGATAAAACAATACGCCACCATTCGTTGATTTTTTTGTTTTCTTTAGATTTGTTTTCGCACATTGTTCCATCGAAAGTGATGTCCCGTTTCAGAAGTTTCTGACCCAACTGATATGATGTAAAAAAATTGTCACATGTTATATTGTGACCCTTCAGACGTAAAGATATTTTGAACACAACTTTCGTTCCCAGGTATTGTTCTTCAGGTTGTCATTGATTGCCAGTGTATAATTGAACATTCCATACGTAGCTTGTTTCATTGTCACTAAGAACCAAACAATTCCCTCCGTATTCGGCAGATACTGTCAAAAGGGACGATTGCCTACAAGACGACTAATCATTCATCGATTGTTACATAGAACCCAGGATTATACAAATCGGAAAAGGAAAAATCAAATCTGAAGACTACGTTCAAATACTCGAAAGATCTGTTTGCCATTGTGCAGAGAGCTGCGATTTTGCCAGCGAATGGAGTAGCTGTTCTTACAACTTCGATAACATATTGCTTGACGAAACATTATCATACGCCTTATCAGATGATAAAGTCTCAGACGACAATACGATCCTTCCGTAGGTAATTCGTACGAATTCGCAGTTATTATATGAGTTCTAACAGCAGTTCAACTTGAGAAATGCAACGGTCGCTAAAGGTACTCGAAGAACATGTGTCAGAAAAATCGAAACATCTTTCGTATTAAAAATAAATTAATAACATTTTTACACGGACAGATATCAATCAAATAGTGATAGTCGGAGAGTAACAGAACAATAACACAATTTTCTTAAGTTACACAGGAAATTAAAATTTCATTTGGGTCTAAATGGATCCGAGGACCACAGCGGGGTTAATCGTGAGAGACCATAAGTGGTCAATTGGTGACTTTGTAAGTGGCATTAACAAAACATTTAAAAACTCTTGAAAACGGGACAGTTATAAATACAACAGACCTATCAAGCTCTTCTAAATAAGGGGGGGATTAACTTTTAAAAAAATTAAAAAACTGACCGTTTGCCTCTACTTTAGAATTTTGTTCCAAAACTACTGACCTCAACTCTCTTTTATTACAAACGAAATCATGACAATTCCGTCGCTTTAAATACCATCACAAACTAGTGCTTTCAGAGACAAATCTCATGGAATGGCATATTTCCGGAATTTAATTTTCCTGTGTGACGTTATTCTCTTGCTTTTCCCATATTCGAACTTTTTATTTATGAATATACAATTACGGAGATGACAGCTGAAACATCCGATGCTTCAGCATCCTCAGAACAGGGCGCCTGCGTTGTGATTTGCGCTCTTTGTACTGACTGATTATTTCATGATTCCGGGCGCGTCAATTGCTGTAATCATTAGTCACGTAAGTGTAAAGAATAATTTAGTCCCGAAGTGTCAAGTATGGTGGTGATCGCTGTGTTCTTCCCCCGCCGAATGGCGAGATCCGTCGCCGACCTACACTCGCGACCGTTTGCTGAGTTTTCCCCACCAAGAGTGACCAGCGAGGCACCGCCCCCAATCTGGAGAAGCTCTACGCTCCCGACTGGACTCCCGTCATGTGTGGTAGTGTAGTGCATGTAAGTGTAACGGTGAGCACGCTGAAAATTGCTACAATAGTTGGTTAAAAGAAATTAGCACATTTTGCATTACTTTCTTCTTAAAAATTGCGTGTATCACACGCAACCTGACCAATTTCTAAGCCACACTATTAATTCGAAACCTATACAATATAACTTCTTGTTGTTACCATACAATAAAGATTCTGAATAAATATTAAATACATAAACAAAAAATTATAAAATGTACACAATATTTTAAAATGTTAGAACAGCAATAACATTCACTTCAAAAACTATTCACTAAAATCTTACAATATTATTAACAATTTATTTCATGCAGAAATAAAGAATGCTATTTACAGTTTATGAAATAAAAAGAGAATAATTAACTTTCTTAACTGTGAAAATTTAACCTAATGATTTGATTGGAACCTAAAACAGTAGAAACAAAATCTATTTTACCGAAAAAATTACATTTTTAAATTTAGGTTTAACAAAACTAGTGATTCATTAATATTCCAAATTTCAGATTGACATACTATAGCCTATGGATGGAATTTGTTTTCAAATTTTTAAAAAAAGTCTTAAATAAAGATTATCAAGATATTTCCTAAACTTTATTTTGAATAATATGACTCCCACAAAATAGGAAATTTCCAAATGAACTCTGACTAAGTATGATAAAATCACAAAAAGTAATATTAAAAAAGAAATTAAACAATTATAAAAAATCAATCTAACGAATAATAAAGTTATCATTTGTCTCCAAAATCAAATAATTAAATATTCATGAAACGTACCTCAGAAATATTTTCAGCACAACTTAAAAAAGACATTATTTTAATTCCTTCATTTATCACTAATACACTTAAATTCTGCAGCAACAGCAGTCATTGTGAATGTCACAGAGATATATCAACTTAAAGAAATTAACTTGCCCCCAAACATCTATGTAGGACACAGGAACATAAATTGAGATACAAAATGCCTTAAGGCTGATAATCTTCCACCACCCTAATCTTATCAATTCTACATGGATCTAGATATTTCCACAAGGGAAAAAAAAATAATAAATTAACAAGTTCGATCATTGTTCATTTAAAATGGTTATTTCCAATCCTTCACAAAAAGGTAGAATACACATGGTATATGTAAAAATTAAGACACATGTTTTTCTTCTATTTTCAAATATGATTACAACTATTGTAAAATGCCAAACGAAGAACGTAATATTAGTAAACAGACACAGATGACAAACTAAACAACTACTCTATCTAACAACAAACACTTCACAAAAAAAACTACTCTGAATTCAATATCAAAATGAGAGAGACGATCATTTTAAAAATTGTTTGCCCTGTTATGGGGGGAGCATTACACATTTGCCTTTGCAATGGATAATGTCTGACAACATTGTGAACCTCATTGAAATCAATTAAATAAACATTTTAAAATGTATAACAAACAAATTTTCACAACATAACAATACATTCATGGCATATAAAAACCACTAATATGAACATAAAATGGAATTTAAAACATTCAGCTTCAAAAGTTTCATATTACATTAGCCTATTTATTTCAAGCCAACAGACATGTTAATTTTCAAACCATGAAGTCAAATGTCAAAGCACCTCCCAAAAAAGATGCTACTCGTATGCTAGTTCATAATATTTTAAAACAAAAGTTGATCCAAAACAACAGCAAGACAAAATTTGTACAAAATGGTAACCAAGAATTTAATTCTTATGTTATGCCAATGTGTAATTCTAAAAAAAGAAAAACTTATTATACCTACATCAGTACATATACTTACACATTCAACTGTGCTAGTTGATGTTATGAAGTATAAATAAAAACATTCATTGCAATTTTAAACAATGAAAATTACAGAATATATTGAGCAATATACTACTCAACAAATATCTACCCAACAAAACTAGCACCTGCAAAATACATTTTCTCTCAATATTTACAAATGAGTTAAGTGATATGATGAAAGCATGGGAACAAAAATATTACTATATTGGCAACTACTATGGCATGTTATGGGTGAACTTTACGGGAAGAAAATGCATTGAAATGGATACAAATGTAAACTACGATATACGCCAGGTATCATTAGGTTCTACGTTCGTCATTCACCCCACGTACAATTGACACATTCTACGGAAGGAGTGGCACATTTTTCATTACCTCTTTACGTGTAGGAGCTGACGGTAGCGCCAAAGTGACACACTCTCCGTAACTAAATAAGATGTTAAATATTAAATACCCTTGAGGGACGAGAGGTGTTAGTCATCATTTATTTACACGGCACAAATATCTTCCTTAGCAATATATGTACACACCACGAAGACGTTCTATCTCACCAACATGACAGGAAACGTGAGTGAAGAATAACTAAGTTACGCCTTTCACTGTGATAATAAGTCGAAACTACCCAATCTAACGAAAATAACATGACAATCATTTACAAATGACATACCAAATTAATGATTAACTAACCTGAAATTGACGAAATCCATCGTACTGTATCACCAACTACTTGCAGAATTCACCGGATTACTTCCCACAATTCTCCAGTTGCGAACAACAGCGTATCGGCACGCGGAAGCGCTGACGAATTTTCGCTGCAAAACAGACCGTCTTTTTATCATTCTCGGATACCCAGCATCTGCCTTCCATCTGGAGTTTTTCTCTCGTATAATTCTACCTGAAATTTACTATATTTTTGATTTTGGGGCCCCTGTCCCATTGTCTCTCAGTAATGTCCCTTGCTTTATTAAAGCCTACTTACAAGGGCTACTAACACCAAAAGCTCATGATGCATTTTTTCTAGTCAGCTCGTGTCAATATCCCTGGAAATGCCATTTATCCCAAGGTTAAATAAAACACTGAACAACAGTTACAACTTTCCATTCATTGTCAATCATTTCATTACAGTATTTCATACAAGATCACACTAAAGATTATACATCAGCTACCCAAACACTATCAAGACAACATTAAGCTCACATACATGAGATTATTTTCTTGAGAGTATTTCTCCCATTGGAACTTTACTCAAAGTTCTAGGATAATTGCATTGTAAATATATTTTCATTACACACAATGCAGACAATTCACTTTTGATCTGAAATTTATAATATCATTCTTTCTTAAGATTATAAATTCTTCAAACTTAACTGAATAATGTAATTCCAACAAAAGCTTCAATTATTGCAACATATACAGATTTGGCATTTTTATTTTATATACTGTACACTAATAGTCATCCTCTACACTTGGAATGAATCATTTTCTAGAGTATTACACAATTATGATATTTTAAGACAATACAATTATGCTTGTATACATATTCACTTGACACTTATTCATCTTCAGCACCGTGTTTCATAAAGGCCACTTCGTCCAATATAACGAACCCATTTGATAACGTCGTGGTCAGAGTAATTCAGCTTTGGCTCAAAAACCTTCAAATACCGGACTTTGAAGCCAGAAGGAGCAAACGGAACCTGAAATACATTATGAAACACTGCCTTAATTAATACATTCAATTATATAATCAGTAATAGTGAAATTCAATGTCGCATTAAAACTAAGTATGAAAAGTTAATGAACTTGCAAAAATTATTAAATAAGTTTAAAAAATAATGAGCATGTAGATAACTTGCCTCAAAATTCATTGATATTGGTGGCCGAGTCCATTTCTTCTTGGTATCCGTTTCCAAAAGTTCAATTTCAGCCGACAACTGCGTTTCCTTCATTCCAGCCATACGTTTTATCCTTTAAAACAAAAAGTTGTATAAACACTAAGAACACCAAAAAAAAATTAAATTCATTATCTAAAGAAGGTAAGATTTAAATAGAGGACTTTCTGAAACTCCTATCAAAACAATGTTTACAGAATTTATTTTTCAAACTTTAACTTTATCCATAATATTTGTTACAACTACTCTCCTAAAAATCAGTAAATTTTGTGAAAATGAGGAAAGAAAATGGCTTTTCAAAACTCTGAACACATTTATAAATGATTTTCTTAATTTAGTAATAGGGATTTCTAGTACTTGAAGAATGAGTCTTTCCTTAGCTAGTTTATCACATCAACCTAATGAAAGTGAAAAAAAAAAAAATGTCAATACACCATACAATTTGTTACTACCTATTCTTCAGAAAATGAGGTGACATCAAAGACAAGTCTGGCAAAAGGGTAATTAAACCAATACTTTTCCAAATTAATTAATAGATATAATTATTCATACACCAAGATTAATCAGTTTACAATGATTATTAACATTTCCAACCTTTTTATTAATGAAGCAAGTTGCAACTGTCCTTAACTTTAAGACTTATTTAATCACACAAAATATATAAATAAATTACAGAAAGAATAAATGTCAAATGTACAAGTTTTTAACTCGCATGCCTTTCATTTGCCCCAAATCTTGAAAAAATGAGTTTTGCGTCTGTAGTACTCCACAATGCTTTCCTACTTTATTAAAATATTGTAAAATGGAAACCCCAATAACTATATATACAATTCTTTAATATTCAAGATATCTTATTCATGTTGCCCTCTTTCCCATTCATATCCACTGCGAGATTTCTCTACCAACCAATTATTCTTTCTGTTTCTTCTCTCTTTGTTATCCATTTGCACTCATGGTGTGTGTCCATCATCTGGTTTAACTATCTTTTATTATTAATGCACTTTTGATACAATTTTTTTAAAAAGTAGTTAGAAATTTCAATTTTTCTTCTCTTGTTATTCCACATATATCTAATGACTTATTTGTGCTGGATCTATTTGTTGTAAATCTCTTTTTTTAACATCAGTGTTAACATATTTCTATAATTACATGCGTTTTGAGCTTTTAGTATGTTTGGTCCTGCTGAATTTTTTTTTATTTTATAATCTTATGACTTTTGTTCTTGACAATATTGACTTTTGTCTTTTCTTCCATAGTTAAATCCCATTCTCCCATCTATGCTCTCATTTCATTTCCTTGGATCATTACTTTACCCTTCTTTATTGAAATATTATATTCCCTTATTTTCCACATGTGCCTGCTTCTTTTCGTTGTGCATTCTCCACTACTATAAATCAAGAACCTTAATGCTCTTGCGATTGTTTAGTAATCCTCTGTTGAGCTTTTCTTCTGTTCTATTTGCGGTCAAAACAAAGCAAAAGATCTGCTGGGCATGGTTTGATCGAGATATGATTTCTGTATCAGCTCAGGGTGTGTGTGTGGGTGCTGTTGTTGGGTTGTTTCTTTCCCCAGGGCACTAACAATGCAGTGTTGATAGAGGAGACAACCCTGACACATTGCACTACAAGAGACAAAAGCGGTAAGTAATTAAACAAATGATCTAAAAGGAACTTTTTGCAATGCAACCTTTTTATAAAAATGAATTTTTGTGAAAGGCAGAAACATAAGGTGAGAGAATACAAAGTCAAAAATTGCTTCAGAAGAAACTACTGGAAAAATAGAAAGATAGAAATAAATCTGCATGCAAAGTAGTAAGTGGAAAAACCAAAAATCTAAATTAATACAATTTAAAAAATTTCAAAAAACAAAATTAGCAAGTACACTTTTGGGAGCAAAAATAATCAGTTCAGGAATATCACAACAGTTCACCGAGTCAAATGCAAACAATGGTAATAACTAGATCATTTGGATGAAAGTTGAAAGTTCATTTTGTAGTTGAAGATCCAATTTATGAAGATTTCAACAATTTTTTAATGACTCAAAACTAACAGTTCATAATGTTAGGATATATGTTCAATGTTATGACAAACACATCAGAACCTCCAGGAGTTCAGCATACTCTGGCAGATTTACTCTTTCTTGTAGAAATTTGTCTTGAATCCTTTACGGAAACCACAATCTGAAGTGCATCAATATTTGATCAACTATTCTATAGTACAATTTATTTAGCATTTGATGTAAATCATCTGTTGTGGTTTCATCCAATCGAGAGCTTATATGTCACCAGTGACAGCACTATGGAGACATTTAAGATCCTGATTGGATGAAACCATGAACTGTTGATTTACGTGAAGTGCACAGTTAAATAAATCCTTGTATACAAATTTACATCTTCCCCTCTGCCTAAAAACCTGAGGTTTAATTTAGAAGGAATCCCATTTTGTGTCAAATTAACCCAATCTAAAATATAATGTATAAAAGAATTTCCTTTGCTTGAAAAACAGAGGTTCTGCATTTATTTGTCTAATATTTTTGTTTTATAATGAAGCTGCTTATAAAACACCCTACAACACAGAATGAAATAGGATGGGAATAATTTTGTACCAGTGCCCTGGAGAGCTGAATCACTGAAGGGAAATTTCCTTTTTGTATTAAAATAAAAAAAATAAATAAAAAACTAGATATCAGAACAACAGAAAGGAGGCAAAATGTAGTTTCTTGTCCATTTTTTTCCCTATATTTTAAAATGTTTTTTATTTTAATTTTGTAGCACCATTTTGGCATCAACATCTCTAAAGTCATCTTCTTGCCTATACACTGAATGCCCAGAACAAGTTGCTTCATCACTTCATGAAGCATAGCAATACAAGCAAATTCTAAGAAATATTTGCAAATATTCTCATACAAAAGAGAGGATTCCCCTATGATTGGAGAATCTTTTCCTCCATATGTTTGGGCATCTAGACATTTTAAAATATTACTTCTCGAAATGACATGCTTAAAATAGTAATGATAAGTTTAATTAATAAAAAATTTAACACTTACTTCCATACAATAGCATTTTCTGAAGCTTTGTATTTAGCTTTGCCTTTCATACATATCAGTTGGACACCAGAAGTGTTTAATGGAGTTGGAATCTTTACTTCTATTTTCTGACCCAACAATGAAGGCTTAAAATTCGATTTAAGAACTACTTTCACTTCCATTTTTGTGCGTCCCACTTCCCGAACCAATGGAATAACACGGAAAGGAAGAGAGATATCTTTAGTAGTACGATACCTGAAATTCACAAATAATTTCAGAAAGTAACACAAATGTTTAATTTCACCATATGATATACATAGACTACATACCTCATAAGCTCAAATTCACCATCTGGGGGTATAAAACTGATAGAATGTTCTGTCTCAAATTTTGAAAGCTTGACACACTGATGAAACTGGCAATCATCAATGACAACAACAGGTTTTCCGGAGCGAGCTGGGTCGTCCCCACCACCACTCAAACCTTTGCCCTTTGCTTCCATTACAATCTTGTCATTAATTCCAAATTTGCATTCTGGCATGCCAGACAGATAGGATTTCATCACAACTTTTCCAGCCACATGAGCAGAGAGCACTTGACCTACAACAGAACATAAAATTTAAAAAATGCAGTAATTACTTTAACAATGAAACTAGTACTGCAATAGGACAATCTTTCTCATATTACTTAGAATAGCTATGTAATTTTATAATACTACCAACAAGTTTCTGATTGAAAGTTATTGACCTTTATTGCTCATTTAAAAAAAAAATTATATTCCTCTACACACTTCTATCAACACAGGCTTAGGCTTTCTTTTAGCAGTTTTATAAGATTGTTAGAAACGAGAAATCATAACACTTTCGAGTTAGTATAAATAACTCGCCAGTTACTATTTAATTTGCCATCTTCTCATACTTTGAAAATGTGCCATGCAAAAGATGAACTAGGCAGGAAGGAAAAGTAATTTATTAAGGAAGACAGTCTCACAACCTATCAAAAAATTACTTTCAAATTTAATTGTTTTATTGTTTGTCAGATATTTAGTTTTCATTTGATGAAAGAATTATTCAAGTATCTGCAGAAGTCAGTTCTGATTTTAATTCTGAAGTTCTGCACATGGAAGCTTGAACTGAAAGAGAACAGTGCTGTGCCAACTTTCTTTTAGTATTTTGATTACATGAATCAGTCTGAATCGAGACAAACTTAAAATAGAAATGGTCCACAAGTTGACGCACGATGGAAACGTGCCTAGCTGCTGGGGGGATTTCTAGACCTGATGTTCTCAGAGGAACTGAACTAGTCACCTTTTCCATTATTCATTTAAGCTTAAAGCTATAAAGCTTATTGTTATTCATTACTATACGTTGGACTCGTGCTAAACATAAGGTTTTCTCACTTGCCCTGATGATGGGCACAACATAATATAGGTGAAAATTGTGGCATTATTACTCGATAATTTACTTGATTTGAAAGGTCAGTTTTGATGACTGTCAAGATATATTACACATAGTAAGATTTAACAATCGGTAACATCACTGATATAAAGACACAAATTCATTTTGTTTGACGTCTTATTATTTTTAAATGCCAGGCATTAAAGACCTTTCTATTTGCAATTCAAAGCTGTTTCACTCGCCTTGTGGTGACATTAGAAGGTTAACATACTCCAATACATCCAAAAATAGTTCATTTCGTCGATATTTAATTCCTTCACGTCTCCACCCAATTTGACCTGTAACTTGAGATGTAATCTGTGCTTGTTCCTCCTTTGTTTGAGATTTTATTCCTTGTTGGGTAATAAAGGTCTTCAACACGCCAGTGTCTGAATTTTGTGGATAACCAAAATCTAGGATTTCTGTAAATAAAAATGGGTTGACATTATTATGTAGTTGGTTTCAAAGAGTATTATTCTTTACATTGCAACATGTAATTTAAAAACTTCTAGGCCCTAATTATTTATAAAGTACTTAAAGTGAAAGGGGAAAAAGAAAGAAAATCCCATCCAGTTGAAAATTTAGAATCATAACAGTCTTAAATTTTCCCTACATTTTTTATGAGCTTAATGTCTCATATTATATGGTTCCTATTAGAAGAATTCCCTATTCTTCGTATTAGAAGATTTTTTTTATTGTAATTACCATCAAGCAGTTCATAAATTAACACAAAATTGTTCTTGATATTTTCTTCTGAAATTTTACCAAAGTATGACTGCATAACATCAATTATCTTCAGAAGAAATTCAAATACCATGGCAGCATTAACATTTTGTTTTGTTACAGCTGCTAACCAAATGTTTGCTCTCTGAAACAGAGAAAAATAACACTTTAGAACTCCTCCAATGATTTAAGGAATTAAAAAGAATTTTCAGCCAAAATGCAGGATGGCAAAATTCAAGCAAGAATACAGTATCAGAAATAACAGCAACTCAATTTACTAATTATAAATAAGGTTTCTTCACCACGAAAAATGAAATTAAAATCTGATATGAATAATATAAGTAAGAATATTAATATACAACCATAATTACTGATAAAAACCATCCTATCAATACAACCACAATCATATAACTGAATGAGCACAAGTTGCCCATTTTACAATACAAAATATTTCCATGGATTATGAAGAAACATTTCTTGGCATTTTACCTTATATCATAATTCATAAAGACCATTTTTAAAATCATTCTACTAGGAAAATAAATTCACAAGGTGTAAGACTATTTGATTGTTACTTTATTTAAAATTAATAAATCGGCACTTCATTTGGCTTCCCAAACCATATCTATACTACAATGATGTTCCAACAGCAATCCATTGGCTACAAGCAATACTACTAAAATATACCTTAATATGAAAAAACGATGTACGAGCTATGTTCGTAACAGGCGACCTCACTTGCTGTCTTGCATGGATTACATTCACTCGAAACGCATCAACTGCGTTACGCCCAATATCATCCCGATAAACACGGGATATCAAAACTTCCCCTTTATGATTATACACGAACAATCCGCCGATCATTTTGCTGTTCGTAACAGCTACCTGCAACAAGCATAAATCAATGGGCAAACTTCACATTCAAATAGTGTAGCCCACTCATGCTTTATATTTCTAAATGACTTAACACACAAAAACATTTCCAGATGAGTTTAAAAAATAACCAAAGATTTAATTACTAGTTCTTTTCAGGTCTACTACTTACCAGCTTCAGGAAATATCAAATTGTGCTAGAACTTCATGCTGAACAAATGCGTCACTGCAACTGCGGAAAAAGCAGAATACTATGAATTCTATGCAGCTCACTATTCGGACCTGGAAGTCAAATGATAAATTCCAATCTCGAAATGAAAGATAAGTGCCAACTGGACCCAACCGACAGACAGCAAAAGCCACCCTCCCACAATCATGGCTTCCTCCAGCTCGCTCACATCTCAATCAAATATTTCCAATCTGTTCAAATTTTGCATAAAAAAATCTTTACAATTTTGTGTTCAAAAAAATCATATCTTCAGGTTCAACATATTTTACTTTTTAGATAATATACTTGAGCAAATATATTAAAATAAAATTTACTTAATTTTACAAATCGATTATGGATGTGGAGTCAGTCGACCAACATCGGGAGAAAGTTATCGACCAGAACACATCGAGCTTAACTTCGCATGGTTCACATCCTTGAATTATGGGAATCTTATATTTCAATATCACGGCAGCTTGTATCATACGTATAATACTAGGAAAACTCTCGCCTCTGGCTTCAATGTAAATAGACGATGGTCCTGGTCACAATTGGATCGTACACCTAAGCTTATTCTCTGAAGTTGGTTTTCGTTTGTAATAAAAGAAAATCAGTTACAAGCACATAGACAGTAAAGAGTAAAATATACGTGATTAAGGTGCGCAACGGCACAGACAGTTGTGAATTTAACTGAACGTTAATGTTCCCATAAATTCGATTGAGATAGTTGCTTTGTGATAACGCTATTTTCGCGTACTATGACTTACATTTAGTAATAAGATCCAGGAAAAGTGTGCTTCACCTTTTATGTCTAAAAATGGCAGAAAATAATGCAGAAAAGCGTGTGCAAGAAACCGTACTTCGGCAAGATGTAGTAAGCATACATCAATTTTCGTGCAAGTCATGCCTAATCATATTGACTCTTAAATATTCTGTATTTAATTTCAGATTAACACTGCTGTTAATTTTCTTCAAAATCCCACGGTCCAGCGAAGTTCTCTGAAACACAGACAAGCGTTCTTGAAATCGAAAGGCCTTAGTGACGAAGAAATACGTGTTGCGTGTGAAAGAGCGACTGCACTTTTGGCAGAAAAACAAAACTTCAGTGTAAAATATTTTTTTCAAAAGCATTTGATCACAAATCAATGTGGCATCTATTTCAAATCATAGTTAATTTTCTCTTGATAATTTTTATTTCTAGCCTCCAGGAGTATTAACAAATATACCCAATGCAGCTGTGCCAATTTATACCCCCCAAGCCCAGTCATCTTGGTCCAAATTCAGAGATTTTGCTAATGCTATAGTTCTCATTGGTGGAGTCTCATATGGGATTTATTTGTTTTACAAGGTATGAAATATTAATGTTTTATTACATTAAGTTCCTTCTGTTTTGCAATATTAACCTTTTTATTATTATTATTATTTTTTTTTTTTAAGAAATATATAGTTCCCTGGCTGGTAGGAGGGAAAGGCCAAAAACCTTCTCTTGAACAATCTATTTCTCAGTTGGATCTTGCCATTGCTGCTTCTATTCAAGAGTTGCGTGATAGTGTGAATAAAGTTCATGCAGATTTGAAAACTTTACATGAACGCCAGACACGCTCTCCTTCTGATGGACCTGCCACTATTAAACAAATAGAAGAGTTGAAAAATGAAATTGCTTCTGTTAAGGGTCTTCTTTTAAATAGGTATGAATTTGTTTATATATTGTGGTTTCTTCTATGTTTATCAAAAATAAGTATATTTACAACCTTTCGACTGTTTTTTTTAGGAGTCAATTTGCTCCACCTGTTACAAAATCACCATTAACGCCTCCGTCCATACCAGCATGGCAACTGTCTGCTGCAGAAAGTGCAAAAGAGACTGAAGAAAGTCAAGGTGGCAAAGGAGATGCAGATATCGAGGATATTTGCCTTAGTGGCTCAGGTTCTAGTGAGACTGAAATGGTTACTAATAATGGAAGTGACAGTAGTTTGGAGATGATTAGAGAATAGGTTGGGTTACATGGATTATGGGTTTCATGTGAGAACTTCATGAAGCAGGTCACAATTAATGCTTCCTGATCTCCAGTTGCACGGAACATATTCATGGTCATTGTGTTGCATGTTTTTGTCTAGCTTTCACATTAAATGAACCTGCAAGAAACTGAAATAACTGTTTGAGATAATGCATCTGTGAAGTTCAAGAACTGTACAATGAATTTTATTTCAGTGTGTCTCACTTGTATCAATTACTGATGCATTTTGCTGTTGCAATAATACAGAACTTGGGCAATGATTGCTTCAGAATTCATATTTAATAATTTAGGGGACTGGAACACTATTTTATAAATACAATCTATCAATATTGTAGTTACCAATATTAATTTTTAGTAAATAATTACAAAAGACTGCTCGAAAAATCAGTTGCAAAACTAAATAAGAAATCCTATCACTTGCTTAATTTTTTTTTTCATGTAATTTCTTTCTAAAGAGGTGAACCAATGCAATAAATTACATAAGGTTTTGCCTGACCTAACAATCCTATGGTATTCCTCAAAACATATGAAATCTTCATGTTAGTGCAGTTCACGCTTTTGTAGGGTAAAGTTTGTGGGTTTTTCCCCCCTTTCCAACTCCCCTCAGCTTCAGTTACTTACACCTGACAAATGTCTCTAGGTAAAGTGTTAAAAGGGCCTTAAAATCAAGATGGAATTATTAATTCCAATCCTATTTGCATTCAGTTTCTTACCAACAAAATTCCATGCGAGTCACAAATTGAATACAATATCAATGATATTCGTGCATATGAATTCAAATATACTTTCCAAAGAATCCTATGTTTGTATAAACTTTTTATCATTTTACTTTTTTGCACTTGATATCAAAACTACATCCACAATGTCAAATGAACCAGAATAAAAGGACCTGTTTTCTTCATATAAGATCCCATAGTAAATTGTGTATGTTGCACTTTCTCACTAGACCATAATTTTTTTTCTATAGTCATAGGATAGTGCTGTTTAGGAAAACCATCCATTTGAATAAACATTGCTAAATGTTTACTTTGAAGAATAAAAGAGTGGTTGATCGTTGTTTGGACAAACGAGTAAAATATATATTTAATAAGTTTTGACATTTCAATCAAATTGATATCTTTATGCAAAATGCAGTTCTTTTGGAGAAATTGTTTCAGAATAATGATCCCTTTGTTTTACATGTTTTAAGTGACTTATTAAATTTGTGGGTTGTAAGCTACACGTTTATCACTGCAACTGTACTACGACTGAAGAGTTCAGATGTAATAACACACCCAAATTTTAGTATACCATTATGCTTTCAATGTCCTGTATGGGCACTCATTTATCCTTTGGTTGCCATATCTGGCCTATGAAAAATAACTTTATAGTATTATAAAAGGCGAAGTGAAAGATCTTCACTTCACCAGGATATCAACAAAGTGACTCCTTGCGTTTAAAAAGGTTTCAACAATATAAACTAGCAAACAATACACCATTTAAACTGTTGCTTCAGATTTATACCTAAGAAATGTGACAAAAGTGTTGAGGAATAATTTCTGATGGTTTCTACTTGAAAATTTACATTGAATCCAAATTTTAAACCATGATATATTAAAATCAAAGTTTGAAAACATTACTTAAGAATTTTTTTTTTCCAGTGAAAATTTACAGAAATAAAATACACAAAATTACTCCAATTATGGTAATTATCCAACTGCAAAATTTCTTAAAATTCATCTAAGTACAAACAAAATGTAGTGATTCACAAAGCATTAGAAGAAAGAAAAAAAAAAAAAACGGTTGCGATTTGATCAACATTTTACTTCACAAATATTACAAATTATACAGACGTAGAGCTCTGTATGTACGTAAAATGAAACGTTTCAGCTCACATCACAAACGTACAGGTATTCAATTCGCTATGTTCACTTAATACATCACAATTATCTCCTACTTGTACTTATGTGAATTCATCACTAAAGTGACTCAAAACAGTTATGCAACTTTCTTCCGAAATAAACATTCATTTATCATATTCAAATGTATTTACAAAAACATCACAAGTAAGAATGCCAAACAGTATCACATCCATTATTTAAAAATTACTAGGAGCAATTCATTTCAGTCTACAAAGGGAGAGCTCAAACGATATAAATAATTATCTCACTAGTACACTCATACGAATCCAACAAAATGAGTCACTAGATCTTAATTAAAATACAAATAAAATTGTACTCTTTCATATCACTCCATTGTCTCACTGGCATCACATACTTGCACACTACCTTTCTACAACTGAAGGATCAGATACATGAAAGGGGATAACAAATGGTATTCTTTTATAGCATTTGCAAGTCTACACATCAAACTATCTTTCCAACATATAGGTCCATAGATCACGAAATAAGGGAACTTCAATTAGCTTTTATTAACACAAGAAATTAAAAATAGAGGAATCAAATTTATATATATACATACAGTGACTTCAGAAAACCATGTTTTTGGAGGCTACCATTCCTCACCACCATATTGAACAGTGAATCTGGGAGATCAAGCACTACTGACCTTTTGCTTTCTTTCATCCCAACCTCAAACGAATGAAATTTTGCACCATCATAATATAATTCATTGCATAAAAGAACTATACTCACATTCGTTACTACTCTGTACATTGGGAAGTTCATACACTAATTGTTACAATGCCTGACAGAATCAAGCATTCTATGCTATATTTACAGCAATATCTGCAATGTCCTTACCAGGGATTTCAACAACAATGAAGTCCATATTTCTATCTGAGAGAAGCATGTCAAAACAGAAAACACGTGATTTGGGGCTCTTGCAAAATCTTACAGAAAAGAAAGCAATAAATCAAATTGTCACTAAAACCTCAAAAAATGGTCTTGAATACAACAAACTTTTTTCATGCAATGTTAACACAACATACTGTTTCAAAAACTCAGAATATAATTTAATCAAGAATAGGAATTTTCACTCCTTACAAAAAAAATAACACATATAGTGGAAACATTCTAACACAAGTAACAATGACAAATTTAAAAAAAGAGAAATAAAAAACCAGGATTCATGTATGAAAATAAAGAGTAATAAAACAAACATTCTTCAATGATTTTTAAAAGACTGAAACTTCAAAATAGCAAGAGCTATCTCTATTTTGTTTAATTGGCCAAAAATTTAAATTCTTCATCCAAATAAGTATTAGCATAAAAGATCAATAACAAATCTTGATTACCACCAGCATTTTTCAAAATAATAACTTCATTCTTGAATAGAAAGAAAAACTGACATCTTAAATTAGAAATTTAAAGTTTAAAAAAGATCAGACAAATGTTAAAAACAAGAGATTATAGATGGAAGCTTCTCATGATAAATTTTAAGAGGTAACTGTTACCCTGAAATTCATTCCCAGCTACTCTACTGATCCACTCTGCCTTGCTATGAGTAGAATTTCCCCTCAGCAGGATTTTGGAAGCCAATGCAGACAAAATTCAAAAATTAAGTGTACTCACATCATCACGAATATATACAATTATTATCTAACATACTGCTTGGCATACTTAGCACTAGTAAAGATTTTCTTTACACACTCATGATTTTACAGAGCATAGGTGCACAGTAGGGTAAAATTTCATTTGATACACAACAAAGTTTTATTACATTAACGAGTAAAAAACTTTTGAGTTATGTTTCTTCATATATCTTTTATAGCTTCTTTTTTAACACTTCAACATAACCAGTTTTCTGATACAGAAAACAATAATTAATTATTTCAAAACTGAAATCTATAATTATTTATTACTTGATAAATTCTAATCTGATGTGTCAAGGATAAAAAGATCCAATATTTGTGCCATTGTTCACTTAATATTTGTATTTCTCAAAAAGACTTCACCATGGAGACTCGAGGACTTTAATGTAGGAACCTGCAAGTTGGCAGTAATTGGAATAAATTATTTTAACATACTATTCACAATTAACCACTGCACACAGTCAATAATGTTGAAGGCTGATTATTTTCATGATAGATGTCCTATCATTCTGTAATATCAATTGCTCTAAATCAAAAAATGTATCATACTTAAATCTAAATCCTCATTTGTCATGTTATTCTGTGCAGGACTAATTTGTTTTATATATATTTATCATAAATTCAATGATGACCTGAGTCCCTGTAAAAAAATATTTTTCTCCTACTAAAATCTTAAATGTATTGATAACAATGACTGTTTTGTCTGCTATCAACATGACATTGCATAGATATTGCATCATTGCTCAGAGCACCAAGTAACTGAACTACAAAATTTCACATGAATTGAGAAGTAAAGGTATAACAAAATTGTTAAACACACTTGCAATAAAACAACAAGGTATGTTATAAAGAAGGATCATTTTATATGAACACAATAATGTTCATAGTTCCAAAAATAAAAATGAACATAAAGAAAAAGTCTCCATGACAAGTAACTAGAAGTTTAAAAATGAGAAACACTTTTATTTATCCACAAGGTGCAATGTGAAATGTCTTATGAACACTGTTTGTAGTCATTGCTGCAGCCCATCCCACACACTCACCCACATTGTGCTACCAGAGGCGATGGAGGTGAAGGTTGCGACTGAGCACACTCCGAACATCCTGAGTGAATCTCAATGCATCTAACACAGGTAAAAGATTCAGTAAAGCTGTATCCATTGGGTCACTAAACCAAGATTTTATAGGGATGGCATTATCTGAAAATAAATGGATGTCCAATTCACATACATAGCTAACATTAACACAGAGCAAATATTAACATTTCAAAGAATTCTATTTACAAATTATCTCTACATACTATTTTTAAGCTCTAAAGCCTTCCCTTTTAGGTACTTAAAATAGGTACTTTATTGGTAAATGGATAATTTAGGTTTTTAAAGGCAAAATGCACATTAAATTTTCTTTAATATACCATACTAAATGAGATGAAAGTTCCTTTTCAGAATATTATTTTATATCCATCAGTTTTATTGCCTGTATATTAAAATATTAAAGGAACAAAAATAAAGATGCAAATACTAACACAATTATAGCAAATAGAGATACAAGCATATAATGAAATAAAATATATATCTAAAAACTCTACAATAAAACTATTTTCCATAATTTGCTTCACAATTCACTCTACACAGCTTTTGTAAATAACAAGATTGGAATGTTTTTTGTTTGTTTTCTCCCCTTGAAATCTTTGGTCAAGCAGAAAATTAACTTTCCATTTCTACATTTGTGACTGGTGCATATTTTTTGAATAATTGGCAGGTTTCACCCTTTACTATTTTTCATGCTGAGCATATCCACGATAATTAAGGATTTTTTTAAAGATGTTCGCTTCAGGTTCGTTCTAAAAATCAATCAATTTCACTCAATGTAATCAAATGCTCACCTAGTTTTGTTGCCCCTCTGATAGTTTACATAAATGTCCAACTCTACAGTACTTCTACTAATTACAAGACAAAAATATATATTTAATTGGATATAAAGAAGCTGGATTGTAATTTTAGATTATCACTAGCAAGAAAAAGCACAAACTCTTTGCAATGATGTTCTGAGCAAAGAAATGACAGATCTCCCACGCCTTGAAATGAATCGATTAAGGGGGGGGGGGTCAACAAATCACTATAGGAAACTAAAAAATCCATTGTGTGATACTTAAGAGACAAGTAGGAATTTCTAGGCTCTAATTGTCAAATAGGTATTTTTATGCACTACAGACGAAGTTTCCGTAATATTGAAATGAAAAATGTTTCAAATTAATTTTGAGTGTCTACACCAATATAGGCATTTTTGCTATAAATCCAATGTCTAATTGTTACAAATCTTAAATTCCCCAAATTGCCTAAAAAAATAAATTGCTGGTTCTCTTTTGAGATTGGCGGTTTCCAAAGAAATAACCCAGTGCTCCATGTGATTTATTTTATTTTACCATTGTAAAGGCTAAATAGTGTTTTCTGTGAAGAACAATTTTACACTTACGAACAAGCTTTCTTTGCAAACTCTTTGCATCTCTGGCTCTCAGTGTACTTTTTGTAAGCATCAGCGAAAACATCAATGTTTACTATAAAAAATAAATTTATATATTTTTTCATCAACATGAACATCATGATAGTAGGTCTTGTGCCTGTTCCTATTAAAAGACTGCAGATCTAGTTATTATTCCTCCAGATGTTCCTGAGCAATCCATCTTTCGCTGGGTCTTCTGACATTTCTTCGCCACATGGGTTTATACTTTAAAACTGCTTTAGGAAATCTTTCTGCTAGCATTTTTCACACATGTGAAAGCCATCTCCTCTGGTTCTCTTTAATGTCATCCACTATGTTTTTTTCATTGAGTTATTTTTCTGATTTCAGTGTTTCTTTGTCAATCTAAATGTGCAATATTTTTTCTTAACATTAAATGCTTCTAAAATATAACAAATATAAGAATTTTCTTAATATTAACAAACCATATTGTGCAGTGTAAGTAAAATGTGCTTTCTATTCCCATCTTTGCACTTAAGCTTAATATTTCCAAATCTAATGTGTAAAGAAAAACGATTTTGGCATCGACAGATAAATGTTAATTTAAAAACCATCACAATACCATCCAACATCTACATTTCGATTTATTTGTAATGACAGTTGACATAAGTCTGTTGTTATAGTGTAATCCAATGAGATTAAATGTAGTGTCGGTACTACAGTGATGTTACTATGGTGACTTTCAAGCTCCCGATTGGATGATACAATTTCAGCTGCTACATTAAGTGCAATTATAAATAAACATATTCATTTGGCAGAAATTGCCAAAGACATTTTGCAAAGAATTAAAAAAATATAGTAATAAAATAAAAATAAAATGGATTAAAGAGATTTGTTTCATATCATTGATAAAGCAAATTAAGAATCAAGCTATATAATTCCTAAATGGAATAGAAATATTGTATAGTTGTCCTAAAAAATATTAGAATCACACTGCAAAATATTATAATTTAAGTGCACTATGTTGTGGATCTCCATTGTCCTATTTCTGTTGCAAAAATGCTCATATCCAGAATGAATTATTAAGCAACTATTCAATTAACATCTACTTCAAAATATTAATTTAATAATTATTTGCAAAATTAAATTTCTAATTTATCCCTACCCCTTTCCAGTGTTCTTTTTTCATTCAAAAAAGCAAATTTCAAGTTTTAAAACAAACTTCATACTTCTGAAGAAAAATACCTTCGACATTTAAAGCAATCTAGAAGGAACAATTACACGATAGGTTAACTTATGTATTCAAATAAATTATGAGTTTTGTTTAACGAACAATATGTAACAGAATCTCCAACTGATTACAATTTTTATGTGCAGGTGCACTTCAACTACTTTTATTCAAAGTACACTTCTGGAGAAATATACATTTCTGAAGTAATTATTAGTTAACACCATTCTGAATGTTGAATAACGAAACTAGCACTAAAATATTCCAAAATTTTAATACTCTGTATACTTTTAATACAATATTAGTACAGAATAAGTCGTTACTCATTTTCCTCTACCAAAATTTTTGATTCTCAAATTACGTAAAAAAAAAAAGAAGTGCGCTTCTATTTAAAAACGATTTGTTTCATAGCTTTATTAAAACCGCCTACTTAAATCTGTAAGCATCATTATTTCAATTTTACAAGTCTCTTTTTAAAAATTTAAAATAATTTCTATCATCACCAATATGTTAATATACCAACCTGGATATGCTCTATATGCTCCTGGTGAATTGTCTAAAATGAATATGCTTGCAAGATCCCCACAAATAGCTGAGAGGTCCTTGGTGTAGCTTCCAAGCTCAGGTGTGCAATGTTGACGATAGTATCGCCTCCTCAAAATTCCACGATTGTTGTCTAATTTGTCAGCAACAGCAGCACCATAAATTTCCATGCTGGCAGTAAAAACTACTAACTCATACCATTGGGATACCTAAACAAAAAAATTAGGCAGGTATAATGAAACCGCTCTTTTCTAATGAAGTTCAAGTTGCAATGAACTTTTATTGCTTGTACATACTTATACATAAAAAGGGCATGCTTACAATATCGAGGAAATAATCAACATGAGGCCGTTTATGTACAAAGAATCGTACAGGATGCCTATCTATAGTAACTTTCAATACAAAATCTGCAGGAGTTCCAGGCTTTACAGTTTGCCTGACTACACCATCATGGTGTGAATGAATTAAAGTTTCATCCAAGTCTAATACCAAGACTTTTCGTTTTACTAAACCTGCAACAATAAAGCAACCTTTTACTCAAAATAAATACGTAGCAAACTTCATTATTCAACAGATACCTCACCTTCATGGCAACAAGCACATACATGAAACAAAAGCAAAAGCAATTTTTATGGATACTTATTCTGAAACTTGAATTTCACATATTTTTTCTTTAATTAATGAGATTTTAATTTTTTTTTAATTGCCTCAAAATCTTCCTGCTGTATTAAATATAATTTTACAGTGTTCATGAAAATGAACTGTGTATGTACAAATAAATGTATGGACAGAACATAAATTATAAACAGAAATTATGGACAGATCTTAAGATTGAAAACTTTATTTCTTTCTACTCATGTCATCATTCCCTTCGAATTACGATTTTTGAGAAGATAGAGAGGGAAGATAAAACTCATCAGATTTGAAATGACTCGTGAATGTAGTCAATGAAATTAGAATCTTATCTAATCTAAACTGATGGAAACGATAACCAACTAATTCGCGTATTGCGCTGGGGATTTCATCATGACAGTACAATGACACGCACAGAACTCGAGGACGTTTTTTTGCAACGTGTATCCTACCATATTCATTAGTTTCATAAAGAAGTGCATAGAATTCCATCGCGAATGCAAAAAAAAAGTTCCTTTTTCTCAAGAGGTACATTTGCCGCCGAAATGAAGAATAGCTTCCTTCTAAAACAAACAAACAACTAATGGTTGGCTTCACCCAAAATATGCGGATGCAAAAATGATACCAACAAGGAGAGCTGAAGAGCAAGAGGGAATTTACAGTTCAAGGGAGAAATAGACCAGACGAACAAAACAACTCCACGATTACGTGCTTCTCACGGGCGACACCAGCTAGACTGTCGATATGACGGAAAACGGCCCTGTACCAAATAAAATAGCTAAACACACGATGTATGAAATAATATAAAACAAAATTAGAATAATTAATCACTATGGATGATTATGAACGATTATTCCGTTTTTCAATTCAAAAAATTATTTGTGACAGGAAAGTCATTCATAAAACTAATAGCTGACAAATAAGTTTCTCTGACGACGTACCTTGGACTAAATACCGAAGTAAGAAAAATAAGTTATGAAATACACGGAATTAGGAACTAAAGGCGAACTGGGATCCCAGAGAGGCAAAACTACGTATTCCAACGGAATAAACAAACAAAAAATATTATACGGTTCTTAAAACTGATTAACTTACTAAGTCTGTGTCTTGAGAGAGGGGAGAGTGGAAATATTTCATATTTGACTGGCTGATGCTGCACCACCTGTGGACAATAAACAATAAATGCCTAAAAGAGGTGTACCCAAAAAAATATACCACTAATGTGGTGAATATTTATGACTTGCACAATTATGAACAGTGTACCACTGAAATGACAGCTCATGCTGTTAATTCAAAAGTAAATTGGCTTATCTAAGGTTTCTTAGAGGAACCTTAAGACATCTAACAATTTGCATATAATGGTATTTGCTGTTACATTAAAAATGTGTGTATGTGTGTGTATGTATGCATGTATGTATTTATATATATATATATATAAAGTATATCACTAATATCTTTTTAAAAAATTCAATTTTAACATGAAACTAAAAAGAGCAAAATTACTTAGCAGATTCAAGAAATTGACAATTATCTAGTATCCACTACCAAGTAAAAGTAAAAAAAATACAGACCATATGGTAATCAAATGTGCAAAATGAATATAAAAGAAAATATCAAACTAATGTATAAATGCAAAAGCAAAAAGTAAGAATAGGTTAAAATACTGACAAACTAATTACAAAGAAAATAATCATTGAAAAAAGAAAGTTGTAAAAAGTTTTAAAAATTGGGATTGCTCCAGATACTGTAAATTAATAATATATTAACACAAACAAATCTGAGATTAAAATTATGCATTCTTCAAATTCACAAAACTGATCTAAGGAGCCCCTTAATCTAAATAAAACAAATGGAATGTTTTCTTCCATTAGGAAATTCTTCAATTATCTAAATCTTTGTGCAATGCTGAACGGTAATCATATTTGCAATCAAGGAAGATTTAAGAAAAAAAATTGCATTTTCACAATTATCAAATACAATTTATAAAATTAATTAAATCTATTACTTTCTTACTTTACGAAGTTCTCTACCCCTATTGATTATTTAATTTAAAAACTAATAGGAACTACCACATTCAATGAATTCTCATACTATTATAAATTTCACATTATGCTTTGAATTAATATGTCGATTAATTTAACTGCTACTTGATATATAAATAAAAAACACAGGCATACCCTGGGCTAACGCAATTCCAATATATTCCTATACTTGGAACGATACGGATGCAATAAGTTTTTAATACTACACACTAACCACACATCAAGACAACTGCTTTCTTTAACGAATCATCAGAACTCGCCGAACGCTCAAAAATGCTTTGTAGAACTCTACAAGATAGTAATAGGCGAGATGAATAAATAAATGAACATTTCAACATAGCATAAGGGAAGTATTATTCAATAAACAGGTAACTGTTCAGACTACAGTAAATTGCTTCTAACCTGAGATATGGGCGAGTTGCAAAATTATTTTCAACTAGACACACTATTCACGTACGATTTATCATACAAATTTACTTACTGCTCTAACCTGCTTCTTCAGTAAGTAACAAATACAACTCCAGACTCTTGACGCCAGTAATAAGAACGCACGAAGGCCCATTTGCAATTGCTTCAGCATTGGTGAAGTCTTTAGAGAACGTCTCTCAATCAAATATTAAAAAAACTTAATATAACACTAACTTTCAGGAGAATATAAAGAAAACGATCACATTTCTAAAAGCACCGAAACACTCTACTAACCGCCATGATCGACCCATTTCCTTCGCGCAGCACTGATGCGCATGTCAAAAAAGTGTTCACACTTTCGCCACTAGAGAGCAGTACGGCTGAGGACCACAAGATACACGCACTGCGCAACATTTGAACACCAACATTGTGTGTACGAAAAATTGTCATTTTTATTTATTTTTTTGTTTTTCAAAATGTCTAGTGTACGAATCAGAACACATACATTTAATTCGGAAATATGATATTCAGGGCTGTTAAAACGGCCCTGATATTGAATATTATAATATCTGTAGCTCTTTTTTCGATGTATATTTGCAGTTTCCAATACTGTGAATAGAAAATTACCTATCAAATTTAAAAAATGCTCGCTTCCATCTTTTAATCATAATTATGAATCCATTATTATGAACGGAATGGCAGTTTAAACCATAAAAGATAACATCTTTTAAACACACGACCTAGTATAATTTCCCTCTATTGACTTTCGTATGAATACTGTTAAACTAAATTAGTGTGTGTCCTCCCGACTGTATTTTTATATTAAAACATTTCATTTGTTTTTTGCAAGTTCACAATAAAAATAAACGTATTACAGTTCCCGGTTCGTCCATTTTTGTGTGTATTTTGATTGAATTATTTTATGTCAAAATCAGTTAAAAAATGTATGTGACGTGATACGGGAAGAAGTGTATTCTGAGCACGTTTTCATAATTCTGGGATCCCTATCCTAAGCCATATACAAGATGAATTCTGAATATAGCAAGAAATGAGTGTTTTTTGGTAAGAATTGAAAATATTCGCTCCGATGTAATAAAATATATTTTCAAAGGCAAATCAGCTGTAGATTTAGGCTCGTATCCTTCGTAATGACCTTTGTGGAGGAATTTACTTCCTGCCGCGACAACAAACAGAACGATAATTTGAATAACTATATTTCCCACAACTCTAGAAGAGGTGCTCAGCTAGTGAAGTTATGTACAGAAACAAAACAAGAGATCTTCTCAGCGTTCGCTCTAAGGATCAAGGAAACTGGTATAATAAAAAAACTGAACGAGAAGTGGGTCATTGACCCAGCAGCTGAGGTGTGTTCAATACTTGTTACAGGTTGTTTAGAACCATACAGTCCAAATGATACATAATACATTACTTATCATTGTTAAAATTAATATTTATTTCGTTTTTGATTCTCAGTATACTCTCTAATTGTGTAGAACAGTTATGCAGCAGAAAAGATATTACTTCGGACTGGAACTTTGTAATCAATTTTAATTGTTTAATGTCATTTGGCTAAGTGTTGTAAAATATTGCGCGTCTATTGTTTGTGATTTTAGTAGTAAGCATAGAGGAGAGATACAATACCTCTACTCTATGGTAGTAAGCTGTTCTTTACTGTCACCTGATGAATACGATTACAACGTTGAGTGTTACAGTTATAGACATCGGCATGTGTTGAAAATATATTCCTATCATTAAGTCATTTTTGACAAAAACAACTAATTCGGAAATCAAGAGACACGGTAAAAGTAAGATTCATAGAATAATAAAGAGAAACTTAAAATAATTACGTGGGAGGAATTTACTTATTATTAAAGCCCAGATATTTATGGCATGTCATTTTTTCTTTGCATTATTTTCATGGAGAATGTACGTTAAGCATTATATTATGTACAATGACAAATTATGAGACAAATTATTTTTCAGATGTCTAATAAAGTCATATTTTGTTTTTTTTTAACTCTTTGGTCATTTTTCTTTATTACTTTTCTGTATATTCATATTATGGTCATATTTTCCATGAATTATCGTATTATTTATCATATTTTATCTTTTTGATTTCATTTTCGCGTACTTGCTTGCGTGGTCGCAAAGAAATTTATTATATCCCCTACAGGTTATCTAATTTTTTAAATAGTATATAAAAGAAGGCTCCAAGTCCAGATTTTTTCATACCATATATTCTCAATTTTGAAATACTCTATTTTTTAAAATAAAATTTCAATTTTAGCAATAGGGTTATTTCAAGCAAAAAACAAAAAATGTGTGAGTATATATGTACGAAGGTCACTCGAAAAGTTTCGAGAATGAGCAACAATGAGTTACTCAGCAACAATGAAACTATTTCCTTTGTTAGGTGGAACTTTTAGTAAGAAACTCGTGCAAGTTTGAACACGCTCGGGTAATTTATTAACTTAAATGGGCTACTTGTGTTCTATTAGTTGTTCCTCTGCCAGTAATGATGGACCTAAAGAGTGAGCATTTCAGAGCCATGATTTTGCATGACTTTAAGGTTGGCTTAGATAAGAATTCGTGCCTCGAGTGATTACAGCGTGCGTTTGGCAATGGTTGCCCTTCACAAACCATTGTCTATCGATGGTTTGCCAAATTCAAAAGTGGAAGGGACTCTGGAAGATGAAGACCGTTCTGGCAGGCCCAACGCAGCAACAACGGATGAAAATTTTCTGAAAGTGGAACATTTTCTGCGGGAAGACCCTCGTTGTACATATGCTCAGATTCAGGAAGCTTTAAATGTTGGATCAGCAGCAGTGAGACAGATCCTGAAAGAAAAGCTTCACGTTAGGAAGCTGTGCTGTCGCTAGATCCCTCACAATCTGTCAAATGAACAAAAAAGGGCGCGAGTGGATTCGTGTCGTGAAACCCTGGATAAGTTCAATGGATGAAGATCAAAAAACATTTTTAACATCGTGACGAGTGATGAAAGCTGGATTTATCAATTTGATCTAGAAATAAAACGGCAGTCA
The DNA here is from genome assembly GCA_017312745.1 of Gryllus bimaculatus. NCBI lineage: Eukaryota > Metazoa > Arthropoda > Insecta > Orthoptera > Gryllidae > Gryllus > Gryllus bimaculatus. The sequence continues at coordinate 4,815,404 of BOPP01000072.1, read as the reverse complement.
TCAGTGTGGGCAGTTCCCAGATGAAAATCCTCCAACGAAAGTGAGAAAACCCAGAAGCGTTGCCAAAATGATGATTTGTTCTTTCTTCTCTGACAGTGGCCATATTGTGACTGTGCCACTCGATGAATAAAATACAGTCACCGCAAGATGGCACACTACAATTTGCTTGCCCAGATTGTTTGAAGAGCTGAGAAAGAACCGTCCAAAATCAGGTTTGCGTGGAATCCTGCTCCACCATGACAATGCCTCATCCCACACAGCCAGAGCAACAACTGAATTTCCGACAGAATCAAGGGTTAAAAACTGTCTCATCCACCTTACAGTCCAGACCTGACCCCGTGTGACTTTTTTCTTTTCCCTTATGTGAAAGAAAAAAATCGAGGCCATCGTTTCGAGTCAGCTCAGGCTGCAGTGACTGCATATGAAGATCAGATTCGTAGTGTCTCTAAAGAAGTATGGCAATCGTCATTTGATAATTGGTTAAATCAGATGGAACGTAGCATAGAGTGTGTTGGAGAGTACTTCGAGAAGATGTGAAGGTAAGAACTTGTTATCTTGATTTTAAATGTAGTATTCCCAAAACTTTTGGAGTGAACTTCGTATAAGATAAATAGTAAAATTATTCATTAAATATCAATTTTATATCGTGAAATTATAGGAATACAACAATAAAAACCTTTTATAAAGAAACGAAAAGAAAATAAGCTTTTATGCATTTAGTGTATTCACGACGCGCGATTCCTATTTTAGCCGTAAATAAAATTATATGTTTATATTAATGCGAAGCAATCATTATGTTCCGTCATTATAGCCTTGCTTGATATCAGTGCAATTAAAACAATGATTTCATAATTATAAAAATACATTTCCTTTCAAGATTCGATGTACGCCATCAGAGCTCATTTCACCTTGTGCTTAATTAAAACCAAATCAAAATTTAAATTCATATTGACATCCACATATGTCCTGCGGTTTGTCATTTACCACCTCTTTCACACACACGCACGCTCTCTCTCTCTCTCTCTCTCTCTCTCTTCTCTCCTCTCGGTCCTCTCTCTCTCTCTCTTCTTCCTCTTCTCTCTCTCACTCCTCTTATCTCTCTCGCATCTCTCTCTCATCTCTATCTCCCTCTCTCTATCTTTATCTCTATCTCTCTCTATCTCTTTCTCTCTCTCTGTCTCTCTCTTTCTCTCTCTCTTTCTCTCTCCTTTCTCCTCTCTCCTCTCTCCTCTCTCCTCTCTCCTCTCTCCTCTCTCCCAACAACCGCCTGTCAATGAGAGAATATTCTGTGATCCTGTGAACTTCACGGCGTACCGCAACGTTTCTATCGTTAGATTGCAATTTCATAACCAGAGTGACCAGATAGGTGAAACATGAATCTCATATTATCGTAATTCAAATAAAAGTTTGAACACAATTATTTTCAATAGTGAATTATAATCAAAACGATAATTATAATAAAAGGAAGTACATTATAATTAAAATGAAAGTCTGACACACCGCGCACATATCCATCATGATAAATCTTTGAAATCTAAGAAATTAGAATGATATTCCAAATTAATCACCTGGATATTACTTTGCTCTTCGAGCAAATGGTTGCGAGTAATCTTGTTCTTCCACGGCAATATACGCAATATTTGTAACGCGTATATTTGTAAACGCAATATTTGTTTTGTACTTTGTATATTACAAGGATATTAATGTACTTGTACATTAAATTTAATGATTAAATTAAAATCAATGTATATTGAATGTACGACTTATATAAAACGTAATGTACCTTGTACACTAAAACGAGGTTAATGTGTTTGTACATTAAATTTAATGTTTAAGTTAAAATTCACGCAGATTTGATATATAATTATGGAACCTAGTTACTGTTTAAAAATTTAGAAATATTTCATTACACTATTTTAACTAACGTATAATAAATGTGTACGATTTTTAATATTAAGTTAATCAATGAGAAGGTATTTTCAGAATATCCAACTGCCTTTGTCACTCAAATTACTTTTACAAACTGACACCGCCTCAAACGAAGCGCTGGAAATTTGAATTTACCATTTCAAATTCTTTTTCAACTTACGCAAAAAATACTCACTATTTTGAACAATTTCATAAGACCTTATTTGAAGATCTGTTTTTTTTATTAACACATTCCATGAACAAAAAATATATCTTCATAATTGTAGTTGTAGAAAGACACCGAAAAAATGTTGAATTTTAAAAAAATTCGTGTCTTCGGGAAATTTGAAAAATGAGTCTTCAACCACCATGAGACCTTCACTTTTCTTTGAAACGTCTTTCAGACTATCCATCACGTAAGGGGCTTCATGTAATGTACCCCCCCCCAAAAAAAATTAAAATATCGATTTCAAATTCAAGGAACCGCAACATCAGACAGGTTGATTGGGGAATATCAATTTTGGAAAAAATCGGCTGAACTGTTTAGCCGCTAGCGTTGTTTACAGACAGACGAACGGACAGACGTTTTGCGGTCAATCGATTTTTCGGTACCAAGGACCAACAATACATGGATTCGGGCTACACCTCGTGTTAGGGTTTTTCTAAATTTAGTATGGGGATTTTATCTACTTTTTCGTGGCCAGAACCGCGTAATAATTTTTTTTCTGCCAAAAATAAGCCGTTTTTTCGCCCAGCATTGCATAACGTTCACTCCATCGCAATAGAGGTACAGAGAGCATAGAAATGAGCGGCCCAAACTATGGAGGGAAGAGGACAAATACATATCTAAATCCCTTTATTCATTACAATTTTTTATTTGCATATAAAAATTTATTTGTACAACAATTTTCTGTAACTTAAGGAATTTTTTAAAAGAATTTTAGGGCGGTTGTAGGACACCCACTTGGTCGCTTTTGTGTGTATGTGTGTATTGTTTCGTACATTTCTGGATACTTTTTAATTATTTTTGGTCGATTTTGGATTATTTGGCCCGTTTTTAGTATTTTCCATCGAGAATTTGGAGTCTAATTTGGCCAACGTTTATGAGAGGGTTTGAAAGGTGCTTCACAGTCTATTTGCTCTTTCGAATTGTCCTTACAGTGTAAGTATACAAGCATACATTTCTAATTTTTTTATAGTTATTGAAAAATTTAAGAATTTTTCACATGTTTCATTCCACATTTATACGAACTACATTTAATATGATTTTATAAATGATATGTCAAAAAGCGCTCAATGTAATATGTCCTTTATGTTTTGGGGAACTGAAATTAACTCCTTGAATTATACTCGCAGTTTTCAAGTCAACATCGTTTCAAATGCAAAATTTAAATAATAGAAAACAAAGTGTAATCAAATTGTTCTATTACTTCGGCATTTGTATATCATTTTTGCAACAAATTAAATCGCCTATAACAAAAAAATTCATAATTAGGAAAATAGGGTGTCCAGAAGTTAATGAATACAGCGCAAAAGGTGTTGATTTTTACAACTAAATGAAATACCGAATTTTTTCAAATTTTATGTTCCCAGATAAGAGGACAATTATTTACTCGACCATTTAGGAATGTATGTGTCCATCTCCTTTGTCATGCCTATACATTTTAAAATGTATCCACACGTGTAAGTCGTTTTCAGATATTTAACATATTTACTGAAACAATTATATATTATATTATATTATATTATATTATATTATTTATATTATATTATATTATATTTTAATACATTACATTATATAATACATAAGGCAATGGGTCTCTTTCCAATTTTTCAGGTGCCCCCATTTCCCCCACCACTCTGCGCGCGACTGTCTGTGAGTGAAACGGGAATTATGTTCTTTCAGGAAGTTCAAAAATTTAAGATGAACTAGGAGTTACTTCAGTTTACTAGTCATTAGTCTAAGTATTACATTTTTAATTTTTTCCTTAATTACATTACTTATGCATTTTGTTTCGGTTCATACTCGGTTTACTTTAAGTGAAATGTATGTCTTCGCGGCCCAACGTCGCTGATTTGAAGGCTGCTCCGTCGATCATGGCCAGCTTTCCAGACCATAAACTCAGGTACTATAATTTTCTTAAAATGTGCTCACAAATGATGCAAAAAATATTAACAGCTCACATAAATTAACACAGGTTTAGTGTAATTCCATTTAATATTTATATCGAGGAATTTGGGATTTATAAAAATAATAGTATCTTTTTTATATTTCCTAATTTTTTCGGTCCCTTAATAGTTGATTAGAAATTCGACTTTAAGAATATTTTGGAAAAGTAAAACCTGGTTCTTGATGCACATTTTCATTGCAAAATTTGAAGCCACTTTTGAGAAAATGTTGTTTCCAGAGATTCTTAGAATGCGCGAATTTCGGATAATTTTCGCAGAACACTTTTGAGTTTGAGGAACTTCAATAGACTACATTTAAAGCACTTTAACTCACAAATACAACAATGCACAAAGGACGCCCGTAGTGTAAATGAACGATATCAGAGATGTATAAAACAATTTGTGAACTTTTTTTAAAAATGAAAAGAATTCATCAAAATGGCGTTTATGACATTGAAAAGTAGATGGCGTTAGCATTTAGAACCATTTGCGGATCCAGACTATCTTTTTTTTTTGAGGGTAAAGTTAAAGGGGAAAAAATTTAAAGAACTCATAAGAAGCGTTTTTTAGAAGATCGTGTAAAATGTTATTGGGACTTGTTGGGACGTGTATAGCAATTCATAAATCAAAACATCCGTTTCAAATTCAAGGGGTCGTGACAACCGACAGATCGATTGGAGAACATCAGTATTGATGAAAATCCTACGTCCGTTTTGTTTAGCCGGTAGCGTTGCTCAGACAGATGGATGGTCGGATAGATGCTTTGCTGTAAACCACTTTTTTATGTCAAGGGTCCACAAAATGTGGATTGTGACTACACAATATATTAGAGGAAGTTATTTACATTAGGAGCAAGAATTGCTTTTCGGTATCAGGGGTATCAGGAACATACAATGTGAGTTTTCTGACGAAAATTCGCCGGTTTTCAGCGTAGCTTTATAATACGTAAGTAGTATGCATGAAAGTAATTAGTGGTGCACTAAATGTCACAAACTTTTTCATACCAGTAAAGTTCCGGATCTCTTTAGACTGAAATAGATTTTCGAATTTTCCATACTGTCTTCCCTTTACCTATTGGCATCCTAAAGATTTCTTGATTTTTCGGTCTCATTGTATAATTGAGAAAATTACTTTTCGAATATTACAGAAGAGTAAAATCTCGTCATATATGCAAGTTTCCATTGAAAAAATTAGAGACGTTTGAAACTTTAAAAATTTGAGTTCGTTTTCACGACAAAACAAAGAGAAACGTCATAGGAAACTGTTTGAAGCACTTGTACACACAAATGAAATAGTGTATAATTATCATCCACAAGGTAAATATGAACGACGAATATTTTAAAAATACATTTATGCAATTTTCGAAACATTAAAATAATACATGGAAATGGAGTTTATGTCATGTTATTTAGCGCCTTTGGAAATAACCGTGAAACAAGTTTAAAGAAAAAATTAGAAAAATGTTTGAAAAATTCTTGTTTTAATATCACTCATATTTCACTTAAAATTACGAGAAAACGTATACTAATATTTTCAAAACACGTAAAGAAATTTAATTAAAGAACTAATTGTGAAGAGCAAATTTCATATGATGAAAGAATATCTATTTTCAATAATGTAGTTGAACGAGGGGGTCTACACCCTTTTAAACTTTTTCAAGTTTCGAATATTCAAATTTAGCAATTAAAATAGGTTCTACGCAATTTTTATACGAATTTTTCCCATTATTCTTCCAGGGAAATTGAAACCAAAATAAAATGACAGATTAAAAAATATAAGCAAGCGCATTGATTGGTTGAAGGACGCCCCTCGGACGCACTATGAGGTTTAAATTTGAGCAATCAGGAATCAAAAATCGCCCGGGTGGAGGGGATCCAAGCCGTCCTTCTTCCGAAAGCAGTGGCTCTGCGGCAGATGGACGGTGATCCTCGGGACGGTGGATGGATTTTAGTTCCTCAGCTAGATGGATTGTGACCCTCTGCTTGATAGATTTGACGATTGGGGAAACAGTTTCTTGGGCGCTGCACATTTGCCCATTAATGCTCGCATTTTGAATTGAAGTTTTTCGCGGAGTGGGGCAGATGCGCTCAGAGGCGGTATCGCGGTCCACCGAAGCGTCGCGAGGCCGAACAACCGCTCTACCGACCACGGCCCACTAACCGGGAAGTAACATATGTGTGCGGTACGTAGAACGCGAACGCCCGCGAACCATCCGTTTTTGTTTTTTTTTCATTTATTTTCTTCTTTTTTCATTGTTAGGAAATAGGCATCCTTGGCATTTTGAGCTTGACATCACTGCCCGTTTTTCAAGGTGTTATTGGGATGATTTATTGTTTATTTAAAATTTACATGCTTTAATGTTAGGTTGGATGTTTGAATTGGTGAACCATCCGTAATGAACCGTGAGCCGTAATGCGCTCGGCCGCTAACGCGCATCACCGCGTAACGCGCATGCCGTTCATAGCCCGACTGTCGTGGTCGAGAATTTCAAATTTTTAAACTGATAAAATTGGTTTTAATTGTTTTTCACTATCGTCCACATTGTCCACCCCATCCAAAAATGTTACAGAATGTTATAAGACACATTCTAGGGAGAAAACTGAGACTACTCCAACGCTATCACGTCGAAAATCAATTTCATTTCATTTTCTCTTTGAATTAGATGTCGAAATGGAATGACAAAAATATCTTCATATTCAACAATTTTCTTCCGTCTTCGCAATTTTTTTTGTACACTTAATAGAAGCTGAGAAAAAAATAAAACATGAATAAGACGTTTCTCGTATCTCTGCAATATATTGCCCTAGGATGCTGATTTTTTTGAAATGTAAGGCATTTTTATTCTCTTTTATAAGAGCATCGCGATTATCGATTTGGTTCGGGAACACTTTTCACCGTCATATTCGGCTATATCCTTCGACTGACATCTTCATTTTGTAATCAATGTTCTGTGTAGCCGAGGGTCAAAATGCAGTTTAACGATATGACCATGTAAAAAATAATCAAAAAAGGTGATAACACTGGAGAAAGGTTGCGAATATCAAACGATTTCATGCCGTCTGAGTATCGACAGCTTTGACAGTTGTGAATGCAGGGGTAGATCCGACGGATCCAGACGATCATCATTTTTTTGGAGGGGGGAGGTCATAGATTGATGTTAAGTAATAAACATATTTGTTATTATATGGCATTTTGCGTTTTGTAGCGTGCATATGGAACTAAACAATATTATTGTTTAAATAATTACATAATTCTAACATAAATATTTAAATCAAAGGAAGATAAACGAAAACTAGGTCTTTTTCTTGTGGGCCCGGTCTCCATGGCCACTCCCGGAATCCGCTACTGTGTGAATGGCTGTTGATTGCGATCAATCCACAAAAATAGATACTAGAAATTTTACTTATATCATGATATTTAAAAAAAAATAACTTTTTCTGAACAAATGTATCGATCTGAAGAAAACATCGATGTTATAATATTGATGTTTCTGTTTGAAAATATCGATGTTTTAAAAACCTCGATGTATTTTGCCATCCTTAGGTTGAGAACATGGTCTTTTCGCCATGGTCGAGTGCTTACCCGGGAAGAGGCAGCTGGCAGTCGGCGGGCGCATGCCGTCGCCACCCGGCTGCTGCTCCCGGGAAAGAGTTCGGAAGGTTCGGGAGGTGGCGGTGATTTTCCCCATTGGACGGCGAGATCCGGCGCCGACCTTCATGTCGGCTTGCCGATATCTGCCACCAGTGGTGCACTGCTCCAGCCGGGGGACGCTCAAAGAACCAGGCAAATGTGGTAGAGTAGTGCACGTGAGTGGAAGGGGACGAGGATAGGACAAGGAAGAGAAAAGAAAGATGGTGCGCTGGCCGTGGCCCGTTTGTTAGGGGTCTGCTCGGGCATTCGCTTGGTGTTCATCGGATAAACCATGGAAAACTTTCGATCAGAGCAGCCGGCCGCTAGAATTCTCTTCCAGACAACAGCGGCTGAATTCGACTTTAATCTAGCCAGTGTCGAAAATCCTGCCTCCGTCGGGTCTTGAACCCTAAGACCTCCCGGTCAGAGGCATTGCAGTGACATCAACTGATGCCCTGAACGAGAGCGTTTGGAGAGATGTTTGGTGTTGGAAATAGAAACCCTATTACCAGGGGGGCCCTAGCTCGGTTAATGGTCAGCTCTCTGCGGAATGAGCCAACTACAGAATGTAACGCAGTAAGGGGCATTATTTGTGTTCATTCGGGTAGGATTCCATCCATCCTATTTCCCCGCTAAAATACGTGTAAGACAATTGAAAGGAGATAGATAATCCGAATCTGTGTCACAGCAGAACGCGTCTTACTTCGACAGATCAGTTTCTTTGCCATTGTTTATCTTTCTAAATGAACAGATTGTAAAATGCTTCTGATAAGCTGTTAAATGGTTCTTTCTTCCAGTTCCGTTGTATAAAAATCCGTTGTAAATTCACACAAATAAAATAAGTCGTAGATAACTATGAAAAAAACAAAACACCAATATGTGTTTAAAATAATATTTACACTTTTACTCTGCGGCCCCATCGACAGTTACAGTGAGTATCAAAAGTATTCGAACACCTTAAAATTATGAATATGAGAATACGAATAAATTGTGCATAGAAAAAGTAATACAAATGAAACATTTTCAACGGAACTAAATACATTATATATAGTAAAGTTGCTAACATAAAAAACACTTAAAATGAAGTACAGGGAATTGAGAAACCAGATATATAAGCAAGTCTCTCATAGAAAAAGGAAGCCAAAAGTTTTGGAACACGCAAACTCTCAAACACTGGAACGGCTTTACCGAATGTCACCGCGGCCGCAGCCGTATATGGATTGACCTCACCTTGCCAGTCGGGATTTACCTGTCAACTCTTAGCTGTCACGCGTTTTGAATCAATTTCCTTTCTGATATTGATAAGTCAGTGATTCAGAAGTGTACGATACTGAAATATTTGTTTTTCAAATGTCACTACGGGGAGTAAAGAAAATGAAACAAATGAAGAGAGAAAAATTATAATTCGCTTGCATAATAAATTCAGATCTTTGAGAGAAATTGGAAAGATTTTGCAAAGATCACACACTACAGTGTGTAATGAAATTGATAGGTACTATGTTCGGAAAACAGCCATAGTTGCAGAATGAACGTGACCCAAGAAAATGTTTCGCGACATTCAAGTATATCCAAAACTTAATGTTCCAATACTTGCTTCTAGGATCGTCACTTCTCCAAGTACAATTCGCATAATACTATGAAACAGTGATATATCATGGATGTGTGGCGCGTAGGAAATTATGAATTAATGACATTAATAGAAAAAACGCTTAGAATTTACAAAAAATATTGAAACAGTTCTCAATAAATATGGAACCAATTTACTTTTACTGGTGAAAGTAAATAATATATTGAAAGTAAAATAAATATATTTGGTGCAGATGGGAGTTGTATGGCGCGGAGGAAGAGAAACTGCGAATTTCACGAAGAGAATGTCCAGGCCACAGTGAAATACAGAGGTGGTCCTGTACTGGGCTAGCGGTGTATGAGTGCTTCTTGTGTGGGCAATCTTCACTTTTTAAGTGGTACAATGGACCATGCAATCTACATCAATATTGTGCAAAGTAAAGTACACAAAAGAGCTGGGAAAATGGGCCTCAAAGACTATTTCATTTTTCCGCAGGGCAATAATCCAAAGCACAGGGCTAAAAAACACAAGAATGTGAATCCTTTCTAACGCACCAGAACATCTGGATACGCCATCGCAATCTCCAGACATTAATCCCATAGAATATTTATGGAATATTTTGGAGAAAAAATAGGAACAGACCGATTTTGTATAATATTGTTACCTATTGGATTTTGTTACCTAAAATGCTGGTATTAAAAAAATGATGGATATGAATATGTGTGTTCGTGTTCCAGTCTAACTTTTCAACGTGGGAACAATGTCATTTGAACAAAACTTAGAAAACATTACTGCAGGGGAATTACGACGGGAAAAATAATAATTTACCATGATACCATGTACCATGGTAGACGAATGTATCAAGGATTCATCATGGTGGTATCATAGAAGAAATATTCTTGCATGTACCTTTGATGAATGTTGTTCAGAGCGGGATTTAAGTATTGCGGGGTATAAATTATATATATATATATATATATATATATATATATATATATATATATATATATTCTAACGCTAGCATTATAGTTGCCGGCTCTAGAAAGAGTGCTCTGAACGAGCTTTGTAATCTCAAGGGGCAGGGTCTTTTGGGGTATGAGAAAAATTTACATCCAGACACAGAATTAGGCAAAAACAATATGTATATTCTCCAGAATATGACACATATATCAGCACTGACAAAGAATACATAAAAATCCCAAATGTCAAATTGCACACAAATATTCAATATTGCACACAAATAATCAAAAATACTGTTCACACGGTAACTATTGCTTGGTCGGCACCGTTTAAACCACAAATATTAACTCCCTTGACTGAGTAGTTGCTACAAAACTATATCCATTTTCTATACTGAATCTTAAGTTTTAAGCACAACACGTTATTGATTGGCTTACTTACTACACTTATTTGCAGTTAAAATCTCCTTGCCAAGATTACACAAAATTGAGTAACAAAGATTAACACAGTATTTCTCGTAACATTAGAATGAACTGTATTACCGGCGTTCAAGGTTCTTTCAATTCCTTTGCCGTTATCCAGATATTACGTGAATATGCAAATTTACAATTACAGCCTTTCTGCTGCTGCGCTATCGCTCACGTCTCTGTCGTCTCCTAATCATTTTACAAAATGTCTGTTACCTTTGACGGGTGCTCAATATGCAGCTTGCAAACCGTTCGGCGTTGCCGTCGTTTGACATTGGCCCAATTCCGGCTGCACCGTAGCCTCGATCCCTCGCAGACCAGCCATCCGCGATGTCGCTTGAAACGCCGTCTTCTCCTTCTCTCCTGCCACCATATTCACGTCCGATCTTCTTTCGTCTCTCCTCTTGACCACGCCCGTCACTGGAATCATCGCCTCTGCTTCTTTCTTCGCCTCTCTTCCTACGCGGCACGCTGACGCGCATTTCACAGCCCTCACGCGTGTTTGCTAACGGAGTATCGGTTTTCTTGCGTTCTTTAAACCCTTCTTGATCGTGTAGCTAACCGCACAGTTCTACTAACGCCTCTCAACAGCTCACAGTTCTCGCTTTCGCGGTCCCTATTCCGCCTCGAATTAGGTACTCCACTACTTTCCAGAGTCTTTATGTAATATTACACTTCGCCTAGTTAATCACAGTTCAGAATGCTGAATCTTCCGCTATCGCACTATTCTTTCGCCTGAACAATTACTTCGCACCGTACTTTCTACAAAATTGCGTCTCACAATCCTCATATCTAGCTCTCTACGCACGTCAGATCTCTTCGGCGTCCCGTACAAAATAACATTGCCCTCTCTAATTACTACCGCTCTGGGTGGCCGCACTGGACCTCTCACATAGGCGTCTCGTACAGAAAAGAAGTTCTTACTAGCGCTGTCCCATGACAAGATGTCGACTCCGCCCTACCGGCCTTCGCTCACCGCCCTCGGCGTCTCGTACAGAAAATGGCCGATCAGTCAGCTGCACCGCTATTTATAGGTAGCGTGACATCACGACGAACCCTTCCGCATTTTTTCGTGATCTGGAAGTTCGCCGCAGTCGAGCCGCGGGCAGCAACTAATAGATAGCGCTGTTTCGGGAATAATTTATTCAGCTCTCCTGTGCTTCGGGGATCTTCGCTGGATTCGCCGACGATGTGTGGGTGTTGTGGGGATTCCGGGCTTGCCTTAAACGCCTCATTGCCCCCTTCTTCCCCCTTCAACATTTTTCTTTGGAACAATCTTATGCTGCTTGTCTATATTAAAAGCGGGATCTTTCTCTATTAACTCCCAGGATCCAATCAATATCTGCGGTGGTTGTCTTTCTTACAATCCCGTCCTTCATCTACTGGATTAGTAGTCGTACTTGGAATTGGATAACTTTTGCTCCCAAATGCGTAGCATTTGTTAACTTCATTCGAAATTGATATTCACATAACGGGCACTTCTCTCTTTTCGAACACTGTTCTCCCCCTTGTTAATAACTAAAGCAACGCGTTTCAGTTCAACGGTAGTATTCGTCTCACTTTTTCCCTCAACTTCCTCTATTTCTTCTTCTCCTCCTACTCCTGCGGACCGTAGTTTCTTGGATGATTACGGAGGTTTATGTTCGAATGCGGCATCGCCTCCGGCATCACGTTTACTCGATCTCCGACCTTCCATGAGGTGCCACTTCTGCGTAACAATGTCCGGTCTACCGGCATGCTGCATATCCTCTGTTCCCACATCCGCTCCCATTTTTACCGGTACACAGACCGCCCACCTTCTATGAAACGGCTCGGGCCGATCTCTCTACGACTCTATCCGTTGTACGACTCGCCGCCTCCCCCACATGAACTTCAGAGCCCTCTGCACGCTTCTGCCATACCGCCTATCTCTTATCCTCCACTAGTATTTCAACTTCATCATTTCTTCTTCTCCTCCCACGCTACACATTTCGCTTCGCCTTTGTTCTTGGTTTCCGGAGATCCCACGACTATCATTGTTGATTCGCTGTCTTCCCGTCGCACTGTTTTCTTCCACTACTTGAATGCCATTAGTATTCGTGTTATTTGACTTCGAACTCTTGCTCGCGCTTTCCAGAAGCTCTATTGCTGAGTCCAGAAGCTACATTGTTTGCGACAGGAGCGCGCCTCGAGCTACGACACTGACTCATTGGAAAATACGCAAGCCGACGATCCCAGCGCGGTTATTCATTGCTGCAATTTTCAAGAACTCGGGTGACGACGAAATTTCAACCGAACTTTGTGAAGTCCAAAAGGTCACCGATAACACCGCGTTTGGGTAGAAGAAACCGCGTGATGCGCGCGTGCCGATCGCTGAAAACTAAACGGCGAATGACCACGTGATCCCGACCCAGGGAAGTCGACGCAGCTCACAAGATCGGTCATTCTGATGAAGCAGGCAAGAGCGTGATGTTCAGATTTCGATGGAGGAGGCGAGAGCCAAGAAAGTTTCTTTTGTCAATGGCGGACGCCGCTGACCGCGCTGCCACTCGCCGCCGAACGCCGCGCGTCGCGAAAGGACACTGCCGCCCGAATGCATCGCCGCAACATCGCGGACCGCTCCGGTATCATTCGGGCCAGGAAGAACACCGGGCAATGACTGTGAGAGCGTTTGAACTCGAGCCCAGGACTCACGACGGGCCGAGGCGCAACCACTGTTCCCGCGAGCCACACCGTCTGCGCGACGGATCAGGCGTTGCTAGCGCCCCGGGACGCCACCTGCTGACCTGAACGCCTCGCAAAGGGGCGAGGAAGAGGCAACCCACCCGACGACCCACAATGGGAAGCCAGGCCCGCGCTGCACCAAACGGCCAGGGGAAAGGTCGCTGCTTGAGCCACCGAGGTCATGGATGCCAAGAAGGGCGCCGCCCTGCCTGAAAGGGCCGAACTCTAGCCTGAATGGCCGTAAGTACGATACGTTAATTTCAAGAAAGACCTGTTTAATACGAGAGGCTTCACCTCGAATGGAATGGATATTAATTACACTTAAAAGATGCAGCCATGTGTTTTATTGCATTATTAGCATGAAAAAAGCCATATATATATATATATATATATATATATATATATATATATATATATATATATATATAATATACAAAGGTTCTTCATATTTTTCCAAAGCGCGATACCCCTTATGGATGAGGGCCCCCAAGCAACTGCTGGATTTGATTGTAGGTACATCCGTCCCTGATGATGGTTGAACCACAGCACCATGGATGAATCTCTACGTGTTAATGTGACTGCACGGTATAACTATGGATTAACACATATTCATCCTTACATCTATTAATCCACGGTATATTTATTGTAACAACTACAGTATAACTCTATATATACTGTGGTGACACCAAGGAAATTGAATATTAATACGAGTACCATGGAAGAATACTTATTCTATGGCTACTGTGTCCTTCCATCCTACTCGGCGACGTGGAGGGACTTTCGACCTGTTTCGACCGCTCTTCGAAGCAGGTTCGAAGTTCCGAAACGGCAAGGATCCGGTGAAGTGCCACACGTTTCAGAATTGTGTGTCCTGTGTATGAAACATACTCTCTGGTGTGCAGGAATCCAAACTGGAGGTGTGATGAACTGCATTAACACGATAAAAGGGCATTTTGCCAAAGACGTATCGGATTAGGTTATGGATATTTGTTACGCAAAAGAAAAAGAGCTCACTACGTGAATAATTTTTTTATAATATTGAAAGAAGAAAAAAAAACTTTTTGGAAAATGAGTTTAACTGGAATGTCCAATATACCAGACTGGAATGACTTGGAATTATCAATTTATTTGCTAGATGAACTAGGTGGAAACTCGTCAAGTACTAACCGAGATGTAAGTTATAGTCATTTCCCCTCTATTTTTTGGTATTATTTGTAATTAAAAAGTTGGTTTGGTACTTCATTACAAATAATTTTCGTGAACAGTACTTAGCAAACTTGACATCATGGTTGACTATTACTCCAAAATACACTGTTTATCGAGTGAATACATTAGCTCACAGAGGTGAGGAAGTTCAAGATATCATTTATAAAGAACTTTCCAAGGTAAAATCTTGATGCACAAAAGTTCATATTATTTTGAAGTAAAATAGTAAATATACACTCATGAAAAAATGGAATGTTTTGATTTCAGCAAGCTGTGTCTCGGGGATTAGATGCTCCTTCTGTATTTATACACGAGGAAATGCCTGAGGTAGTGCTAATGGATTCGTGGGATGTAGCATCATTGAACTTGAGTTTTCAAGACAAAGAAGTTATAGTTGACATAGCTTGCGGAGTAGCAGTATTACGTGGTGCTCACGTGTTTGCACCTGGCATAAAAGGAATGAGTCGAGGTACATGTAAAATCTAGGAATTTTATTTAATTCCTCGACTTCTATTTTGATACAAATATAACTTGTTTTCAGATACTGCTTCTGGAGATTACGTTAGTGTGTTTGCTGATGTTAAAAATAAATGTACTCGTGGATTAATATGTTCATTTACTGAAGAAAAGTTTTTTGTTGGAAATGGCATTGTGAGAATTGGAAGAAATGATCTTTTTGGCAAAGCTGCACTAGTAAAGTAATCAGGTTTGATTTTCCAAGTTACAAGAAGGGCAACTTGTTTTCTTATGGTGCCTTCTTTCATTGCTTTCAGTCAATATTAACATGCTGTTTCAGAAAATCAAAGTTTCTTTCTTAATTTTTCTGCTTTCAGAGGAATTGCCATTGAAATGATTGATATTCGAAGTGCTATTCCATCTCTCCCTCTGAATTGCATCCCTGACTCGTATGCCATGCTACAAAACTTACCCTCTGTGCTGAGCTGCAGAGCTTTAGCTCCTTCTGCAGGTGAAACTGTTTTAGACATGTGTGCAGCTCCAGGAAATAAAACTACACATTTGGCGATGCTTATGAACAATAAGGTAAAAGAAAGGTTACAATAGTAAACAATTACAGAATAATTATACTGCTTGGGAAAAACTAGGAGACTAAGAAATTCTGAGGTGTTCTTATAATTAAGTGAATTGTTACTTCTGAATCATAGTCGTTGCTGAATATTGCTTTTAAAACCTTCAAGTAGATAATAATTATTTCCAAATTATGTCAGTAATCTAAGTAATGAAAAGTACAAAATTCAAAATAATTAATGAAAGAAAGAATGAAGATTATTATAATTAGTTTTCAATTTTTCCTAATTTTTGTGATTGTAGACTCTTGCTCCTGTGAGAACATTTCCAATGAAGGGCACCTTTGTGCTCCCTGGATATTGGGTAGGTCTATCTTGGCACTGTACCTATATCCTCCTCAGTCCTTGTGTCCAGTTGGTTGAACAGTTTTTGCCATGGTTTTTCTTGACTTAAGTTATGATTAGAGTATTGGAAATCGTGTTTATCATACTGTACATCTCCATTATAATTGATATTTTTTTGGTTTGTGTGGCACTACTGTATATATTGGCTGCACTGCAATATTCAAAATGGCACTGAGAGGAAAAGTTGTCAGGGTGGATTTGTTTATGTTATAATTTTTTATTTGGTTAATATACATTTCAAATAAAGGGACTGAGGCTGTATTCATTCTACAATATTATTGTTATATTTCAGTGCATTTAATATTACACAACCATTAAAATATGACAAATATTTAACCTAAAACTTTGTGTCCAGCCGACTGGACATTAGGGTTCAGTTCATGAAATTGAGGGCACATTGAAATCTTCAGGCTAACCTTCAAGAGAAAGAATTTCAGAAGAATACAAGAAATTAGTAGGTCCCCACATAATTACAGGTGTTATGAAAGTTGAGGCTTTATTATCGAATAGGATTGAGAGATCCAACTGTAACAAATTCTTAGAGACAGATTTTTGCTTTGAGAAAAATATATACAATTTATTGATTATATGTCTGAGCTTTCTGAGACGAAAAAGAAACTGACTATGGAAAGTACAACAAATTATTGATGCAGTGAAAAATAAATGCAACTCCCTCCCTCCTAGTACAGACCTGTGTATTGACGAACAGTTGATCCAATTCTCAGGGTGCCCAAATCTCAAACAGTGTGAAGAGTAAACCAAATCCATTGCGTTTGAAAAATTTTGTTACGGCTTACCCACGAAGACTTCAGTTCTAATGACTACCACATCCACTCAAAAATGAGAGATGAAACAATATATTCTCTTTCTTATCTCATGTCCCAAAACTATAGTTCGCTACAAATCATTTGTGGGGAGGAATAGATCTTAGTGACATACAATGCTATGAAGAGGTTTCCACCATGCCATTACAAACAAAAAGAAAAAAGCTATTCCAACAAGAGACAGTGGCACAGTGAACAATTCATTAGATGCAGAAACGTTCACTGCACTAAAAAAAAACGTTTTAAGAGCGTTTCATGTGATGTGTTTATCTGCATAAACGAAGACAATGTTTGGTTTTTTTCCCATTTGGTTTTTATTTTTTCAAAATTAGTTTTAGAGTAAACATGAAATATGATTTGTTGATATTAAATATTATTTATTATAGAAAAAGGAAAATAAATGCTTTACTATAAAAATTCTATCCCCATTCCCAGTTCTAATAATTTGTAGTGTTCCTTGTACATACTAAGCTGGAACCTGATGTCCAGTTTACTGAACATAAAATTCCTCAAAATGAGAAATATTTAAAATTAAAAAATATTTATATATAAAGTTCTCTCCAAAATGGCAGGGCTTCAAGTTGCACCAGATGAATTAGGGAATATTTATTTTCGAAAAAATCCTATTTTCGTGAAAATAATGAAAAATACCATATTTTGATGGATTGAATATTAAAAACTAAGAAACATGTTAAAAGTTATATTGAATTTAAATCTGTTCATTTAGAGAATGCTAAAGAAATTGCTGAAAAGAACTTATTTAAATGGTATACCATCTTTCCTTCTGTCTGTGAATTATATTTCTGACTTGTGCTAAGCTGCAGAACTTCAAACTTTATTTGTAAAATTATTAAGCATTGTTGGATTTAAGTATTTTTTTTTCAAAACTGTCTGAAGTTATTAAGAATTTTCACTCACCAATCTCATTGCCCACAAGATGCAACAAAGTATTAAGTCTTTACTCGAATTATTGGCAAGAAGGGATTTTCTCTGCAAACTTTTCTGTTGACACCTTCAAAACCTTTCTTATTAAGTAATTATTGATATTCTCTCTTTTGAGGTTAAATCATTGTGAAATGCTTAATTTGAGAAAGATTTGTAGTAACTTCACATTGCACTTGCATTCATTTACTCTGAAGCAATTGAATATAGAGCTCGGAATGATTTAATTTCTCTTCAAAGTGATTCAATAATATTCACATAATTTAAGTATTTATTTTAATTTCAAGTGATTTGTAATTTTTCTGTCAGTTTTTGAAATTGCTTACGATATAAATGGTGATACTCCTTCTCCTTCATAAAGACTGATTCAGTTTAATAAAAAAATGATAGGATCTAATATTTATGTGCGTTCATTTATAAATGTATTTCAGAGATATTCATTTTAATGTATTGATACTCTATAAAAATAACTGAGTAAAACAATTCAACTTGTTATTCAAAATATAATAAATAGGGAGTGGATTTTATGTTCCAAAAAATCTTGAAATGTGTGTTTAAAAATATGCATTTATGTCTTAAAAATTCTGTAATATGCGATTAAAATTAACAATATTTCCCTTCCTCTATAAAAATTTTCGATAAAACTCAGGAAAAGCATGCTTGGAATGAAAAGATATATTTTTGTGCACACGTAATATAACCTCCCTATTTCATGAGAGAAATAATTGAAGTAAATATTCACCTTAGTGAAATACATTGTGTCTTATATTTCTTCTGACTAGTTTAAAAAATGTGTTGTCAAGAAATACCCTACGTTTGCATAAGTATTTTATCATCTCTAAAAAACAAAAAAAAGAGCGGAAACTGTGAAAAGCTGTATTGAATCAATGCATGCTCACAAATAAATAGATTCTATGTAAAGATGAAACATTTTATAGATAATCTCTGTTGTAACGAAATATGCAAAATAAGCGCCTATAATTACACCAATATGTACCAACGGCCAAATATCGTCAAACAGCAAAAATTGGCCAAATATGCCATATTAAATTAATCTACATAGCATTATGTTCTAACCAAATGACAAGAAATATAATTTAGTTATGCACTGAAGCAACAACAAAAATATGCAAAATCACGAAAGGTGGTGGGGCAACATCATCAACAATATGAATTATAACTAATATTTTGTGAATTGAATATTTTTTGTAATAAAATCTTTGTTGCAGGGTACTGTAATAGCAATTGACAAAACAAGTACCAAAGTTGATGCTATTAGAGATCGCTGTCAGCAGTTTGGAATCAGCTGTGTTAAATCTTTTGTGTTTGATTCTACCAAGGCTGTGTTGGAAGTAAAGAAACCAGAAGATGGGACAGTAAAAATTCAGAATTTTCATCAGAAGAAAGTTACAGAAGAAAAATGTGAAGACCTTTCTAAATGTCCTGAAAATATTGAAATGAAACCACCGTTTCCTCCTGAAACATTTGATAAAATCTTGCTTGATGCTCCTTGCAGTGCAATGGGTCAACGACCTCAAATTATTAGTTCTGTTTCTCTGAAACAATTAAAATCTTATCCACCATTACAGCGCAAACTCTTTCAAGCAGTAAGTATCATGATTTTCCTCATAAATGTATATGGACATGTTTTTAAAACATTATTAGAGAAAGATTATAGAATATAGAAGAAAGAAATAGATATTTTTCCAATGTTTCACTTAACTTTGCTTGCTTTCAGTGAAAAGTAGATGCTTGGCACTACTATTAAATGAATATCTCACTACCAACCTTAAAAAATTCTAGCTCTTTCACTAACATTCCTGGTATCAGTGACAATTTATTTAAATTCTGAAATTGTTCATTTTATAACTATATGTTTTAAAAAACACCATCAAATAAATTAGTTTAGAATCAGTGTTTCCCCACATACCAGGATCCTGGTATTTTTACCAAGATTTTAATAAAGATACCAGGATGAAGACATCCTGGTACGTTTAAATACCAGAATTTTATGTGATCAGTAATTGACAATATACAATTTAAGATGTGTAATATTTTTTTATTCAATAATTTAAAACGTATCATCAATACTCCTATTACAAATAACTATGTATGATATTGGTGAAAACACTGCCATAAAACATTTAAAGTGACATAGGATGACATTTTTCTAGCACATGCTGTAGTAGAAAAGGTTAGGACCCCTCATGTAGAAATTCCATTTAATTTATTGCTATAAAATGAATTGATATCGAGTGAAGTATAACGAATTTTCTGTGAGCATTTGAAACATAATAGAGTTATAAAATGAACAATTTCAGAATTTAAATAAATTGTCATTGGTACCATGAATTTTAGTGAAATTACTAGGATTTTTGAAGGTTGGTACTGAGATATTCATTTGTTTGTCTGGCAACTCTGGTCATCATTACCAATTGGGAATCGATCAAATTCAGTTAGATTACAGTTGCACACCTGTAACACTGGACATCTTGTAATGTACTAGCAAGGGCTACATGTTGTCATTGCTGCATGTGAATGCAAATCAGAATGTGTAGAGAACTCAAATTTACCTGTATTAGTAACATAAACTAGTCATTACAGAAACGACACCACTAAGGTGTTTAAACACATTCTGACATTATGCATTATCTTATGTACTAAGGAATATTTTTTTCTGTCATTGTTATTGTCATGAAACAAAAATAATCCTTAACTGTATATTTTCACATTTTTGCAGGCAGTGGCTTTACTGAAACGTGGGGGTCACTTGGTCTACAGTACTTGTACTATAACAGTAGCAGAGAATGAGCACTTAATAAAATGGGCATTGAATAAATTTCCTTATTTAGAGCTGGCACAAGTTGAGTCTAATTTAGGAGGACCTGGGCTTGAAAACATGGGTCTCACAGAAGAACAGCGACAGTATGTTAAAAGATTTGGACCTCCAATGAATTCTTTAGAATTATACTATGACAATTATGATTACAATCAAGATACTGTTGGCTTTTTCATAGCTCATTTTGTAAAAAAGTGAATAAAAGTACTTTTTTAATCTCTCAACAAGTGTTTTTCTGGCATTTTGAAAAGCTGTAGTTTCATTATAGTTGGAAGATGTTGGCATGAGCCGGGGAAATTTTCAACTCCTCTTTCTTTTAGTCATTGGTTAATTTCATACAGCTTGCTGTCTGCTCTTGTCATGCAATTTCTGGTACTACACATTCATTGTGTAGTACCTGAAACTGCATGACAAAAGAAGACCTATTACCACAAGGCAACCTGCATGTACTAAGGTATTATTTTGAGCAAGAAAATCCCATTCAGATGTCACTCAGAGGCATATAAAATAAATCTTGAAAGAGATATAGGTAGCTGATTAAAATTTGAAAATTTCAAGTTTAGGATAAATTTAGAATAAAGGAATCAACTTTTTCAATTTAAATATTTCAGAGTTGAGATGATGTTCAAATATGACCTTCAAATATGACTACAACATATGTTCATGACATACAAATCAACTTGAGAAAATTGCACTGAAGTACATTCAAAGAATGTTAAATATTCCTAAAGCAACAATATTATGTAAGTCAATTCTTAAAGAAAAAAACACAAAAATCAACTGTTCCCTTGCACCCTTGTGCAAGTATTGTGTTGCTGACAATATCATAAAAAACTTAGATTCTATTGGCGGAACCAGAAAAATCAAATTTAAATAATTAATAATAAAAATGAAACTTCAATCACTGGGTTAATGAAATGTCTTCCATACTTTCAATTTTTTAGGCATGCTTCAATGTTAGAAGTATATAATATTATTCACATGTAATGTCATGTAGTATAAAAGAATTCAGAAACTCAAAGAGTTTAAAGACTATTACACATACATTCATGTATTTGATACAGGATACCTTTTAAAATATTTGATAACTTCACAATAATTTCACTCTGCATGCTGCTGCAGTAGAACAACAAAATATGTAACATTGTTCTGTATGTACTTTGTAATCCATCTAAAAATCACTCTGAAATTTAGTGTCAGCAGTTCCTACACCCTCAATAACAACAATGTGATCATCCCCAGGTACACAGGTCTGAACTCTCAGATAATCCATGTAAGACATACTCTCCCTGTAAATGAAAATGAATGTAATGAAATGCTACTTTCATACAACGTTTCAATTATTCAAGCTATTGAGCAAAAAAGTCTGATGAAATTGTGCTTCTCCTTACGTGGGTGAGAAAGTAATTTTGATTTGTAGACCACTTCGCCCATATAATGGTGCAGCTGAAAGAGTTCCACTAGATGGTTTCACCGAAAACTCATTAGTCTGGTACACTTTTGATATATTGAACCAAACATTTGACACTGAAATGTTGAACATACTGAGATGTCAAACAATTTAAGGTTGTTAAAGTTCAAACAATAATACCTCTTCCTATTAAGTTAATTTTTTTCATTTTTCAATTCAAACATCTCAGCTTTTACAAGTTGAAAGCATGGTTTACAAAGAATAATGAATCTCACTGTATAATTACATTGAAGGTTAAATACATTAAATATAACAAACCTGTTTGATTAACGATTTCAAATACCATCCATTTTGAATTACCAACAAACACTGGTCCAAAGTCAATTTTTTGAGTGGACACTGTTATAATTGGAAATTCAATGCAGAGTTTCAGTTTAATAGTCTGCAAATAAAAGAAATTAATTCAAAAAGATTTGTACTATTTTAATTAATATCTATTGTAAAAGTGGATATTTTGTATTGATTTTTTACATCTACCAAGTACTCCCTCTTCAACTTTTAACAAACATTACCATAGTTACTGGAACAGATGAAATACAATTTGAGCTTTCTGGCATTGAAGCCATATGCAGTAGTGTATTTTTACAATTTATTAAAAAATCAAGAATTCTCATGTTTGTAAACAACCAAACTAGTTATCTAATCTAGAATGCAATGTAACCTAGAGAGACTGATTATTATTCATTTCAAAAACAGAAAACCAAATGATAAAATGGACAATAATATTAATAAAATAAGTTGTGGGCCACTTCAGCAAATTATGTTGGATTTAGAAGCATTAAAATATACAATTCAGCAATTGGAATGTGATTTTCCACTTGATTCTCGATCTTCTAGCAAATCAGAAGGAGAAATGGTAAATACATATGAATTGGAAGTTTCCTCAATTCACACATATTCTGAAGAATCCATTCTAGCAGGAGAAAGAAACAATCCTCGATGGTTGAATACAATTGGAGAAATATACAATACTTTATTGGCAACAGTTACTTTTCTTCAAACAAACCTGGAAGAGGTTAGATTCAAGTATATACAAAAAAACAATTCTTGCATACAACCCTTAGAGTTAGCAGAGAGGGCTAAAGATTCTGAAAATAATACTCCAATGGCAATTATGAAACAAATAATATCTATTGAAAATCCAACTGACTCTTTACAGAATCTAATGGCCAGGGGCATGGAAGATGTTTCACAAACAACACAGAAAGGTATAGCAAGTAATGTTAATACAATTCATGAAGAAATCAGAGGGATTATTCCTACTTGCATAGGATTCATTCAACATCAGACTAATGAATATGATTCGTCAAAGAATTTTCATGATGAAAAAATAAAATTGTCATTTGAAAAAGCTATACTGTACCATAAAGAATACATGAATTTGTTACAACAGTGTAAATATATAGAAGTTAAAATTAAAACTACAAACAAATTATTAAAACACCTAAACAGCGAAATGTCCAAGAAAATCCAAGAATTAACAGTATCTTTATCAAATGTATCTCAACAAAATACAAAAATTCATTTTGCTGCAGTTTTTGCATTAAATCATGTCAATAATGTTCAAGAAAAAATTACAGGACTAAATAGGAAGAAAACATGCTTAGCCAAGAAGTTGCATGAAAAAGAAGTTTATTTAACAAATATAACTAGTGATGGTATTAAATTAAGTTACTGCTTAAATTCGTTCCTGGAATTTGAGAAAATGGTGGAACAACATTTTCTGAAGAAAAGTACATCTATAACTCAGGAACACAATCAATTATTGTCCACTCTGACAACTAGAAGAGATGAACTTAAACAAATTGAATCCATGATTAGTGATAATTACAACACAATTATTCCATCTGTTAAGAAAGAAATAGCAAATTGGAAGAATGCTTATCAAGAAGCAACCAAAGAAATAGAAGATTTCAACAAAAATGTGTATATACTTAAGAAAAAGAAAGAACAGTTAATCAATGAGGATGCAATCATTAAGCAAGATTTAGAAGCTACCCAAAGTCACATTTTATTGCAAAAAGAAACATTAAAAGTTAAAAAGAAAAAGCAGAAGAAAACAAAACGAGAATTAGAAAGAAAATACAAAGAAATCAAGGTTCGGCTTCAACGAATTATACATGCTATTGTGTTAGATGATATGTGCTTCACAAGACTTAAAATGTCCGATAATGAAGACACATTCAAAAATGAACTGAAAGTGTTACTATCAGGACATAATGAATGTCGAACAAGAAAACAACACACCACAATGCTGGCTGAACAGATGAAAGATGCTATTAAAATCATATATGGTGAGTTACTGTGCTTGAAGGAAATGTCACAAAATTGCAGGTACTATATTTCATGTGAACTGACAACTACACAAACTAGGTATTCTACTCATAAACAAGGAATATCTTTCCTTCAACAAAAGAAACAAATTCTAAAAGAAGGTAATATAATTCTACAAAAAAATATCATAGGAATTCAGCAGTCCAAAGAATATTCAGCTTTAATTATTTTGATAATACAAAATAAAATTAAAAATATGACTCTAAAAATAAACATATGGAAAAAGGAGAAAAAGGTATGCATGGAAATGTTGGGATTTCGTGGCTCCATGGCTTCACAAGATGTGGAAAAAGAGGCAAAAAAAGGAATGTGCATATTACAAAGATTCAACGTAAACAATGTGATGATATCTCAATTTTATAATTTATTTATTCACTTATATTATTATTTTATATTATTATTATTAGTGACCTCTCCAATATGCTGGATGTTTCATGAGCGAGAAATAGGTATGAGATTCTGGTTCATCAAATGTAAAAATGTTGTGAGATCAATAAAAGTTTCATAAAGTTAAGGCCAAGTAAAAAAATGTTGTTTTTTTTATATTTAGTTACAGCAGATTGTAATATTAAAAAAAATAGTTTAAATTAAATAACATGGTTGAATGTTATTTAATTGAATTATGGTACATGGTTTAATAATCCATTTTCTTTCTTTCGTCAAATATTAGTTGCAAAACTTCATAATAAACTACATCATCTGTAGCTCTAAATTAAGCATCAAGTATGTAATTACTGTTACTGTCAACTTCACTCACTTGCTCCATTAAATTTGGCTGAACCAATTGGAGAGGACATTCAATTACTGCACTTTTCCGTGAGAAATTATCTTGTTCCTCTCTAGAATATCCTTTGTTTGTTGCATTCCAAAATGCTTCCTGTATACGAAGTATATATTTTTCTTCTATGTCACATGAAACATGTATCTGGAAGAAAATATTAGATTCAGTTTCTCAATCTGAATCCTGTTTTGAAAATTTGATTGACATTTTATAATATAATACTAGATATATTATCTGATAATAAATTTGAATGTTTTCAAACCTCAGCACATTCATCAGGGAGTAATGTGAAAACTGTATCTTCTTTTTTATCACTTATGACTTTAATATGTCTGTGTGCCATTGTATTCACTTCTTTTATGACAAATGGTTTTTGACAATCAACTAAAGCAGTAATAGGTGATTTAAAATTATTCTTCACATTTAGCATATGGGTTACAATATGTCGTTTTTGAGATTGACTTAATACACATGCTGCCTCTACAAAAAATTCCAGATCATCACAGTCTGTTTCTAATGAAAGAGAAGGCATTTCAACTTCAGCATTTAAGCTTGCCCATACTGGAGGAAGATTTTTTCCATGAGGCCGATAAAAACGACCTTTTGAATAACTGGAAAAGGAAGGTATGTTTATAAGAATTTCAGAAGATTCAAAAATATTAAATAAAGGTTGCAAAAGTTCACATACTGCAATTAAAACTTACGTATCATGGGGAGACAGTTTAATAAAGCCTATTACATAGGCACAGAAAGAAGTGGAGCCAAATGAATGTTTATCCGGAGGAGTAAATGTAACAGTGATTGCTTGTGAACTTTTTGCTTCAATCGTGCTTTGTTTAGGTAATACCTGGGGAAAAAAGTTTATAAATATTGCAAATAAGAAGTTATATGTTAAAAAGAAGGAAGACTAAATTTATTTCAGTATTCAAAACATTTTATGGTGCCCACCGAATTAAAAATATTTCATTAAAAACATATTGCTATTAAAATAACAGCAGTAAATGATATTTATTTATCGTATGAAATAATTAATATTAAATAAGACACAAAAAATTAGTCATCATCATCATGGTGTTTAGGCTTAACAGCCTGTTCCATTATTTATGCAGTTTTCCTGCAAGTTAGTTAGTTTTCCAAGGGTTCCTGTTGTTGCCTCTTCTTTTGCAGTATTCAAATGTCTCTATTCCCTGTTGGTTTATATTTCCATATTAGTTTTGGCCTTCTGTTATTGTTCATTCTTTTAAGGTGATCTTGCCATTTTCTTTGAGAGTTTTATATTTCCCGTACTAAGTTTTTAGTTTCTTTCTAATGTCTTTGTTTCTCAGTCTGTTCCTTCTTGGAACTCTTTCAAGGTGTCTCAGAAATCTCATATGTGCTGCTTGTATTTTTTCTCTCTCTTTCATTAACCTTGTCTCAGAGCTGTACATAACAATAGGTTTAGCTGTTACATTGTGAACTTTTAGTTTTGTTTTTGCATTCTTGTCTCTGCCATAGTGTCGTTTAATTGTTCCACAGATTCTGTTGTATTTGTACAGTTTATTTTCTAAATCCTCCTGAGTGTGGTTAAATACACTTATGATATTTTCAAAATATGAAAATTTGTTGACTTGTTCCACTATTTCTCCATTTACTACAATTTCGGCTCTCTTCTGTTCTTACAGAGTAATTACCTTTTGTTTTTTGAACTGATATGTTATATATATTTCTGGGCCTCTTTTGTCAGTTCCAAAATTACTCCTTGTAGATCATCTTCAGAATCTGTTACGATTATTTGATTATTAGTCTATAAGATTGTATCTGTTTTTTTGTCTTTCCTGATTTGAATATCTATTTTAATTTTCTTTCTTCACTTTCTCACTAGGTAGTTTGTATATAAGTTGAAGAGAGTAGGTGACAGACCACATCCCTGTCTTAGGCTGCTGCTGGTTGTTATTGTTGTAGAATTTCTTCCATCTCTTATTATTATTTTAATGTTGGAGTTTTCATATAAACTCTGGATTGCATTGAGTTATTGATTTGAAATTTTCTCCTCTTTCAGTATTTCCCACAGATTCTGTCTGTTTACTCTGTCATATGCCTTTTCATAAACTATGAATATTATAAACTTTGGTAAGTTTCTGTCTCTTCTTTTGTCTATTATCATCTGTAATGTGAATATATCATCTTTACTGCCCCATCCCTTTCTGAACCCACATTGCTCTTCTCCCTTGAAATTCTTACCTATTGCATTGAATCTGTTCCTCAACACGTTTACATAAAGTTTGATGCTGTTGATAATATTGTGATACTCCTCAAGTTATCACAGCTCTTCCTTGAGCCTTTTCTGTGAATATTCATATCCAAACCTTCTTGCCATTCTATTGATATTTCCTCTTTTGCCATACTTTGTTAAAAAAATTTAATAATGTTTCTTTTGGCTCATTTCCTCCATATTTCATAACTTCTGGATTGATTTAATCTGCTCTGGGACTTTTCCTATTTTTTGATTTCTTTAATACTGTCTATAGTTCTTCACTATTCAAGAAGGTGTCTAAATCATCACTGTCACTACTGTCATCTATTTCTTCTATCTCTTTGTTTGTTCTAGGATCTAGATTGTTCCATAGGGTGGAGTAGTGTTTTATCTAATTTACTACAAGGGTGCAGTCGAGTGTTATTTGGTCTTTCACGTTCATGTGCAGCGTTTTCAAAATTTTGTATCCCATACATTGGGGGCCAGAGATGTCTCTTTCTATACTTTTGATAAATTTTCTCCAGTCTTCCCATCATGTATTCTGCTTCTTACTTTTGCTCTGAGTTTTTACATTCAATGTAATGTTTCACTGTTCTTTTTTGATGGTAAGATCTATACTATCTATTTTTATTTACTATCTCTTTCAAGTTGTTGTCCCATGTTCTCAACTTTATTTTCTTGAATGGTTTGTAACCTACCCTCTATTGTCCTGCTTCAATCATTGTTTAGTTATGTGAGATCCAAAATGTTTCATATTTTGTTTCTCTTCCATGTGCAGTTTTCCTCTTATTCTTCTTTCATATGGTGTTTTGATACTTTCATCTTCTAGAACGTATATGTTGAGTTTAGCTAGTGAAATATTCTTATTTTTCATGTTTTTTATGCACTGTATGTTTAATTTAATTTTACTTTCTACCAAATAGTGGGGTGTATCTATCTCACTCCCTCTATATACTTTTGTGTTCTTTACATAATTTAATAGGTTTCTGCTGGCTATAACATAATCTAGAAGAGATTTTGTACCTCTTGCTTCCCAAGTATATTTATGTTTATCTTTGTGTTTGAAAAAAACTATTGGATATTATCAGGTTATTGAAAAAGTAAAAGTTTAGTGGTGTTTT
The DNA here is from genome assembly GCA_017312745.1 of Gryllus bimaculatus. NCBI lineage: Eukaryota > Metazoa > Arthropoda > Insecta > Orthoptera > Gryllidae > Gryllus > Gryllus bimaculatus. The sequence continues at coordinate 4,786,819 of BOPP01000072.1, read as the reverse complement.
CCCATTTTCATTTAGAGTTTTTTTGCCTTCTGGCCCTTTGCAAGGGGGAACTTCCTTTTTACCTACTCTGGCATTGAAATCTCTTGAGATAATGAGAAACTCCTTTTGGCTTATTTGGTCTACCAATTGTTGTAATCCTGTATAGAAACAGTCAGATTCTTCTACTTGACCTTCTACTAGTGGATATACACTTATTACATTTAATTTATGTTAGTTCACTTTTATTTTCATTGTAACCAATCTTGGAGAAATCCAGTAGTATTCTTTTGTTTTCTTTCCATTTTTTATTTATTATCAAAGCTACTCCAGCTGCTGCATGTTTTTCTTCTTCTACACACGAATATATTACAATATGGTCTTCTTATTCTTTTGTGCCTTTATTCTTCTTTATTGTTTCTGAGATGACATTGATATCTAGGTATCTATTTTTCAGTTCGTAGTTTAATTCGGTTTCTTTCTGCGTTACTCCTGTAACATTCCTTGTTCCTACTCTTAGCAAGGTGTTAGTAGGAATTACTTTGAATAATTATTAGTCTGTTTAAAATGAAGCATGTAAAAGCCAAAACAATTGGGTTTCTTTTCTCTTAGAAAAAAGAGAGACAAAAGAAAAAATAGATTCCTTTAAGAGTATATTATAATGACTGAAAGGATAGTATACATTTTATATTTTCACAAGTTTGTGTTAAACAGTATGAGAGAAAATTCTCAATCCTTGCCTTGAGTGAAGAATCACATTTATTAGTTAGAAAAGTAGAATGGGTTTGGTCAATCAAATTTTAGTATTGATTTATTTTTTGATAAGCAGATAGCCGACAATGATTTTGTTAACCACAACACGTGGTCCTAACAATAACACTAGGGGTCATAAATATTGGTGTCTACATAATAACTCCTTTCTGGAATATTTAAGGTTGTAGAATCTGAAAATAGCACTATTAGTAGCTAGCAAATTAGCTCTGATTCTCACAATACAGTGCAAATGCTTAACAAAACCCTCTAAAACATAGACAAAGGAACACAAGTTGTTCATTGAGAAACTGACAAAGGATTTTTAAACCATTCATTTTTATCCATCTGTTCACTATGAAATAAAACCAAAGCATTAAGAGAAAGACATAGTTATTGTCACTTATGATAAGTTGATCACTGAATACACCCTTTGTGATTTCCGTAATGTGATATTTGTGGACATTCTCAGTGAAAACACAAAATTTACTCTATTAAAAAAGATCATAAAATTAGCAGCACCCAATATGTAATATAGGCTATAGATAAAGTGAATTCCTAGACTTTCACAATATGAACAATACATCAAAGCTGATACAATTTGAGAACAGTCAGCAGTTTTGGAATCAGCAAAGTAAATAAATATAATGGAATAAGTCCAGAAGCCATGATTTCATTGCTTTTCTCCAAGTGAATTAGGGAAGTTCCTTCATTCCACAAAATTTCATCAGAAGAGCTTACTGGATTAAGGAAAGATGGTTATACACATCACTTTTGCAGGTTTGAATTCAAGCCGGAGGAAGGAACTGATCAATATGTAATTTTTTGGATAACTTTAGCTATGCATACACTATTAATAGGTGGTGAGGGTAACAAGTGTGTTTTCTAGTGGCTTAACTGTAGACTTTTAACACCCGAGGCAAGAGTCACATCTCTCCTCCCCCTTTCCAAAAGTGTATCCCCCTTTCATCGTTTTTTTAGGTCTGGTCACTCTGGGAAGGAAGCACAATATCAGCAAATTCTCGTTTCCAGAAATGGTAAAGAAATTGCTCAGCGTTAAAATAAATAAATCTTGCCATTGACACAAAAGGTGACCCATATTCATTCATAAAACCACAATATCCTAAAAAATTCAGAAAGTTTTTGGTACATGAAACAAAAAGTGCAAACCTCTTTTCTTTAAATTACAAATAATTCATCACATTTATACTTTCCAGCAATGTTAGCTCTTTTGTCTAAGTCTGATCTCTATAATTTCTGATATCACCTTCTAGAAAATATCCAAACTTTTCACTTTTGAAAAATTCTGTCTGCTAAAGCGAGACTTGTTTTTTTTTACTAACAAGATGAAAGTCTTGAAACTTTGTAATATCATACCCACATTCACCAATTCATACATACTTAATTACACCTATGAAAACTATTCCAAATGTCTGCAGTTCAATTGACCATAGAAGAAATATTTTGCCATTTTATTACTTTCTTCTCACAACAATTAATTATTGTACTTTTGACAAACAATTATACAAAACTGATATTATAAAATAACTATTTAATTTTTGAAGTAGTGACATAGGCATTTTGGAGAGGAAGGTTGACCTCTCTGGGGTCAACCTGACTTAATGACATAGGAGGAGGACACATGACACTTATGATTTAGAAAGAGATGGTATTGGAAAGCAAGTTCCGGGGCACAATGAAGAAAGTTCCCACTTTTTGGGAAACCAAAATAAAGTTTCGTTGGAACTAGAAGTTCCATATGTGTTGTTTAGTCAAATGTATAGTAATGTATCTAACTGAAAAAATCTGCTTTCCAATGGTTCTTTTTGTTCTTTATTTGATCCCCCAGTTCCTTAATATTTACTGAGAAAAACACCAAGATTTTCCTAGAGAAAAAGCCCATTTTGTGATGTTTGTGTTCTGAAAGTATTTTACTTAATTAAATAAATACATAGTATAAAGAAAGTAGTGGGAAACAATCCATAGAAATACAAGTTTTGTGGGTCCCTGGTATTGAATGTGTTTTTCTCACTATGTGAGTGTGAAAAATACTAGCACCTACAGCATACGCATAAATTTCATCAAAATGAATATTCCCAGATCAATCTGGGTTCAGTTGTGAACTCTAACATTTTACATGAATATCTTAATTGTTGTGGGTACTTTATGTGATGTTGCTAGGACATTTTGGAAGTTTTCTCAAACATGGTTCCAAATTTTTTAAGTGTTCACTAGAATAGGATGATGTGCGCTTATAAAATGGAGCAGATCCAATTTTAATTGAACCTCTAAAGTTTTGAAAATGCAAAAACTTAAAGTTTTCCGCACCCTTCCTAAAACTACATTATTGAAGATAGATATATTTTCTGAGAGAAATCTGGCCTTCAAAATTAGATCTTTAAATTATGAACAATTTCTTCAAAAAGTAAAAACTTTTCATAAGGGTTTTAGTAAAACCTTTGCAAATAAAAAGAAAAAAATGTATGTGAGGTTTGGGAGAAGAAAATCCATATTTACTGATAAAAATCATGACTACAAAGCAATAATTTATTTAAATTCATTGTGAGTAGTTGGTCCATAAATAAATTAATGGAGTTTGCCCATGTTCCTTAACTTCATTGTTCTCTTATCAATGCTGTACATTGTGTATAAAGAATACCATTACTGCACTGATTAATAGTGCTAACATTTAAATAAAAAATAAATTAAAAAAAAAAAACACTTTAGGGCAAAAACAAGATTCTAGGGGATAGTAGATTATTCTTAACAATTGTTTTTATATGTAATGTAATACTACCTCCAAATATCTTATTTTTTAAAAATATTCTGAAAATCTTATTTACTTATGAATCAATGTAATAATGTTATATTTTGTATATAATTTACAGCCCAGAAAAAAAATGAGATAGAAATTAAGAAACATTGGCAAGCTAAATATATATATATATTTACAAACTCCTCGTGAATTATTTTAATAGAGGTATGATATATCAGAAGCAAACCATAAGACTCTCTTAAAAATGTTCTTTTTAAAGTTCAATATATGGTTAAGAGATTGTCACAGAATTTCTACAATGTATTCTTCCTCTCATTTCATCAGTTTAGACCAGGTTTTCCCAACCTTTTTCTTGCTTTGACTCTTTTTAAAACAATTGTATGCTTCATTGACCCCCTCAATTTTTTTCCTATAGTATGTAGTATACAATATTATTACAATGCAAATAATTGTGTGTAACTGACTTAAACATAACAATTAGACTAATACGAGCAAGGTTTGAAAATTATTAAATTTTTTAAGATTTTGTACTATTACTATTTTTAAACTTACAAATATAATCTGTGATTTTGTTTTTGAAAAATATTTATGACTGCACTAAAGTTTTATTTTATTAATGTGAATGATGCACAATTCCAAAGGTTAGTGAAATAGTAATTTATTAGATTTTTGTAGATTTATATAAGTAAAATAAATAAATAAATAAATAATAATAATAATAATAATAATAATAATAAATGCATAAATATTTTTATAATCAATGGGATCTTGATCTTTATTATAGCAATCAGGCGTCTGTCAGGATCAGGAGATATCGATTCCATGATCACCGTTGACCCTCTTTAAAATGTCATTAATGCACGTGAGGTTGATACCGATTGATTTTAGACTTAAGAATTGTTATCACAAATAATTCAGAAAATTTGTATTTCTGAAGAAATCTGACATTATCACAGATTGTTCAAAGAATGAAAGCATTCTCTGGCAGAAGAAACTATATAAAATATTACAAAATTTTGAACATAGTATTTATAAAAACATGCCTTTTCGATCAGCACATGAATATTTATGAGTCCATGAAACAACTGTAACCTATTATGACTACCTGAAAAAAAGTGTAATCCTCCTTCCCTATGTAAGGGACTAAATTCATTTCCATCACTTCTTGTTTTTCTTTGTCTTTTTTGATACATTTATTGCAGCAGTCTTCTGTGTCTTGACAGTGAAAACTTGTTTCACCTGCATCGTTAACAGCTGAATAAACATCAAGTACTATATTGAAAAGCATTTCTTTTTCTGCTTCATCTCTTGATACTATACGTTCTTTCATGAATATGTGCCATGCCACAGTAAGACTGACACAACTGTCATTGTGGATCTTGAGAGATCGTGAACGGGGTTCACTTCCGTATCGCATTGTCCCAAACCTAATGCACAAGAAGAGGTCAGAAAACAGTGGTGAAATAATTCAAATATTTAATCCACATCAATCATATAACATTTTATTATTTGAATTCCTACACTGTGTTAGTGGGTGAAACAGGACCTTTAATAGGCCATGTCCTCCTCTCCCTCGAACATATTGAACAGGGTCCCATAGCCTTACATAATAAAATATTTTATTTCCGTAAAAATGTTAATTTACTAATTCATAAGATGTATAGAATGTACATTAATGTATACAAAAATGTACACATTAAAAAATGTATAGTAATGTTGATAAATGGATGGGCAGTGGACACATTACTTTTATCTGTATATGGTTACTGTATCTATATGATCGAGTAAATATTATTGTTTTTTATTGCTTTTTTTGTTGTTTTTTTTCCTTCTAGAGATTTACAATTTTTAAAAGAACTCAGCATTTCATTTAGTTGTAAAAGTCAACAGTTACTGGGCTGTAGTCATTAGTTCATTGCCTCCCTATTTTCCCAATTATTAAATTTAATTTTAATATTTAATTGTGTTTTAATTTTTTGCAAAAACTAATGCATCAATGTCAAAATATTGGCAAATCGTGAATGTACTTTATATTTTCTATTATTTAAATTTTACTTTTGAAGCATGATCAAAATAAACCAGGACTTTTGGAATAGAGACAAGTTAATTTCAGTTCTCAAAAAGTAATGGAACGTGTTACATTGAAAACATAATTTTTGACCCGTCATTTTATAAGCTTTATGAAATGATATTAAATACAAAATGTGGAATGAAATGTGTGCAATATTCTTAAATTTTTCTTAAATTATAAACAAATTACAAATTGTACACTAAGTATCTACAATATCAGATGAATTTGGGGCAAACACATGAAGAAACTTTCAAATCAACCCTTGAAACAAGGACAATTTTGATTTGATCCTCATTGAAACCATTAAAAATTAGTCAAAAAATTAAAAATCAGCTGAAAACAGTTAAAAGAAGTCAAAAAACCTCTTTTGTCTTAAATCTCTGATGCACAACTGGGGAGGAGTAATTCTCCATTCAGCAGTAATACCCTAACAGGGTTTTGTTTTGATTTCTTATAAACTGTCAGTTACAGGCATTGCAGTGACATTAATTGATACCCTGAGCCACTTCTCTCAGTGAAGAACTGGGAAAGATGAAACTGACCAGCACTGACACACATACATGCTAGATCACCATACAAGAGGAGATACTTGGGTTTGCCATAACTATTTTACTTGTAGGTATTGTAATTATTCCTCCACATCTGAAAAATTTGCAAACTTGGCATGAGCCATTTTGTCTGAATCTATCTTTGGATTCACTATTGAGTCTTTACCAGAAAGGTTATGTGAAGTGCAGTAAAAATTTGATTTATTGGGGAGATCGTACATTTTTGTTAAATAATAAATGTATTTATTATTATTGAATAAAATTGAATGAGGCACCAGTGATGTGGCGTATGAGAGAGAAGTACTATTTGCGCACATTTTCTTGAGCTCCAGAACTGCAGATTCTATATTTTTGCATTGCTAACAAAATAGCAACTCAGCCCAAGCTCTACTCCTACCACTACAAGCAAAAGAAGAGTTCAATAAAATGATAGTATGAGCATAGTGAAGCTACATTGATGTTCAGAAACAAAACAAGGGTCGATCTCAGCATTTGCTCAATGGATCAGGGAAACTGGACAAAAAATTGATCACGATCGGGGTTGTCCTAGAAGCTTAAGTACATTCCTCATTAACAGACATATTTGAGTCTGTTTAAATAAATTATTTACAATACAAATGAAAACCGAATGCATTGATAATGTGTGATGTATCGTGTGCTCTTTGCTGACACGATTTGAATGCCATCATCATTCCGTACCGGAGGTTTGCTGCCTGGCCCAACCGTTGTGCATCGATTAGCCACGCACGTCCATGGCTGGCCGGAAGGCTTTAAAACCAAGCATTTGGCATGGTGTCTACGCGGCACTCTCTTTGTTGGCATACTAGCCCTGCCTGTTACAAAAGAAATCACAAAATCTCCCCAGGGCACTCTCCTTCAAAGCCAAAAGAAGGTCATCCAACCCCTGATAGCCCTTATTCTGCACAATTGACGTTTTGGTGCCATGAAGCGACAGATTAATGAAATTCTTAAGTTCCAAACTCATTTAATTTCTCTGGACATGCCTTTACTTGTCCACAGTAGCAAAATGCAGCAAACTTTCCCGATCCTTCCCTCAACAACAGTGAACAAACAATACCACCCAATCGAAACCTTCAAAGAAGTGGGCCTTAGGGGAGAGATTGCTCCCCATCAGTAAACAACCTTGCAGAAATAGAACTTCAGAAATTGTGCAAATATCCAATAGTAAGACTGCCTGCATGTAATCAGGCAATGATGCACCCAGGAGTAGGAGAGGACACAGGGTGAAAGGGTCATGCACAAGACAGAAAGTGAGCACTGATAAAATGTTCAGAACAATCAGACACGAAACAAAAGAGACGTTAACTAAACATCTACTAGTAAGAAACTGTCATTTTTCTGGAGAGAGGTGAACATACGTAGAGTTGCTGTCAGTCCTGTATAAAGCAAGATTTAATTTAAATAAATGTGTTGATGGATGACAAGTACTCAATTCAATCAGGCTATTATTTCAAGTAGACAGCAAGCATGCACATTTCCGTCTTTTGTCATTTTATGCGCATATTCGTCTCATAGGCATGTGTTATATTCGTCTTTACAGGTTGCAAACTTTGCATATTTAACATTGAAATAGAGAAAATATTTATAAAAAACATTTTCATATTTTCCTTAGAACATTAATTCAAAGAGTTTGTCAGAGGTTTGCATTTTTTTTTTTTTTTTTTTTTTTTTTTTTTTTTTTTTTTTTCCCCTATAGATGATAAAATACTTGTGCAAAGGTAGGATATTTCTTGATATAACATTTTTTAAACCAGTCAGAAGAAATACAACACACAATGTACTTCACTAAGGTGAATATTTTCTTCAATTATTTCTCTTGTGAAGTAGGGTAGCTTATAAGCCCATATGTTTGTACAAAAATATATTTATTCATTCCAAACATGCTTCTCTGGAATTTTATCTAGAAAGGTTGATAGAGGAAGGGAAATATTGTTAATTTTAATTGTCCGTATTTCAGAATTTGTAGGTAATAAATGGGTATTTTTAAAAGCGTATTACAAAATTTTTTAGGGCATAAAAATTCTCTCCCTAGTAATTAGAATTGTGTTTGAGACTATCAGCAGGAAAATGTAGTGCAGAATGTGTTCTCAGGCACATGTGCATTACAGAACTGTCTTTGTTTGAGATGATTCAACTATACGAGCATGTAAACAGCAAAGATAATTTTTAAAATCTTAAAAATGGGATTATTAATTGCATTTTTAGATTGTATTGTTGAAATTGACACTTTAAACACTATATGTAGTTTTTGTAAATTAGTAATTTCATGGAAAACATTTAAAAGTAATGTCAAGGGATTTGGGTAAATTGTCTAAATATCCAATGAGTTATTATGAACTAATTGCTCAATTAACAAAGTTTTAAGTAATACAAATCTTTAAACAATGGCTTACATTTAAAGAAAATCATCTTACCTCACAGGATATTTACAAAGAATATCATGTGGTGCCAAAGCAAATAAAAGAGGTTGACCTTGTACTTCTACAGTTAATTTGATGTAAAATGTTGGCAATCCTGTGATATTGCAAACAATAGTTTCATTGTAAATGCCCCATGTATTAGCATAAACAATTAACTCTACATCTATTGAATCATATGGTTTCAAATTTTTCGACTGTTGGTTAACAAACACCACAATACCATTTCCTTTTAGAATGCAGCATTCTATTTTATCTGCAAATATTGTAAAATAAGATGTATTATATTTTCATTAATGTGAGCATTTTCCTTTAATAGAAATTATATTATATCAAGTTGTTTGTTGCTGTTACCTTGTTCTTTAAATGTTGTTTCACAGTGAACAGTTTCAATTATGTCCTCTATTTTTACATAAGTATTTGGTGGGAAGTTGTTTCCATAAATTTCCACACGACCGTCAATAGGAGTTTCGTTCTGAATGTAAAATTTTGTAGAGGCAACTATAAATGAAAATGAATGAAAGAACTAATAGGACTTCAAATATTGCTGAATCATCATGAGAAAACTGTTTAACATACATACTTTGTTTGACTTTAACGCCTTTCATTCTTATTTCTTTCACTGTATGCGTTTTAGGGCCAATTTCCTGAACTGCAATATCTTTATAGAATTCCATTTTTTCAGCCTTTTCTCTGCCTGAAGATGAATCACCTGGCAAATATTCATTATATTTATATCAAACAGGGTATATTTCTATTTACATCAAAGTACTAAGAAAAGTATATGAATGTACAAGACACGTCTTACCATCTGCATTGAATATTTGGCCGAGACATTCTCCAATGAGACCTTGAACTACTTCTTGACTTTTCTGCTTTACATTGTCTTCTTTTAGCATGTCAACGTCTGTGTTTCTCCTTTTGTTCTTCTTCACTTGTTCTTCATTCAAAATTCTTGAATCACTACCTTCATTCAATTTTTCTTTACTAGCAAGAGGATAAGTATGAAATGCAGGTAATTCAATCTCAGATAATTTTTGAGAAACATCAATTTCCTTAACAGGTTTCTCTGCATTATACACATGTGTTTGCATAACAGCAGTGCTTTCCCACAGTTGAAAATGAAGCATCAATCGAGATTTTTCTTCTACATACATATTTCCTATTTTCCCATCCAGCATTATGTGTTCACTTTCATCACTTTCACCTGAATGTTCGTAGTAATCTTTTATATTTCCAACATTTTCATTATCATAATCAACTTGCTTCAAAACTTGTTCATAAATACTTCCTTGTTTTGACTGTTTTGCATCGACAATTTCTCCATAACTTTTCATGTCTGGGTGGATTTCTTCACATACTTTAGTTTGATCACCGAGAGTCCATCTGTACTCTTCTTCTTGATGAGGTAATGTTTGTATTGGAAACATTATTTGATCACCAGCTTTCCATGTTACAAGTACTTCAGAAGAACTTTTATGTCCTGTAACTACTTCTGTGGGTATTATAAAGGTCACACATAATCCTTTAATGTCACAATGAATACCCAACACTATTGGATCATTATTTTTCTCAACAAAACATGGTATGAAAAAGCTGGATATACAACCCTAGGAAGAAACAGTTTTTACTAATTCCTTAGTAATATTTCATTAATCTTAGATTTAAACAATACTTTCGATTTATAAAAACCCACTGTTGTAAGGGGAAGGAAAATCAATTTCAAACTTACCAATTCTAAAGGGATAATAAGGACTGTCAGAGGCATACAATCTGTAGGTTGTATGACTCCATGTCGAGGTTTTATATCAAACCTCATTTTATGGATGTCCTGACCTAAAGGCACTCCCCATCTGAATTTCCCAGGAACATTTGAATGATTACATAAGACAATAATTGACACAACAGGTATCCCCAAATACAAAGGGTTCGTTGGGCAAAGAAATGCAGTGGAACGTGGAGGGGATCTCATGGTCAATTGTGGTTCTTGAATGTCACCCACAACTAATATGAAATGCTGACGATAACGTCGGGAAAGGCACAATATACTGAGTTCGATAATGGATATCCATATTCCTGTTCTCTAAATTAGAATAAAAACAAAATTTGAAAAAAATTAGCTTCTTCACACACTTGATGAAAATATACAGACAAAAATTAACTCGCAATGCTAAAATTAAATTATTTCATATAAATACATAAAAGTTAAAAATTTTGAGTAATTAATTAATAACACAAATTATGTAATCAAATATAAATTTTCCCCAAAAATCACAACAAAAGGAAAGGAAGTATAAAAATATATATGAAGGGTTTGTTGAAGTAAAAGAAGTCAAATCAACACTCCATGAAATATTTTCAGACTTCTCTAAAAGTTGTAGGCACAATATCTATGTACATTATACTTCCAGGGCTAAATAGCAATGAGTTTTGTAAATTACATTAAAGATCTCACAGGGCATCTACACTAGTTTATTTTGCCATGGGATCAGGCAAAATAGTTGTCAGGCAAATACAATTTTATAACCAAGTTTTACACTTTCTTACTAATATACTAAAGAAATTTAATTTTGTGAAATTGCAATGCCAACAAATTATAAATTTATATTTCGGAAGCACACAGCAAATTTAAAACTAAGAAGAATTTACAAAACATACCTAGAATTTTAAAATTATTTTTTGATAACCTACTCATTCATTTAATTTTCTTACCCGTGTATCCAGAGCATAATCAACGGTACAAACACTGTTGGAGTGCCGGAAGCAACCACTGTCTGGAAGTAACCTGCATTCTATCATATTTTTTAATGTTCCTGATTCAAAATGATATTTAAATTCTCTTGCTACCCACACAACAGTTGTGTTTGATGCATTGCTTATTTTGAATTGTTGACTCACTGAAGAGTTTTTTTTCACACTTCCAAAATTAAGAATGTATTTTGAAGAATTTATTTGAGGTTCTGCAACCTGGGCACAAACTAGCATTTCTACTGATTTTTCGCCTTCATTGATACTGCATCTGTAAATTTCCTTTTAAATATTAATATACTATTGAGACAGACAAAAATTGAATAAACAACAATGTAAACATAATCACATAATACCTTATTTCATGTAAAAGCAAGCCATGTGACAGAGTAGTAATTTTAAGAGGGCAAGGCATAAAAGTTTTAGTTTTAATTGTACCACACTCTACGAACATCTCAATTACACTTGCAGCAGCAGGTTCAGAAAATGGTGAAGAAACAGGTATCCAATGAAACCCGATATCTTCCAATGTTATGTTAGCTAAAGTGATTTTAGGAAGAACAGGTTCATCATTACATCTGAAAATAATTACACTTTTGAAATTATATATAATAACAATGAAGTGTTTCAAAACAACAAATACAAATATTTGATTGGATAAAAACAAAGGATACACCTAGGTAAGATGGTAAAAAGTTCCCTAAAACCAAATGACGTATAAGAAGTTAAACTGACATTAACATAAAAATAAGATTTTTGAAAGGTTTCTTAGCATCCTCTCCCACCCCCCCCCTCTATTTTAGAGCTGAAAACATGATTGTTATTTTAATTTTTTTTATGAACTTAAATGAACATTATTTTATCTGATTGAAAAAATAAGAAAATAATTTGACGACCAGAATATTTTTTTTTTTTGCCATATTTTCTCAGTGTCAATTTCAAACGCAAAAAAAATATTTTTGTAAAAAATTAAAAAAAATGCTTTTTACTGTATTTTAGAATCCTGAACAGCTACGAAAATATTTCAAACTTTGCTCTTAAAACACCAATAGTGGATTTTTTGATTACTGAGCTCTTGTTAAAAGAAATTAAAAATTTTTTATTCTTTTCCCCCTTAAATCATTTCTACCTTTAAATACACTGAAAATGACTGCAACAGTTCTGTACATTTATTTTAGATATTATTATACATTTATATACATTTCTGTAGCACCCAGTAATTTTTTGATCTTGGAACTTAGTTACTAATTAACATAATTTCAAAGCTTTACAATCCTTTTAATAGTGTATCATATACTAAGGAAAATTATTTTTGGCAGTTTCTAAGAAACCAGTTTGGAAACATCTGCAGGAAAAATGTGGGAAAATGAAGGGAAACCGGTTGGATCCAGATTTACAAGAACTGTTTTACTGTCTCTGGGAACATCGGTACAGTCACAAAAAATATCAAAACTTCCTCTCAAAACATGTTGTTGCTGATATTTTTTTGATTTTTTCAATTACTTGGCCATAGGAGGGGAAAAAAGAAAAGAAACAACAACAACAAGAAATCTATAGAAACAAGAAATCAGAGCGGGTCACATGACATACCAAAGCACATGACGAGAGAACTGTCAGTGGCATGTATGCTGCCACTACTGTAGACACAGGCAAAACTCTGTGGTTTGTAAATAATAATTCTTTGAAAACTGGATATTGATTTAATGTTCAATCCAAATGCAAATGTTCATGCCCCAAACTGTCCAGGTCCAGTACTGTGTGAGAGAGACCTGTGTTGCTGAGCATTGAGATTAAAATGCACAGAAAATTAAAAAACTCTCGTCAAAATAATTTCGGTATTTTTTTTTTTCCATTTTATTTTACAATTATTTACACTTCTGTATTTTTCTGACCATCAATGATTTGGAGTGGGGACACCCAAAAGAACTAACTCTGAAAAATTGTTAAAGAAAGTTCAAAAACGTATTATGTTGTAGAATTCTGTCTCAGAACATAATCTAGGTCCAACCTGTCCCCTTTCATTTCCTTTCATGTCCCTCACCTATTCTTCACCTCTCCCTGTCCATTTCCCCATATGTCCCTTACCAGTCCTCCAAAACAAGTAGAATGCCAGAACTCACTTGAGAGCATAGGCTTCCACCGCCAGAGTCAGAATATAATTGGCTGTCTGGGTGATGCTGCGTCAATGGCAAAGGTGCCGACGTTTTGGTCACCATTCTGCAACCATCCTCAGGGCATAATGCATACATCTCCGAAACAATACGTCCTGAGGAAGGTCGCAGAATGGCAACCGAAACGTCGACACCTTTGCCATGGACGCAGCTTCACCCGGATAGCTAATTATATACTGTCATCAAAAAAGTTGTATTCAAATGGGATTTACCAAGGATTTAAAAGGCCTGGGATGCATCACTTCCAATTTACCTGCAATTGTAACGTGTGCTGCAATGATCTGTTTAGTAAGTCATAATCTGCTAACTTCTATTTTTTCTTCTGAAATCTGAAAGCCAGTTGTAGGACTGGGATGTTCTTACACCTAACAGTAGCATACTTAAAGGGTTTGTGTTGCAGGATACTTATAATTTGCCAAAAACTATCCTCTTTCCTTAGCCTATGTTATATAAATCATTATAAAGCTTTAAAAATGTGATTATTAGCAACTAAATTCCAAGATCAAAAAATTACTGGCTACTACAACCATGTATATAAATTTATAATAAAAACTAAAACAAATGTAGAGAACTTATTTTTAGTGTATTTAAAGACATAAATGATTTAAGGGGGAAAAAGAATAAAAAAGTTTAAATTTTCTTAACAATAGCCCATCAATTGAAAAAAAATCTGAAAGAAATTCACAATGATTAGTGTTTTGAGATTTTTTTCATTCCTGTTACAGAATTACAAGGCACAGTAAAAAATATTTTTGTAATTGTTTTTAATAAATTATTTACGCTTGAACTTGGCACCAAGAAGATATCAAAACATTTTTTCAATCAGTTAAAATAATGGTAAGTTGATGAAAAAAATGAAAATAAAAAAATATGTTTGTGGCTCTATAGTGGTGGTGGCATGGGGGTAAGAAACCTTTCAAAAATTTTATATTTATATTCCTGTCATAGTTTAACTATCATATATTGTTTGGTTTTAGGGAACTTTTTACCATCTTATCCAGGGGAACTCTTTATGCCCAAGTAATGTAATGCAACGTGTAAGGCAGTACCTTGGGAATAAGTATTTAACTATACTGTAAATATATAACTATTTCTATTAGATTAATAATTAATTTTGGGGTGTGTTCCAAGACTTAAAATTTTATAAGTCAAACTGTGTACAACTAACAATACTCGATAAGGATTCAGTCCAAGAATTAACTAATATGGGAAATCAATTCAGTCAATGAACATTCTTCTAACCTTAATTTCTCACTGGTTATCTTGATAATACAAGGCTGGAGCATCACAGCCAATGGTACACACTCCACCCAAAGTTCTATTTCATTTAAAAGAATATCCACTCTTTCAGCGTGAATAGGATTTACAAAAACTTTCCTTACATATGATTCCTTTGTTACAGATTTCCATGGTAAATTCTCAATGAAAAATCTGAAAAACTTTGCATGTAAATGAAAATTCAGAGAAAGATTTAAATTAAATTTGTTGATTAATGAGAACAAATTATTTTATAACCTGTACAAAATAATCAGCTTGAATTTTGATATTCTTAAGATATAATACATCATTTAACAATTAGAGGGAAATTTTTACAATAATTACCTAATTAAATGTACTACACATGTGTTAGATGACTATTAATAATACCGAATATCACAAAATCAGAAGATACAAATCCAAAATGTCAGAATTCTACTACTGAAAATGGATAACAAATCAAATTTTAATGCAGACATTGCAAATAAATAATAAAAAATTAGAAAGAGAACTATATTTTAATTCTTGAAGCACAAAATTGTAATAGACTCACGATAAAACTGCTCTGTAATGTCCTCGCTCTCCGTTTGTTAATACACATTTGACAATAAAATGTTGATCTGATTTTGGAGACAGTACTCCTTCAGAAGGAACAATACTTATTCTATCCAAAGGTATATGATGAAGAGCATATGGAGGGGACTCGCTCACTTTTGGGAATTTAATTAAACGTTTCTTCCAATAAAACTGCAATTCTAAATCACTGTAAGAATTTGAAAAGAAAAAATATATTAAATCTTACGGAAATGCAAGTTTAAGTACATTAAACAATTTTTAAGTATAAATGACATTCTAGTAAAGTAGAAAAATTAAGGAAACTTGAAATAAACTTGTACAGTTCTTGTCAAATGACTATTATGAATTCAAATTTATGTTCATATTTCTTTCTCCTTCCTTTTACCATCATAAAAAGACAAAATTTTGCATTAGAAGTAAATAAAAACATGGAGATTGTAAAATAAAGATAAAATGTAAGATTGGAATTTCTTTAACCAAACAGAAATACTAAAAATTGATTAACAAATAAAGCCTTTATTCAGATTCACAAATCAGTATTAAGAAAAGAAGAACACAATTTTTAGGGGTTTGCAACCAACCCAATGACATAGATGACTGTTGTAACTACTCTGCGATCAATAGGGAAACTTCAATCTTACACAGTATGACACATAATATTTCAATCATCTTGTAATTGCGATGAGGAAGAAAACAGATTACACCTCATATCATTTACTTCACAATTTACAATTTCATAATTGCCTACTAAATAACTAATGAAATAATAGCCTTTTAAAGTCTTTTCATGATCCACGTTTCATGAAAAATGAAGGTCAATGTGTTAGGACCTTTGGTTTACAGAAACTAACAGCGTGAGCCCTCAGAATAGTGCCAAAATATGCATAAAATAATTTTATTAATATACCTCTAAATTAACTTTTATTTACATGCAGGAATATAGCTATTAATAGTATACAGTACATACATATTCGTACATATCATTTATGAAGTACCTTCATTAAATTGTATATAAAACACTATCTCTCTAATAATTATGTATGATATAAAGCTGTTATAAGAGAACTTAGCGTATTAGAATCAATACTGACTGTAATCACTCAAAGCAAAAATTATAAGAATTTTCTTTCCATGTGGTCACTTATAAGTTTCGAATATATAGTACTCAAAATATTGGTTCCAGAAAAATCCCTCCCCTTCATAAGGGAACAAAGTTGAAACAACAAATTTTCTCTCACAGCGAGCTGGGCAACTTTGCTTCTACCCTCAAGCACCCTTGACAAAGGCAGTATAAGAAAGGATTCCCATTTCTTTCTTTGAAAGGTTCCTTCTTAAAAGAAGGAAAAATCTAGATACCCAGGTCTCTTAAAACAGACTTCTACTGTGTATGTGTGTGGGTATATACATATTTTTAGAAATCAAACAAATATATAAAATTAGAGGGAGATGCAAACCTTTCATTAGTAAGATAAAATGATTTCTGTACAGAACCGTTTGGAAGAATACGTCCAATATTAAAATAAAAATCAGCAAAAAAATCATCATCCACTTCAACAGCAAATATTTTTTCTAAGCTCTGAAGAAAAAAATAATTTTGCATAATAAGAACATCTTATTAAAATTTCTTAAATCGTATTGAATATAATAAGAAATTTTAATTACTATTGTCAGGATGAATGAGGTATGAAAAAAGAATTTCACTTCAATTCAGTTACAATATACTCACTGTAAATGAAATAAATTTACTTTCAAAGAACACAGCATCAGCCAGTATGTCCAGTGAATGAATCACACAATTGTTGCACAATATTTTCAGGTGCTCAATTTGTAATCCATGAGATTGAGGTTCATAAAGAACACATAACGTGATTTCTTCTTTGGATTTCAAAGCAAAATAGAAAGGTGTAAATAAAAATGGAGGAATTTTTAAAACATTATTCAGAGATCCACACTGAAAACCAAAAAAGTTATCTCAGTTTATTACAACTAACAATAATAATTTAAGAATTATTAATTATTACTGTTGTCAATTAATTATTTAAGATTATGTAACTTTGTTCAAAAGAATAATTAATTGTTTTACTGTAAATATCACCAATAATTCAAATTTTATCAAAGTCTATTCTATGCAAGAAGTTGTTTCATTAGTAAAATCACTACCATTGAAACATTCCTGAAAAATTGTTTGATGTTAAAATAGCCAACTCCTTCATTACTAATTCATGAAAAATTGCTACTGTGTTTGACTGAAAAAAGATAGTGTTTGACCAGACACACTCACTCTTTTCACATTCTCTCTATTTTATAGAATAAATGAAAATGTGACTTTTAAAAATAGGTACTACAGAATCTTTATTCTTATCATAATCTTTGTGTAAAGGATAAGTTAAGGGAGAAAATTTGATGTCACATATTAAAGAGTGTAGTCAGAACAATGGGAGGAATATTTGTTTTGGATAAAATTCTCTGAATGTTTTTGGTATTAGTTTTGCAAGATTTTTGGGAGAAATCACTTTTGCTTTATCATATTCTTTCCTAACAATTATTCCATCAACATCTCTTGAGTGGTTTAGTTGTTAATGTTGCCAAACATTATGACGAAACCACTTTGACGATATCAGAGACCCTCCCAACAAGTATTTCTATCAATATCTCGACACTGATTTTTGCAGTTTTACAATTCTTTCTATACCTTACGTGTATGAGAAAGTTTAAAGGTTGAGCATAGTACATTCAAATATTTGACATTCTTTGAACCTGATCAAATGGCCACCATGATGTTGCGGACACCTCCATTAACATCTCTTTTTCTTTTTTCATGGAACTGATTCATTTTTCTCCAAGACTCATGTAAATATTTTTCATTTTCAGTGGTCAATGGCCAGGCACAATTTTTAAGATTGATATTTATTAAGCAATCACCTCAAGTGATTTTGAGCTGTAGAAAGTTGAACTAGTGATGCTACAACAGCAAGTGCTTTCTCTCAATATTACAATGTTATTGTTATGTATGATAGGACATCCATAATGCTTTATTACTTTTAAACAGAAATTACACAAAAACTACTAACTTGTACAAAGAATTGAACATGACCTTTTTTAAAGAGTTAACTTTGTACAACAGACTTTGTCAAAAGCAAAATCTTTATCTTTAATTTTGTAGTTTTAAATTTTTTTTGTAACAATTTTCTAAAATATCGAGCAATACTTGAAAATGGGATTAACAGCATATTTCTTACCGTCCCTTATAACATATATGGTGAAAAAATTTAGAGCAGTTTTTGAGAAAAAATTGGAATAATTTAAAGTGCAAATTACGCAAAAACAACTCAGTTTTTTCTAGAACTTGTACATGATCACAGTAAGTTTGTACAACATATTTTGTCTAAGGCAACAATATCTACCTTCGATTTTGTACTTTAAAAATGTATTTTCTTTTTGTTTTAATTTTTAAAAAATCAGGGATATGAATGAAAATGAGATCTGCACTACTCACTTAAACTTTGAACTACTCAACAACAAAATTTATTCAAAATATTTGGAGCCATTTTTTCTCATTTTGCAAATGCCCTTCATGAAAAGAACCTCCCCAAAATTAAAATATCGGTTTCAAAATCCAGGGACCTTGACTTAAGACAAAATGATTGGGGAATTTTTTTGGGGGAGAAAATCGGCTGAACGGTTTATACGCGAGTGTTGTGCACAGACGGATGGACCGACCCACAGATGTTTTTTCCATTAATCAATTTTTTGAAATTACATATAAAACATAGATTCCGGCCACATCAGGTGATAGAGGATTTTCCCCCCTACATTTATCAACTGGATTTATCAATTTTTTTCGTTATGAGGGCTCGGCAATAACTGTTTTTTTGTTGGATATTCAGCATTTTTCAGCCCATGATTTCAATACTTTCTCTTCTTACATTAGTAACTGCAAGACATGTACATGTAGAATCGCTTATTTTGCAGGGGAATCATTTGTGTTTCATGTAACATATGATTTTAATAACCGTCTCTTAATAAAACAATGATGTTTCCCTTTCAGTCATTTCACAGAATTCCTGTAGTTTGCTACCTCCTGCTTCCCTTCTGTGGGAATCCGTTAAGGACTCATAGAGCACGTTGTATGCAGTTACGACAGTCAGTTCTGCTGAAAAATTTCTACTGGATGTGAAGTGCATCAGCAAATCTAGTTTGCTTGTTCAATTTGGTGACAAGGGAATACAAGTTATTTAACTATGAGAATGAGTGAGAAGCCAAGGATTGAAAGCCAAAAAGAAGCAAATGATCCTAAATTTCTTATTAAATTGTGTTTTGTTATTTGTAGAACTTAAAAATGTTAAATGAAATGTAGTTTGTATGTTTCATGCCAATTAGCACTATTAGATTTGATATAATTTTTCAGAATTCAACCTTGTTTAAGTATACTTTCACTGTATTAAAATATTTAGAAGTTAAGCAAAACATCAATTTAAGTTTCCATTTTTATAATAATTCTAAAAACACTATTGTCACATCCTTTAATTATAAGTATTTCAAATTAATGCAATTAGGAAGTGAACTGTGTCATTATTTTGAAGATCCCTTCACAATAACCTTCAAGTACCTTCACTTCACAGTGTATCCATTCTTCTTCAGTCATAATCCAAAAACTGCCGTCTCCTCCATCATTAAACAAATTTATAGTATGAAGAACGCTGTCACCTACTAATGCGACTCCACAATCTAAAGTTGCTTCAACACCTCTTTTCTCCAGTGACCATAACACAAGATCATAAGTGATTTCCGGTTCTAATGCTGAAATAACAAATCCAAGCATAGTTAATAAAAAGAATTGCAAATTTTAATTAAATTCCTTAAATAATTACATTTTTCACACACCCTCCAGAATTGGTGGAAGTCGTTTAGCTATGATTGGAACAATAATATCTTTTCCTCCTTCAACTTTCAAAACAAGTTCATCAGTTACATCATCCAATGACTTACAATGGAACTCCACTTTTGCTGTGATAGACAAGCCTGAAGCTATTGCTATAATTCCACCCAACTTTTTACTCCATTGTAGTTTAAATTTGGAAGTTTCCTTAAAAGGTAATATTTGAATGCGAGCAACAGATTTTCCGATATTTTGAACCCACATAATTTCCTAAAAAGATATTCATTAATTTTATACATAATTAAAAGAATGACTGCTTTATATATGCTTTAGTATATATTTTAGTACCTGATACACACAACCTCGATCATATGACGTAAAAACAATCTGATTAGGTTCCACTTTAATTAAATGTTTTTTTGGTTTTGATACATATCTTATTACAGGCGATTCCCTAAAACATATTTCATAACAATCTCTTCTGAAATGAATATATATTTTTTAAATTACAACTAGTTTAACACAAAATATAATTTTATTGGAACAGAGTGCACATAAATACTTGGGAGAAAATGGTTCCCATTTATGAATTTGATCTTCTTTCTTCTCATTCTTTTTCACAAATTCATGTTTCACATCTGTATTTCGCTGGAAAACTACATCAATGGGTAAGTTCTTATCATCAGATATTAAATAGTCAGCAAATTCATCTGGCTCGTCTTTCTGAAAATCTTTCATCACGTCAATGTAATTAGTACTGAACGCACAAAATATTAAAATATAATTTTCTTTACCCAAGTGTCTTACCAACATTGCCATGCACTTCCTTAAAGAACACATCATTAGATTTAATAAGAGGATATTTTTGAAGAATGTTTTCATCAAGAGGTCTGAATATAGGTCTGGACTTCATAGCTATAACATTACTAACTAGAGCATTTCTCTGTATTTCATCTCTTTTCAAAATATACCTAGCATGATTTTTCATCATTATTTCTTCCACAGAAGCAATATCCTTTAAAGCTTCATTATGACTTTCATACATCTGAAAACATTCCACGTTCAGAATAACTTTCAAAAACACTATCATAGGATTAGTTTAGTAAAATCCATCTCAATATCATAAATAAATATTTCTTCAAATTGGAATGTATTTCAGTAACTTAATAGAAGCAAATACGAACATAACCTCACCACAACTACGTTATCTGCAAAATTCTTCAACCTTTCGTTATCTTTGCAGGTTATCTGCATGTTCCTTGCCGATTCATAAGATGGAAGTTCATCTTTAAGATATTCTTGAAATATTTCTTTGATGACATGTGAAATGTCTGCACTGTTATCAGTTCGTGGTATTGCAGGAAATACATCTCCAGTTTCTGGTATTTTGCCAAAAAGATCTTTTATTTTTTTCACATCATCATTAATATCTTTTGATTGAATTTTCCCCTCTGCCATAATAGAATATTTGTAAACACTTCGTAGGAAAACGTAACACCTGCCAGCAAAAACGATCAAAGTATCTATTGTTCCCTAAAAAAATTCAAGTTGGCCTTGATTTAATTGTTGCATCATACAGGTAATCAACTCAGACATGCCCTCTACAAAGGGAACCCCTGGAAAAAATGTTAAAAAGTTCCCAAGAATCAAATGACATATGAGAAATTAAACTAAGACTCGTAACATGAAAATAAGATAATTAGAGAGAGGTATTCTTAGGCCCCCTCCCACCCCAGAACCTCTAGTCAAAAACATTTTTTTATTTTAACTTTGAAATGTAGGGGTTTAGAACACATGAATAGGCACAAGACAATCTTAAAACTTCCTCTCCAAACCCTGATTGATGTGAATGTTTTTCAGATTTTTTTCGATTGTAAGGCTATAGTTAAAAAAACAAAAACTATTTTTACCCTTTTTATGCCTTCAAAACCACTAATGACTTTATTATCCTTTTAAAGTTTTACTGCAACTGTTCTGTGAATTTATTTTTGGGATTATTTTACATTTGTATTCTTTTTGTACCATCCAATACTTTTTGATGTTGGAATTTAGTTACAAATTATCATGTTTTTGAAGGTTTATATTCCATTGCATAGTATATCAAAGGCTGAGAAAGATGTTTATGGCAGTTTATGAGCACCCAAAGAGACAAAACTCTGTAAGTGTGCTACTGATGGTTAGAAAATTACACCCAAGTCTTACATCCAACAGATTTCGTCAAAATAATAGAAGTTTGCAGATTATGACATACAAAACAGATTATTGCAATCATCCTATTAGAAAACTACATTTTAGAGGACAGGTGAGTTCTAACAGATCGTGAGATTGGAAATAGGTAGGGGACATGTGGAGAAATGATTATGTTATGACTATACATTTTCCATTTAATGACATTCAATTCAAGATAATGCAGCAATATTGATGTATATGAAATCATTTTCTCAACAATGACATCTTCTGACTCTTCATGATGGTGATGTGTGAAGAATAACAGATTCCACCAACATAGAAGAAAAAGAAGAGGTGGTCAACAAATATGCTGTGGGGTAAGGTACTGATGATGATGGATGATCATCAGTAATCAATCGACAAGTAGTCGTTATTGTAGTTTCCATACAGCAGAAAACTGATGATGATGGCTAAGCCATCGAAAGCTGCTTTATTAATAAATATTATTGTTGGCAATGACGACGCATATAATTATTTCATTAGAAATGCCAATGATAACTCACCACAACACCTATACCTATAATTTAAAACAGACCAAATAATAAAGTTTGTTGTTAAGTGCTGGAGTGCATTCACCTAATTATCAAAGCCTAGTTTGTTTTTGTTTGTATGAATTCTATTACTAGCAATTGTCTGAATGCAGATCTAATGCAAAAACTTGAGTGCCCATTGGAAATCAAAGCCAGAACAATGTGCATGTGAGGTGAACATACCTGATATGGGCACTACGCATAAAATTATTAAAGTAATGTTTGAGTATAGACTTTTATTACACTTAGTTTTAATTACTTTACATGAATTGCTTACGTTTTATTATACATGTTTTCTGAATTTTGGAAATTACATCCATCATCCCTAGTTTTTTTGGGGCACCAGCCACCAGTGATTTAGAGATAAATGCCATACTATCACTATCAATTATACAAGAGTTCTAGTCTGAAACAGGCTTACTGCTGTGTTTAACAAAAGAGAAATATTTTCACAAGAAAATAAAATTATAACATTCTAAATCTAAAAAAATAAAATCAAATATTGGACATTTGTTTTTTTTTCAAACATTTTGTTTCCATAAAAATCATACAATACTGTATGTACACTATATACATAAAATTGTAACAATATTACATGCACACTTTAAACGATATATATGTCCTTCATTTACACTGAAACAATTATAAATTATATAAATAAGATCCTCTTAGTGTGATAACAATCTTCAGTATACCACCAAAAGAGGAAATCCTAAATGGTATACAATGACAATAATTTGTAGACAGCATTCTGAAAAGACAGAAGTTAGCAAAATTTCATATGTGCTTTTAATTCCTTCTCCTTCTAACACGAGATATTCTCCAGGCATTGGGCTCTTCATATTTGTTATAAAGTGGTTCCAATCTTTGATTCTTCTTGAATTTGCTCAACTTAGTTGGGTCGGAGAACTTGAAGAAAGCTGGTGCAAACTCAACAAGCCATTTGGGATCTATTGTTGTTACTTCACGCATATATTCTTTAGTGGTCTGAACCAGTTCATGATAAATAACCCTGAAACAAAAAAATCATGTATGTAAATAATAAATATTTCCACTAATCAAGTACGCATAAAAATTAAGGGATAGCAATATTCTAATTTACAGATGGCAGTAGAATTGTGTACATATGGTATAAAACGACAGTGCATTGGAAGAGCTTTCATTTATACTCAAGTGTTTCATGTGGAAAGGTTTCTGACATGATTATGCATGTCAGGAATTAATAGTTTTTGAACACGGTACGATAGTTGGATAGAACGATAGATGCATAAGAGATTCCATTTCGGAAATCGTTAGGGATTTCAATATTCCAAGATGCAGTATCAAGAGTGTGATGAGTATACCTAATTTCAAGCATAACCTCTCACAACAGAAAACATAGTGTGTGATGGCCTTCACTTAATGTCCAAGAACAGCAGCATTTGCGTAGTTATCAGTGCTAACAAACAAGCAACATTGGGTGACACGACTGTAGAAATCAATGTGAGATGTATGATGAACCCATCCATTAGGACAGTGTGGTGAAATTTGACTTAAATGTTTTTTTAAGCAGCATAAGACTGACTCCAGAGCCTTTGCTAACAGCACATCACCAGCAGTGCCTGTCCTGAGCTTGTGACCATACTGATTGGGCACTTGACACCTGGAAAACTGTTGCTTGATCAGGTAAATCTCCATTTCAGTTAGTAAGGGCATGGGAGTTGGAGTATAGTGCAAACCCCATGAAGCCAACAACTGAAGTTGTCAACAAGTCACTGTGCAAATGGTAGTAGCTTGGTAACAGAGTGGGCTGTTTTTTCATAGAATGGTCTGGGACCTCTGGTACAAACTGGAGGTTGAACTGATTATTGACTGAAAAGTGTTATGTTCAGCTTCTTGGAGACCATTTGCAGCCATTGCAGCCACAAAATTCACGTTCCCAAACAATGATAGAATTTTTATAGATGACAACGCACCATGTCACTGGGCCACAAATATTCACGATTAGTTTAAAGAATATTCTGGACAATTTCTGCGAATGATTTGGTCACCCACTTTGCTCATCATCATGTTAGTTATAAATGATGTAACTCTCCTATTCTGTATACGATATTTTGTAAACTCAGATCAATTTGTAAAAGCTTAGCGAGGAGACATTTTGCGAATTACAATGTGAATCTGAAAAGATGTATCACTACTGACCAAAATTTTTTTGGAAATAAGTTAATTCAAAAAAGGAGAGTAGGGGCCTTCCAAATACTATGCACTGTGACTCATCAGCTTTTAATGATACCAAATCTATCGTGGATGGGTTTGCGAGATATTTTTCATCTTTCTACAAGAATTCTAATGTCACTATGGATCAGTTGAAATATCTGAGTCTCCTCTGGTGCTGTGTGGTTTGAAAATTGACGTAGCTGACATACTGCGCAGAATTGAAGTTGGAAACAAAGAGCTCTGCAGGTCCAGATGGCATTCCCTCTAAACTATTGAAGAACTGAAAATTTGTTTATGCATAAATTCTGAGATTGTTATTTGGAAAGTCTTTGATTGAGGGCACTTTTCTGAGCGAATGGAATTCTTCATTCATACTACTCATCTTTAAGTCTGGGGACAGAAATGACATCAAGAATTACAGATCGATTTCCATTCTAAGTGTTATCCCAAAACTTTTTGAATCCTTGATTTTGGATAAAATCGGAGTTGTTATTTATCCCCATCTTTCGGATAGACAATTTGGTTTTATGTCTGGGAGAAATATACAAGCCAATTTGACCTATTACTCTTGTTATATACTTGAAGCTATGGAACATAAACTCCAAGTTGACTGTATATATACAGATTTTAGCAAGGCATTTGACTAGATAAACCATGTCAGATATTCCTAGTTTAACTGGAGTGGTTGGGGGTCAGTGGACCGTTACTAGTGGTTTCACAGTAACCTGACTCATTGAGTTCACATGGTTTCATATAAGAGTATTGTTTCCAATTTTATAGAGGCATCTTCAGGTGTCCCTCAGAGGTCACACTTAGGTCCTCTCTCATTTCACATCTTGATTAACGACATATGCAACAGTATATTGGACATAGAGTATCTGCTTTTTGCTGATGACCTTAAATTTATTTTTAAAAATTCAATCTGATGAAGACAAGAGTGTTTATGCAAAACACTCTAAATGCCTTATATGCGTAGTGCATGAAGAACAATCGTTTTCAAGATCTAGATCTAATGAAATCTCTGATTATATGATGAATCTCACTCCACTGGAGATCTGAGCCTGATTTCTGATTCCAGGATGACTTTCACGAATCATTTTCATCGCACAATAGTCAAATCAATCCAAGTCTGGGGATTCATTAACAGATTCTGCCACGAATTACTCTCAGTAGTGGTCTTGAGACCACTATTTTATGCTGGTCAAGCCAATATTGATGTACTCTTCTGTGATTTGGTTTCTGTTTTTTTTTTTTTTAAATATAAATCACAAATTGAAACAGTCCAACACAAAGTTTTCAGAATGTCAGCCTATGGTTTGGAATAGGATGATACGCATATAAAACATGAATATATTGACTTGGTTCAGCAATTGTCCATTCCTTCACTAAGGTCTCAGAGAGACTTGAATGACTTGTTTTTGAGAAAACTGTTATAGGGTGAGGTCGACTGCAAAATCTTGCAAAACAAGATAGTGTACAAAACACCTAACATTAATTCTAAAACCAGATTTTACTGTCAATCTTACACAGCAAATATTGTTACAAATCAATGTTGCAGATTTAATATTGATATATGTAATATGGATAAATCTGCTTTTTTATCACTAGCGAGCAACAAAATCTTGAAATTTGAATGAGTAGGCGTGGTAGACCTACTGTTATACCCGATATATTTCATATGTTATTATGGAATTTTTTCTTTATAAATGTTTCTATTTTTATAATTATGTTGCTATATGCAATTTTTTTTATTGTACTCTTTTTGTAAATAATGGATTTAATTGTCCGTATAATAATAAATAAGTAATCGTGAATCCCATCAATCATTTATGGGACATAATCAAGAAGTCAGTTCTTTGTCAAAATCCTTCACAGCCAACACTTTTGCTATTATGGACAGCTATAGAAGCAGCATGGCTCAATATTTCTGCAGGGGACATTCCACAATTTGTTGATTCACATCATGTCAAGATGCACTTCATCAGGCAAAGATCTGTCATATGAGGAGGTATTCCATGACTTTTGTCATCTGTCACCTGGACCCATGTGAACATTCTGAACTTTTAAAATCATTGTTTTGAAAGTGAAAATCATTTTGATATCCATGAACTTTTCTGACAGCCAATAAAATGAAGAGGAATACCTTCCAAAAATGTAAAATATCATTAAAAAGGTTTTTTTTTGTTACAGCACAAGAAAGTTTTACTTGTGTCTCTTTAGGGCCATAAAAACAGTGATTGAAAGTCTAATATGAATCTTTTCCAAGTTATGCATGATGATACAGTGAATTGTACTGTAACGTGTTCCATTGTTTTTGTCTTAAATCTGTTTGTCACAGGATTGGGAATTAATTCTTTCTTCAGCAGTAAAACACTTTCAGGGTTTTATATTGTTGGTTAGGATAAACATAAGTACAATGAACATGATGAAAAATCTTTTAAAATATAAAATTGGGCCAACATTTCATTTCACAATAGGAACTCATTGTTGATTCTAAAATTTCTAATCTCACAGATCAAATCATTCTTGAAGTTTGAATGCTGAACTTTCATAAAAATAAGTTCCATCATTTAAGCTTAGGGTCTGACGTCAAGGATAACAAATGTAAAAGCTACCCAGAATGATTCAATTAAAGAAAGTTGGAATATCGAAATAGTAAGTGGCTACAACATTCACAAAGAATGGATAACAGGTGTTCACCACAATTTTCCAATATAACCCTTGAGGTAGAAGAGACTTATGAAGACCACAAACAAACAAACCTGGAGTCCCTGTCAGATGTAAGACTTGAATTGAAGGAGAAGATTTGATCGAGGATGAATAGCTTCGCTACTGAAAGTCAACACAATAAAATACCAGTATAGTGAAACTGTGGTATCTTGAGTAATTTATTATATTGAATTTTCAGGTTAATGAAGTACATTTATTCTTCAGAACACGTATTGCAGTATATCCATTACAGGAACAAAATTACTACAAAATTAGCATACATATGAAAGAGCTGAATATTCATTAGATGAGAGAAACATGACATAATTATACACAGTAACTGCATATATTTTGTAATGTCCCAGTAAATTTTTCATTGGATTAAAATTTTTTTTTTTTAACGTTAGTATTTTTGGTTGTTAAAACTGGAAATTGAACTCTACAATTCAGATACGAAATTGTAACATCTATTGGTTGTTTGTACACCTTGAACTCCGACCCATCCAATAGCATGATTTTTTGCATAGGAAGTTGCACACAGCTTAACCAATACCACTCATGTATCAACATGTCTAGTAGAATTATGTGAATAATATTTTGAAGAATTATACAGCAGAACCTCAATTAACTGTGCCACAATTATCAGTGCTCACTATTCTGAAAGAAAAAAACCCAAGAGTTTTAATTTTAAAAAACATAGACATTTCCAAAAGTAAAGGCATTGGCACATTAGCGGTAAGTCTGTTTTACTTAGGTTCTTAGAAACTTTGGTGCCGGTCACAATAACAGCAATTTTGATTGGCCAATATCAGACAAACAAAACTGCCCAACTGCCAATGTTTTTGGATACCATCGAAAGAGGTCATTTGGGTACTTAATGACTATTTCCATTCACAAGTGCTTCGTGGAACAAATCTAGCACATTAAAAGAAAATGTCAGCCGTCAATGTTAATTTGAAATTGATGTCTACAATATACTCACCACTCTGGTTGGCGATTGAACAAGGCACTAGATGGATGAATGTAAACAACTTGGCTATCCACTAGTGTTCTGTAGCCTTCTTGAGGATCTTTCTTTGCAGCATTTCGGAAAAAACCTGAACATACAGTCTTCTGAATCCGGACAGTATTTTTACCCGCAGACACTACATCCAATTTGTGCCTGAAATTAAGAATACCACCATGAATAAAATTTGATTCTCTTTCTCTTCGCATAATTTCCTTTATTTAGGATTACTTAAGAAAGTAAAGAGAAATCACTGATCCATTAGCAAAACATTCCTCAGATGTTTTCTATTTGAACACTTCTCAAATTTTGAAATAAGTTTCTGTTGACTTGTATCTTAAGTAAATCATCTATCATTAGTCTCTGTATTACAACATCAGCTTACCTATCCATAATACCCAATAATTGTTTCCTAACATCTTGGGCTCTTTTCAATGTACGAATCTGCACAAAATTTTCGTAGCACCATGCATTGGAAAACTTGTTGTTTTTCCATGAATTATATACTGATAGTAATGTTAAATGATCTCCCTCTGGCTGATTAAATTTTGCCTTTTTCTGATCAGCAAGAGCTTGTTTATCTTTCGGTCTGGGGAGGGAAAAAATAATTAATTAAAACATTTAATTAAATAACAAATTTTAAAACAAATAAGTAAGTAGTGATGTCCTCTTAAGAATTACTGTGAAATAATATAAAAGAAATCACAACTTACCGGTAAAAGACATTCTGTACAGATAGCATTGATACTATGGTAAGTACTTCATCAGAACAATTAAGATGCACAGACATTATCAGCATTTTTGAAAGATTGGGCTCTAGAGGAAATTCTGCCATCTGTAATTGGGGAAAAAAACAAACCAATCAGACAAACTGATTCAATTTTAGAAATTCATATTTCCAGGCAAATCAATTTTTGGCAAAAAACTTTTCAATGGTGCATACCCTTCTTCCCAGTCGTGTCAGTAGCCCTTCATTATCAAGGGCACTAAGTGAATGCAGCTGCTCCAATGCCATAATTAAAGACTCCACAGGGGGAGCATCCATGAAATCAAAATGCAACAAATCATTGATACCCATTGTTTTCAACTGGAGCACTGTGGTGGCTAAATTAGTTCGCTGTATTTCTGGGACAGGAGTAGGAAGCATTTCATCTCTGTAGGCTCTTTCTGTGTACAGACGATAACATTTACCAGGTCCTGTTCTGCCTGCTCGACCTGCACGTTGTTTTGCTTGAGCCTGTAATATTATTATTATTATTTTTTTATTCATTTCATAATTCAAGAATTAAATAATAACAAATTTTGAAAACTGCAATTGTATCTTTACCTGCGAAATTGGAGTAACTACAAGAGAATCCATTCCAGTCTTTGAATTGTACACTTTTTGTTTAACAAATCCTGGGTCTACTACATAATAAATCCCATCTATTGTAAGAGACGTTTCAGCAATATTTGTGGCAATTACAACCTGCAACAATTTTTCATAATGAATGTAAGAACTTTCTGCAAATTGCATTCCTTCACGAAAGGTAGAGGAGAACATGTGCTTTCTCCTTCTACTAAATAAAAAACAAATTTCCTCCTTTTAATAAATAAGTGACAAGTAAAAGAAATAAAATGTGAATACTGAACAGTATTGTAACTCTGTACTGTTGTTATAACAACAAACTTAATAATGGAGAATATTCCATTGCAATGCTTGCTGGCAAAAAAGAATAGAAAACATGCTTACCTTCCGTGATCCTGGAGGAGCTGGTTCAAAAATCCTTGTCTGCATTTCACTAGGAAGAGCAGAATATACAGGTAAGATAATCAATTCTGGCACATCAGGTCCCAAGGACTTCATTCGTTCATAAAGTATTTCACAAGCAGTATCAATTTCTTCTTGGCCAGTCAAAAATAACAGAATATCTCCAGGAGGTTCTCTTAAATGTATCTGCATAACAGTAATAAGAGAGGCATCCAGGTAATCTGTTTCTGGCTCTTTTGTATACAACACTTCAACAGGAAATGTACGACCAGGAATGGTAAAAATTGGAGCTTCAAAAAAATACTGTGAGAATTTCACAGCATCTAAAGTTGCCGATGTAACAATTAATTTCAATTCAGGGCGTTTTTTCACAGCTTGCTTCAACAGTCCTGCAAGAACAAACCCATTAACAATCAGTTTATTAAAATATTTCTAATACACATGATTCATAAATAATTCATAACATTACAAATGTTTACTCACCAAAAAGTACATCAGTATGAATTGTCCTTTCATGAGCTTCATCCAACATAATGACAGAATAGTACTTCAGGTCCAAGTCAACTAAGCATTCTCTAAGCAACATACCATCTGTCATGTACCTAAAAAAGGGAGAAATTAAAAGACATGAAGAATATTTTATTGAGGTGAGATTTCTGGTGACGGAGTTGAGTTGAGAAAATTAATTGAGACGTTACTGAAGCGTCCATTTTTATCATTAAATTGACCACCAATTGGACATAGACAATTGTATTTATATATTGTGGTCTCCCAATAAAGAAACTATTTGTTAAATCCATCTTAATTGCTCTAAAGAGCTTGAAATCAGACTTGTACAGCATATCTTCCGTCTTACCCTGATGACGACAAAATGATAAGTTTTTGTGTAAAGCCTGAAGCCTAAAGAGAGAACGTGTACATTTACATTTAATGTTCTCAATGAGAAACATCCAATGATCCATGGCAACATGTCACTCACTTTCTGAATACAGGGTCTGAGCGGTGAGATGTTGACATGTTAAAGCAAATAAATTCACATTTGTAAATGCTCTATATTCTCTAAAATTAGGTATTCAACTTATGGTATACACATAAGACACACTATTCACCTGTCTTAAACATTTCAGGCTGATTTAAAATATTGCCAAAGCAAGAGGTCATGTTCATATTTTAGCAGTGTAGAAAGTGCTAATTGGATTTTGAGATTTGGCTCAACTGAGGGGGGAGACCTGTAGACCACCATCACTTTCAAAACTACTGAATGTGTGAATTAATACAATTTCTACAAACAAACAAAAACAAAAAACACAACAAGGACATAAACTTAGTTACTTACTTTATAACTGTCTCAGGACTGGTGCAGTCTTCAAAACGTATAGTATATCCAACTTCTTGTCCCAAACGACACCCAAATTCTTCAGCAACACGTTTGGCAACAGACATCGCTGCCACTCGCCGAGGTTGAGTGCAACCAATTTTACCTCGACTAGTAAAACCAGCTTCAGCAAGGTATTGTGTAATCTGGGTTGTTTTGCCGGAACCAGTCTCACCAATGACAATCAAAATTTGGTTATTTGTGACAGCCTGAAAAACATGAATGTATTTCATTTCTCCTAAAAATATCAAAATGATTTACCCGTGATGGCATAACTTTTACACATACCTTTGTCAATTCGTCCTTCAACTTGTATATAGGAAGGGATTGTCGCTGTTCCAAGAGGGTCATATCTGTTTTACGACCAAAAGAAGTCTTCTTCCCACCAATAACATGTTTCTTCCATTCAGGAAGATCTTGATTGGCAAGACCAATACCTCTCATATTGGCTGCCAAAGCTCTTCCGTCAGCTGTATTAAAACATAGAAAAAAACAAATTGTTTTAGAAATGAATGAAAAAATCAATAAGAATTACTTATTTACTCAAATATGTTTTTAAAAAAAATTGTATTATTGTATATCAAAATTTTGGGCATTGAATTTGTTTGACTTTCATATGATGCTACCTAAGAACATTCCTTCCTGTATCTCTGGATTTTCTTCCTGTCATACTTTTGTTTATGACCTCTGATTCTCTAAGAATTCTTTCTCAGATGCACTTGAAATTTGCAGAGTTAAGTCCTCCTCTGGGGACACTGTCTTGAAGTAGCACTATCTGTGCGAGCAGGGAAGCTTGAGTGCTTCAGTGAGATGGAGGGCTAAGCCGATTCATTCCTATCTTTTTTGTCCTTTCCCCATAACAAGGTGTTCATCTTGTTATGATTTCTTCATCTACCATCTTTAATCTTTCTTGTGCCACAATGCTTTCATCTATTCTATTGGCCTCTCTTGGTCAATTCTTGTTTATTTCTGACCCGAACACTATTAGGTTTTGAGGGCTAAGGAGCCTTTCATCATTTTCCTTCCTAATTTCTGTAGAGAGTAGTAGACAGGCCTTACATGGGAAGAACCCTAGAAGCATCCAATTATGACTTGTGCATGATACAACAGGGAGAACAGAAAGAAATGGATGGACTTAAAATCAGTGAAAACGTAATTGGAGCTACACAGAATCTATATAAGAACACCAACTTTAAGCAAGATTAAGATCTCCAGCAGGCTCTCGAATCCATTCCCAGTCAGTAAAGGTCTTTGTCAGGGTTGTTGTCTCTCCTTAACACTGTTGAAAATATATCTGCATCAAATTTTACAGCAGTGGGAGAAACCATGCAGAATAATGGGAATGACGATTGGAGAGGATAAATTATATACATTATACTTTGCCGATGACTAGGTAGTAATTGCAGAAGATGCAGACGATTTGAGTTTCATGATGCGTAAACTTAATGAACACTCTTTAAAAGCAGGACTTAAAATTAACAAGGACAAATCTGAATACCTGGCAGTTGGTAACAACGAGATGGAAAATCTTCTGGAAAATGGAGGAAAAATGAAAGGAGTACACAAATATAAATATTTGGGTGAACCTTTTAACAAAAACGGAAATAGCCAAGAAGACATGGAGAGACAAATTTGCTTGGGAAGAAACAAAGTATAAACTTTAACTTATGGAACAAAACTACCACTAACATTACTAAAAGACGTCTTTACTCTACACTAGAGTGTCACAACGTATGGTTCAGAAGTTTGGGAGGTTGATAAAAGAACAAGAGGGAAGCTGCTGGCCCTTGGAATGGACTTCTGGCGAAGAAGTTGCTGTTATAGCAGACATGACAAAATCAGGAACGACGACATAAGAAAGAAAATGGATAGAAAGATATCCTTGACGAAATAGAGGAAAAAACATGTGGTATGGTCATGTCATGCAAATGACAGACAAAAATAAGTCCTGTAATGGGTGCCAACAGAAAGACAGACCAGAGGAAGGCCCAGACTTGCATGGCAGCAGGGAGTGCAAGAGGGTATGACGGCAAGAGAAATGCAAGATGATCTATGGTCAAATAGAGAGGCATGGAGGCAGCAGAGAAACAGTGACAACTGTACAGCAACTCCGTACTATATATAAATGCCTGTGTGATCAAGTTGTGACCTGCTAACTCGTACCTCTCCATTCCTCCATAATGGGTCAAGAGTGGCAAGCTTGCAAGTTTGAGAAGTTTTTGCTAAGAAAATAATTTTGTATTATTCTGTGCTTCTGTGTTTGTATATAGAACAAGTACTTCCATCAAAGTGACTTTATTCATTTTCCATTTCTCGAAAAACCAAGATCTGTTCTCACTGGGAATAGAACTAAGAGTCCACAAGAGCTCATTAATCAGTGCACTGTAGAGCAAAATCTCGGCAATGATTTTTTATACATTTTCACTTACTACAATGATGATAAAACAAAGCCATAGTATAATAATACAAGGTCATTGCCGATCCGGTGACCGAGATCGCTAAGGCAGTATCTCGTACTGAAAGATCGCGGGTTCGAGTCCCGCCTCGGGCATGGTTGTATTGTGTTCGTCCTTTCACCCCCTATCATCCATCATCCTCCATCTCTCATTATCACCTTTCTGAATAACATTCAGAATTGTAACTCGAGGATTTATCCTCACCAAGGTGAAAACTTTCGACAGTCGACCATGAACAGTAAAAGTGAAGTGGAACGACTCAAGTGGTCCAATGTGGCCAATCAAGTTAATAATAATAATAATAATAATACAAGATCATTAGTTTGAGATTCTCTCTTTACCAGACCAGCTATTGTTCTGAAGTGGTTGCGAAATTTGCAGATATGTGAATATACTTAGGTATTACAAATACACATGAAATTTATTGTCTTTGCAGCTTATTGTTTCATCAGCAATAGTTTCTTCTTGGAATGCAAAAGTAAAGTAAAAATAAAATTCCTAACAGACAACGCTTAATGTGTAAATATCATATCCCCACATTTTCCAAATGAGATAGTTAGGGGAAAAAACTTATTTGGGTAAATACGATATGTTTAAAGAAAACGATTAACACTGCCTTTCCATCATAACAACCTACAACTAGCAGTTGAATATGTTTATAGAAATATAGGTGTATCAATGTTTGTCAACATCAAACAACACAGACCCTTTAGTAGGAAATCAACTGTGTATCAATTGTTAAATATCAAGAAATGCTAAATGCAACGAAGAAGCTACTGGGGACCCACTCTGCGAACCAACTGATGGTAATCTGAATAGGCAGAGTTTAAAAATAACAATGAACTTTTCAGTTTCCAAATGTCTGCAAACACTTCAATGTTTTCCTAAAATGGCCGGAGAGTAATTAAGTCACATTTTAAAGATATGGTCCAACAATACTTCTGTATGTTTAAGTTTGGATTTGAATTTTTCTAAATTGCTTTCATTTTGTTTCCTTTCTCCTGTAATGGTTTTAACATGTACAAGTAATTTCTAAACCAGATCTCAAAATACAAATAGATGTTATAAAATGCTTTGTAATATGAACTTGAACTCTCACAACTAGGCAACTCACCATCTGGTAAAGGATCTATCCAATTTTTGTTAAGACCAGTAGGAATGGAGTCCATTTCTTGCTCTCGTTGTAGCATTTTCACTTCTCTTCTTTCTTTTGCCAAGGCACTCTGCATCATGGCTGCCTAGAAAAGAGAACAGAAGATTGTAGCCAGAATCTAAAGCAAAACTTTAATCCATTATGAATCAGAAATGCCTCACTTTGTATCAGGTTAGAAAGTTTATTTTTCTTGGTACTCAAGTTAGGGGCAGACCAAGACCAGCAAGTGAATACTGGCTCTGGATTTTGCAATGCAAAACAACAATTACAGAAAAACCCTGTTTTTAGGATCCTGTATTTTACACTTGTCTTTTACATAACTTTCTGTTGGCCCCATCATAAAGCCTATATTTTACAACTTGATATGAAGAGAGCTTCCCATTTTAAGTCTTTTTTCCCCTATTTTTTACTTGTTCATATATGTGAGTATTATATGGAGAAATAAACGTATTGGTTATGTAAAAATGCAAAGGGAGAAAAAAGAAGAGAAAACCAATTTTTCAACAAAAAACTCATACTGTTATAGAAGAAGTGGATAAATCCTGTCCAAATATATAGTAAATTAAAACATATGTGCTACATACACGTAACAAACTAGCAAAGCTTTGAGTTCATTCAGATCAATCGGGGAATATCAATTTTCAAAAATGGCTGAACAGTTTTGGCGCAAGCAATGACCATCGACAGACAATCATGGTTTGCCGTCAATCGATTTTTGAGTATCAAGGACCCACAAAAGACAGATTCTGGCTACACCATGTGTTAGAGAAAGTAATTTACTATATACAGGAACATGATGTACCCACTTTTCCATTACTAGGGTCCATCAATATGAGTCTTTTTTTGGAAAATTACCCGTTTTCCGGCACAAGACTACAATACAAATAAATAACATTTAAATAGCAGCTTTAAAGAGCACTTTTCTTGAATTTTAATAACAAATTAATTGCTATCATGCAAATACTCTCCTGTTCACAGGTTGACAAAAATAGTACGGAGTACCATAGACCAAACACAAGTTTGCGAACATTTGTGAAATTAATGCAAATCACTGCTACTTGATAGTCCCAGTTTAAGACTTACCCATTTACTTCAGAATGTCTGAATGCCAATAACTCACATGACTAACAAACTCTAACTACAAATTGTTCTAGAAGTTGATAAGAAAAGAAGAACGATGCAGCTATGAATTTCTCAAGCAATATCTAGAAAAAAGTTCTTAGAAAGCAGAATTATTTCCTTCAATTCTGATGAAAGATGAAAGAAATGTACATACCTGTGCCAATGATCCATCAGGATTTTTAACAATCCGGACAGGGCTCAGATCATGAAGCATTCGACCATGACCTTGCAGAAATGGAGGTTCATCCTCCACCATTTCTATTTCAATATCCTCTTCTTCATCTTCCTCCTTTGGAAGGAGACCGGTTTCATCGTCAAAATCAGGCAGTTCAGATTTATCTATGCAATTAGCAGCCAACATCTGTAAAAAAAAGAAAAAGAGTTATCAGAAAAAAATACATTTTTTCAATAAAAGATAGCAAATTTTAATTTTTGGAAAATACACACATTCACAAGTTGATAAACGGGAACAAAACATTGAAAAGAGAAGAAATGTGACAAATAAGAAAACAAGAAACCAACTCAAATAACAAGTAAGCACTAAGGCAATGGCCAAATCACAGATAGATCCAACTTCTCTGATCAATGGTTTTCTAGGATTTCCCTGCTTCAGGCAAATGTCAGAGCAGCATCCTAGAATATGGACCACTGAACACATGCGATTCATTCTTCATTATTCCATTCCTTACGGCCAAGAAGTGATTTGATCACCTTCCTTCGTATGGCTCCTCCCACTTATCTCCGAAATCTCTAACAAGCATCAAGAGGTGTACATGGTCTGAAGCAGACTGCAGAACTATAAAAGATGGATAACAAGGAAAAAACAAGAAGAACCAGAAGAAATTATAAATAGAACAAAGTTGCGTGAAAAGTACAATAAAAAGAAAAAGAGACTAGAAATTAATGAGCGTACAAAATCAAGTTTACAACCACAAGCTAAAACGTGCTATATCCTTCTCAACTTGAACATACAAACACTGTATATACCCAAATATACGTCAACTCTGACTATAAGACAATCCCCCAATTTTAAAGAGGCCTCCTGAGAAGTTTTAAAATTTTTAACTAATTAGCTGTTCAATTAACTTGGAGTATGAAATAATGTTCTCACTTATGATGTAACAAATCATTATACCTATGCCCATAAATTCCAGCAACAATGAATCTCATGTATCATAAATGAGGTCTTATGAATTCAATACACTCTAATGGTACAAGGATAACGCAATGGTCAAATAGAATACTAAATACAATGAACTCTGGCTTAACAAAATTGAGATCTAATTTACTTACTGTAATTCATTTAACAAAAGAAAAAGAGGGACAGTGAGCCATCCTTCATCGCAGAAAGAAAACAAAAGAACAGAGGTACCCCAATTTCAAAATGAACACAAGTTTGAAATGAACATAGTTTGAGGAGGAGAAGAAGAAGGACAAGAAGGAGGAGAAGGAGAAGAAGAAGGAGGAGGAGAATAAGAAATAAGAATAAGAAGAATAAAAAATAAGATTAAGAAGAATAAGAATGAGAAGGAGGAGAAGAAGAAGAAGAAGGAGAAGTAGGAGAAGTAGAAGAAGAAGAAGAAGGAGGAGAAGAAGGAGGAGGAGAAGGAGAAGAAGGAGAAGAAGGAGGAGAAGGAGAAGAAGAAAGAAAAAGAAAGAAAGAAAGAAAAAAGAAAGTAAGAAAAAAGAAAGAAAGAAAAAGAATATATATATTTATATTTATATTTGTAGAAGCAATGACCCTTAGAGACTATGATGCAAGTATTTTACCTGCTTAATTTCCCACTTTTCTGGAGATGATATTCGATGAACACGCTTCCTACTGTGTGTTTCATCTTCCTCAGCAAGAGAGCCTTGTAGATCCAATAAAGAAGTAGGTCTATCAGGGTTACGATGGGCTTGTTCCTCATCTCTAAGACAAAATATTACAAATAATATAGAAACACTGCATTAGGAGCTCTCAATGAGATGATGTTCTTCAAAACATTAGCAAAAATTGTCAGTGAATGTTTAGTTTCCTATTTGCACATTTCTACCTACATACCTGTCTTTGCCAAGAAGTAAATTATTGCTAGAGGGATTGAGATCTTCTCCTGTCTCTTGATCCACATCCTTCATTGATAAAGACACTTTCTGTCCCGTAAAGGAAAGCACCTTTATCTG
Source organism: Gryllus bimaculatus (assembly GCA_017312745.1). Taxonomy (NCBI): domain Eukaryota; kingdom Metazoa; phylum Arthropoda; class Insecta; order Orthoptera; family Gryllidae; genus Gryllus; species Gryllus bimaculatus. The sequence goes on along the minus strand of BOPP01000072.1, from coordinate 4,747,940 downwards.
CAAGACAGAGAAATGGAAGTAGAACTTTATGATGTACTTCTTCCCCATGAATGGACACCTCAATTTTTTATTGCATCTTTAAACACTTCATTACAAAAAAACTAAGTAACTGCTGTTAAAGTATGTAGGCCCATTCGATGAAAATCCAAAATATTGTTCACAATATGATTACAGATGAATATGGGTTCGTGGCTGAATTTTTATAAAATAAATAGTTCATTCAAATTTAAAACACCTTCTAAAATGACCATTAGGGACATTTTCTTTTGAACTCTCAATACTTTTGAAAATTTTTCAAAAAATAATACAAGGGTTGAACTCTTAGACTAATTACATCCGTGAATTGAAATCGTTTTAAATTAGATTTTATTCTATCTCACAATATTACAGCATCAAACACACAACTAATTAAAAACTATACAAATAAATAAATTTATTTCTGGAACTACCTGATAAACAGATTGATTGAAAATTTGATATTATTAAAAACTTTGATGTCTTGATCTATTATTGAATGAAAACTCGTAAAATTTTGTCTGAGGATTAAAGGAATATTTAATTTTAAAACAATAAAACTATTGTTAATTTCTGATCAATATAACATTGCTTTAAATAAATATTTGTTTTAAATATTTGAATGATAATAACAAATCTCAAGTTGTCACACTTTGTTAATATAGTCAAATACAAGTTATATTCTACAAAATATTATTAAAATGAAGTTAATGAATTTACCTTCACTTTCTGACCTCGTGTAACAACATCTGATACATTTGTCACTCTTCCTTCTCTTCTCAATTGAGATATGTGTACCAAGCCTTCCCAGCGACGACGCAATCCTTCTAATTGAACAAAACACCCAAATGGTACAATATTTGCTACTTTTCCAGAATAGATCTGAAATAAAAGAGATAACAATAATAAATAATACACCATACATTTCATACTATTTTTAAAAATGTTAGAATTTAATAGAAAGTAATTTCATTGGTCATTACCTTGCCAATTTCTGGTTCTGTAGCTGTAGCCTCTATTTCTCCTCTCCGGTCTCGATCACGACTGCTTCCTCTGGGATGCTTCAGTGAACTATCAGGGCTTTCACTTTTCTCTCGACCCCTCTTTCGATCACGACTTCCTCCTCTCCTCTCCCTACTCCTGTCTCTGTGGGATCGTTCCTTCCTTCTGTCCCTACTTCTACTTCTATCTCTTCTATCTCTACTCCTACTGCGACCATGGCGACCTCTACTTCTACTTCTTGCTCTACGATCTCTATAATCCCTACTTTTGCTGTAATCACCACGGTCTCTACTTCTGCTTCGATCCCCCCTACCACGGCTCCTACTTCTATCTCTATTCACTCTTTTTTCTCTACTTCTACTTCTTTCTTTTCTGTGTCTGCTCTTCTCTTGTTTACTATGAGCTTGATTGTCCCAATGCCCTTTTTCTTTGACACCTTCACTTTTACTGACTTCTTCCTTTTTAATAGTTGTCTCGTCATCATCATCAGAACTTTCTGGTTCAGATTTGACTTTGACATTCCTGAAATTAAATATTTACAATTCATATAAAATTTACATAAATATTTAAACAATGAAGAAATTTCAAATTGATGTCACCAGTAAATGAAAACAATTCTGACAACTTACGCTCAACAACTTAACATTTATAAACCTAAAGCTAGGTAAAACCTTTAACACAAACTCTTGAAAATTTACCAGTATTCCAAAAAAATATGTATGTAAAACAGTTTTAGTATTTTTAATGTCTATATGTCATCAAAGAGAGTCACATGGTGTCTCGGACAATGGTTTCCTGTTGACACACAATAGCAGCAAATTTCCTAGCGACATAATCTACACTTGTCACCAATTCAAAACGAATAAATGATGGAGATAGAGCATTGTATCAGCTGAGCACTTCTGCCACACATTTGGACATTAAATATACACACATCACACCATTAAATGTATCCAGACAGTATATAGATATGGGAATGAAAAATATCAAAAGTATAGGAACAGTATACACTTCAGACAGCCCATGAAAGATCATGCAGCATACATATAGCAAGAGTAGTAGAGGGCTAAAATGCTGTCTCTACCAAAGTCCAAGTGTCAAGCACAAAGAAAAATGGTACAGTAAAATCTGTTTAACCCGGAATCGATCAGGACAAATAAAATTCCAATTTCGTAAGATTTCTGTTTTATGTAGGGTTCTCTATTTTAAGACACTTGTGATGTTGATATTTCGATTCAGAAACAAATAAATTAATGTAAGAAAAAATTACACGATTTTTTTAAAATAACTTATTATTATTATTGTTATTGTTATTATTATTATTGTTCTTGTTATTATTGTTGTTATTATTATTATTATTATTATTATTATTATTATTATTATTATTATTCCTAAAAATGATACCTTGGCCGGTAATGAGTGCAAAGGATACTGGCCAAAGTATCTTGTCCTGTTGTGGAGTAGATGAATATGAAACAGCATGGGCTGGAGTACTTATTAGAGTTAATCCAAACTGGAAATGAAAACTCAGAATAGTTTTATGAGCAAAGGGATGGTAGAGGCTATAGAGTGAAAAAGAATACTTAACTGTAATAAGTGTCTATGCCCCTGGTATGGGAAAATCGAAGGAATCAGAAATATTTTATGAAGAGCTGCAGAATGAAATAATGAGTCTACAAAAATGATCAATTGATATCAGCAGGGGACTTTAACTCTAGAAAATTCCAGTACAGTGCTTGTTACATGGAAAGAATTATGAACATGAGAAAATTTGCGGAAGCAGTAAGGATGACATTGTGAAATTGAATAAAATCTCACACAAGCCAGTTACATGCAAATGATTTCTTTTAAATGTTTCTGAGATTTATGCAAATTGATTATTGAAATTTATTAATCATCAAATCCTCAGATTCTGGCATTTAAAAAAAAATTGTAAATCTAATGTATTGTCTAATTAGTTTATGTTAAAACTAAATTATTCTATTAATAACAAGAAAGCCAGACACTTTGAGAATGGGGAACAGAGTCAAAGGATTTTCGATGTAATGTCAAAGTAACAACTACTACTACTACACTTACACATTACAAATTTGAATTTAATACATTGTCCAACAAGTTCAAAACATAATCTCAATGTTCTTCAACCCATTAATATAAATTTCCAACTTGTCATGCATCAAAAACTTACCCAAGCTGAGATGGTGCAAGTGCTTCCAACTCTGCCATGGCATTATCAACAACAGCATCACCCAAACCATCTTCTTTTTTCTTCTTCTTTTTCTTTTCTTTATTTTCATTTCCACCATAAAATTTGGGGTCATTAGGAATAGCAAGACCAGGAAATTTTTCTGATAAAACATCTTTTTTCGTTTTTGGAACACTTGTGTCTCTCTGACCATTTTTGGGTTTCATATGCTGTATGATTCTAAGCAAGTTTGTAATAAAAGAATCCTGCAATAGATATATTGCCTGTTGGTTAAAGACTGTAGAAAACTTTCATACAATACTCATTGAAATTAAAATAATGAACATTTCCTCAATATTATAAAGCTATGAAATATTAGAAAACTTACAGAGAATTCAGCTCCATTGTCAAGAAGTACCTTTTTAAAGCTGTCGAATGTTGTATTTTTCTCGGCCAAATCAATGATAAATTCAGCTGTAAATACGAAACGCAATATATCATCGAGGGGAAGAAATTAGTTTACTTCTTACTTTTATGTCTAACATTTGTATAATTTGACTCTCGGATTGTCATAAATGGCATAACCTTACCTAAATCCTTGTCGTTTAGTCCCAAGTGATTCTCCAATTCCGTACATATTTTGGACACAAGAGAAAGATGTTCGAGTTTTTCCACTTCGTTCATGTTCCCTGTCGAAATTGGGCCCCAGGCGCCCAACACGATTATACTCAAACACAGCTTACACAACTGACGGGCAAATCAATGTTTGGAGATCATTGTCAATCATTTCACAAGTCCATACATCAATGGGTGTCAATGGGCATGCATAGAGACACTTGCGGACATAGGATTCATATCGGTTAAATACACATCATAACAACTCAATGGAATACACTATTCGCTACGTAGTACGTGCCACTACGTGGTAGTACGTCTCACGATGTAAATATTTTCAGATACCCAAACATAGTAAAATACTCTCTGGTATCAACTTTATTCTAAATATTCTGTGATCATTAATACTCGAGAGAAGACAAAAACAATCTCGAGCTTGCGATTCGTGAACGCTGTCAGGCTAATAAACTTACAGACAATACATGAGTTTTTGTTTATTACCGTGTACAAATTTTTTTTCACTTACAAAGAATACTTCATTATATCTGGTAATTTTAATATTTTTGAGGTGTAAAAGATGATATTCGCTCCTAAAGCTCATTCCATTTAATTCCCTTCGGAATGTTACGATTTTATTATGTTGGTTCCTCATTGAAAAGCTAGCTGCGCAATTTTTCACACTGTAGAGAAGAGTGGAAGGATTCTCGCAATGCGCGGGATAATGATTGTTTATGTTTAAAGGGTTTTTGAAATTTTATTACCATATAAACATCGTGTGATCAAACGAAATAATATTTTAATACTAATGGAACTAAGTAATTCTACGAACGATATGAATCGTATTGAACTGCCGAAGTTGAAGAAAGCTTTCGTGTCTTTACAGAAACTGGATATGTTAACTCAGGTAATGTGCTGGCTTTACAACTAGAAATTTTATTGTTAAGAAATTTACCCTAGTTCCGCAGTTATTTAATGTTTATATCACTAGTGAGCGCTTTAAGATGATTGGAATATACTGTAATTCTTTAAAACCTGAGAATGTAAACAAATAGAAAACGCCTTTTTGAAAAAAAGTGTCAAATGAAATGAACTAAAGTTTATCTTCTGTTTTCTTAAAGAAATACTTGATTCTATTAATTCTATAGTGGTACAGAACATACATAAATTAATTTCTACAAAATGAAAATAAATACTTTTCAAAACAAGTGAATGCACACTTGAAATGTAACTTTTATGGTAACTTCTGCACTTTTGTATTGTGGTTTTAAGTGCCAAATATCAGTACCTATATTAAAGTCCATATGTACCAATTTAATAATTTTTAACATTATTTGTGAAGTGTTGACAATAATATAATGTGAAAAAATAAATCAAAATTATTAATTGCCATGATTTTCTGTTCAGATGCCAGTTTCTGAAGATGGAAGTGAAAATAGTAAGGTGCATACTGATGCTTTAGAAGAGAGTGAAGATCCAAGCAGTGAAAGTGTATCAATGGGAAGTGCTGAATCAAATGTAGTATGTACAGATGACGATGATCTTGAAAAAAAAATTCAAGCATTTTCAATTCCCGTCAAAAAAGATGCTGAAAAATCATCTTCCAAATCTGACATTGAAAGTGTTAAAATTCACAGTGAAAAGGGTGCTGTTATTGAGAAAGGAAGAGAGGGTATAAAATCAGGAAAAAAGCAGATATCTAAACCTGATAATAAAACAAAACAGAAATCTGTATTGAAAATGGACACAAGAACACCTCCAAATGCAGCTACTTCAAATTCTATCATCGTAAGCAGAGGAATAAGAAAAAAGAAGGAGGGTATGGTAAAACAGAAAGTTAAGACTGATAATGAGAAAAAGCCACAAACAGCAGTGCCATTGTCAGTCAAAGGACAAGAACTCAATGCTGATTCTGCCAAAGCCTCTGAAGTAAATACTCTTATTAATAAATCTTCATTAGATCACAGCTTAAGGAATGGAAGAGGTGACAAACAAAGTGAAAAAAATAACGAGAGGAAGGACAAGAAAGAAGAGTCAGAAGATGTGGTAGAAAGTGCATCAGGATCTGAAGTTTCACGAAAAAGGAAAGCCATTAAAGATGAAAATTCCCAAATTCGAGCTAAAAAGGTACTTATAGAGAGAAAAAATTCTAAATTGCCAAATGAACCAACTTTTTCTGAACAAAATAAGGAGAAAACAAAGAGAATTATAGATGTAAAATTGAGGTCTGATTCTATAAAGAAAAAAAAGATAATTCCTTCCAAAGACCCACCGAAGTTAAGTGACCGTAATCCTTTACATATGAAGAGAAGTGCTCGGATGTCAGGTTCAGATAATAGGGCAAAATATATTGAAAAGGACTTGGAAAAGAAAACACTTAGAAGCAAAACTCAGAGCAAGACCATTGAAGTTGTCTCCAAGAAACTACAAAAATCGAAAATTGAGGTAAAGAAGAGACATTCAAGCAGTAGGGAAAGGAGTGGCATCACATCAAAATTGAAAACTAAAGATGGAAAAGCAGTTGAAAATAAAATAAAGGAGAAAGCCTCAGAAAAAAGCATTGATATTGGAGTGGGAAAGACGGATCACTCAGTGCCAAAGGAAGCTACCAAAGATCTTGAAAAGTTAAGTAGTATAAGGAAAGATTCAAAGCGGATTAATAGAGGCCTAGAAAAAGAAAACTCTAATTCCAAAACAATTTCAGAAACGAAGTCAGATGATTTGGGGAAAAAAATACAAAAAAGTTCTGAAGTATTTGATGATGGTGAAGAGTTACTTGAAAAAATTTGTGATCTTTTAGAAGAAGCAAGTGGAGTTCCTGAATCAGAGAGTGAGGAAAACAGAATTGGGACACAAAAACTTTACTTAAGGCATCAAGGGACAATTTTTCATTCTAATGAAGGAAGACTATTGATCCCTGACGCATATTTTTTCAAGCCAAGAATAGTCCACAAAAATTCAAGATTCCCTTCTCAAGGCAAAGGAACAGTTTCGTATAAAAAGCTGTGGAAGTGGTCACATTACGTGAAAATGCCCTCAGATATGTGGTCTCTTCATAAGCATCCTGATGGAAGTTTTGTAATTGTGTTTCATATTTCAGAACTCTCTCCTTTCCCAAAATTGATGATTGATAAATGTATAATATTTAAGGAAACTGCAGCTCCACATGTTAAAATTTTTGGGAAGGAAGTTCTTGCTTTGAGTTCTGATAAAGAATTAAAGACTTTGGGAAATGTGTGTTCATTCTTGAAACAAATTCATGACATTTCATTATGTGAGGGAATGCTGTCTCCTTTGAGAGGGGGAAGCAACAATAATTGTGAATTGTACACTAATGCGAAGGTATCCTTGCCGTACAAATGTAAATCTTGCCTGTAGTTATTGTGTGTTGGATTCTGCTAAACCCATTGTTTATAGTGGCAGATGTGTGTGTTTGTTTTAAAAATTACAATTGCTTGCTTTTCTTTAAATTTGTTTCAATTATTTTAAATGTATGTCATTTCGTTTACATTTTCATGATGTATGAAAATAATATAAAGTTAATATTTTGTACAGTTAAAAGTATAACACTGAAAAATCTTTATAAATGATGTCTTAATGTTGAATAATAGGTAGTGCTCTATTTATATTTCAATTCCAAAGTATCGAAGAAGATATAAATTTGTAAATAAAGAACTGCTATGAAAATTTTACTCATCATTTTCTGTAGGTTTAAGATTCCTCATTACCAGAAAATATTCATTGAATGTATATTAAAGATGTTTTTGTATAAAAAAATATATATACATACGTATATAGTTTTACAATTATAGTCATACAGCTTGGTTCCAAATGTTCATGTTTATTCTACCCCCAGTTTTTCAAATGAATCATTTGAGAACTGAGAATATTGTACCAAAATGTTATTTTTTTGTAGTGTATGCCTTGCCTCATAATACAACTTCATAACTCAGTGGGTAACTCCCCAGTCCTTCCAATGAAAGAACAGCTCCCAACAGCACATACACATTTCTTGAAGTTCACTTTATACTTGTTTGAATTGAGACCTTCCGTTTGTAAGGATTATCTGACTACATATTCCATATTCTGGAGAGATGCTTTCCTCTTTGTTACTCAAAATAATCTTTAACACAACCTTCAAATCCTATCATCAAGTTTATATTGATCAAAACAGTTTTTAAAAAATCTTATGTAAAAGAACATAACCTTTACATATACAGAATCAAAGTTTTGGGGGAAATCTCTCAGGAATAAATTTACAAATTTTAAACAATTTTACATTTTTACCCTTCAGTGTCACAATGCATGTGTCTGGTTTAATGCCCATTTTCCTCTTCTATTTCTGCATCTTTAACAAGAGCTGGTTTGTATATTATATTTACCTTAAAAGTGTTTTTGTGATGCAAATGACAGCAAACCTTTTGAGCCAGGTGTCAAAATTTCTTAGTAAAGCCTTGGTAAAATATATCAATTTGAGTTATTACACATAGTTATCTATGTTTGTGACTGGCAGATTTTAATTTCCCAAGTCTTCAATTAGAGGTTGGTTTTTCATATTCGGGCCCAAGCAAGTACTCTGCTTTATCAGGCACGAATTGAGGAAGTATTTTGGGGAGGGTCCAAGGTTAGACTGCTTCCCCTCCGTAAATTTTGCTGAAGAAAATTGACACAGTATGTAAATATCTTCTTGAAGTGTCTCCCATTTGGGCTTTATGGGAATACTTGTGTGGCTGTTTAGAAAAACAGGGTACAGAAGCCCGGTATGGAACTCATGTATGTGAAAAGATATAGACGTGGAGTGTGTTTCTCTGAATCACCACATTCCAATTGGCCCAAGAAGCCTTTCCTATGAACACTACTACAAATGTAGCTCCCTTTGAACTCGTTGATAGCAGATATTAAAGAAACCTTCAAAATCATGAAAGACTTCTACAATGTCTTAAGTATAGCATCTATACATATGCCCCAACAATACGTAACTGAGGGAGCACAATTTAACACAGCAATACAAAATTCAAAATGCTGTAGGACAAGAAATTTATAACCAATAATAATTGTTGAACTCTGGAATAATTTTCCACAGTGTTATAAAATCATGAATGACTGACAAATCCAAGCAAAGATATAAAACCTTTTGGATCCCTGGTTACTAGTGTAGGTTGGACCGTGTAGCTCAGGCCAGGACCACATTGAGAGATCCAATCAACTTTGCTTCAATGACATGTTCTGAGGAAAATGATGTTGGATATTGTGTTTTGGGCTACTGATGTTTACAATTACACTAAATTTTCACTATTATATTACTATTCTACACAACTAATATTTACTGATTGAGCTGTAATCAGTGTACTGCTGCCAGTAACATTAAACAACTAAAATAATAACAATTATTGTTAATTAAATGTTGTGGAGGAGAGTACAAACTCTCATGGATTCTCTGGGCTTGACATTGCTTCTTTTATTGTCTTCATAAGTATTTTACATTGAGAGCAAGGCCTTACGAAAGAATTTTGATTGAAGAACAGTATTTCTAAACATTTGAGTGTACTCAAACTGTTCAGCAATTTATTTCTTGCCATAGGTTCATCATCACTGCACTGTCAATGTGCGGGCAAGTCTTTTAAGTATCTGAACTTAGCAATTGATTATAACAGTACAAAGTTTACAAGGAGACCATTTTTTTAAACAATGGCACCATGCTTTTCAAAGTACTTCATCATAGAACCAACTTTCTCATCCCTCAAAAGTAGGAAAAAAAAAACAACAACCATTTGTACATAAATAAGTGAAATGGTAATGTTTGTTGTCTCGCAACAGAAGGTCTTTCAACAATCTGTTTTCTGCTAAGTAGAACTGGCTAATGTGCATGTGATTTGCCGAATTCATCAATAATTCTTTATCTGTTATTCAGAATTGGACAATGGACTTGCTGAATATTGAGATTGGAAGAGCATAAGGCTACATGTCTTGCTCTTTCCATCCTACATTCTTGTGAATGCTTCAATCCACTAGTAAACTCTTTGCCAAGGAGAAGCATTGCAACCACTAAGTGCTGAAAGTCATCTAAAGATTTCAGTTTTTGGTACACATTGAGATTAAAAAGAAATTATCTTTTTTTAATATAATGAAAGCCTATTTGTAGCAGAGTGTAATGCAGCCATATTAAAGTCACAACCCAAGTGAACATTTGAAGATAATGCTAAAACTTACCATTAGCAAGTTAATGATTTCGTAAGGTTGAAGTGCATAGCATGCAGTCAACAGGCAGACAATTAGTACGAAAGCACTCGTGCTTTTTGACTTACAAGTAAAGGAAGGAAGGAAGGATCAATTAAAATAATTCACAAAATGTAGAATGCTAATGATGTTCAAAGAAAACGTTGAAGCACCATACTTGTGGTGAAGAATGATTAAGCTATTAAAATAATACAGTGTAGTTTACACATTCTTCCATTTAATATACACAAATATTGTTTGTATTCAACAAGATGAAAACTTTGTACCATTCTAAATAAGAAAAATATTCCATGCACACAATTAACATGCTCATTAAAGAGCTAATAAATGGGAAAATTCATAGTACTGCAGACTGATGTACTGGTCTCTGTGAGATTCGAAAGGTAAGCTCTAAGTTTTGAGCCATCATAACACAAATTACTCATACTGGACACATTGTGTGGTATTTAAGTAGGAGTAATGTGTAAATTTATGTAGGAGTAATTTCATTATTTTTTGTGACTCAAGTTTTTGTAGATTGTAAAAATCCATTGTGTTTAGAAAAGAACTATTTTAAATACAGTTCTGCAGAACTACACTGAAGACTGATAGAGAAAGAACACGATTGTACATTCTATTCACAACCAAATTCAATGTACAAAGAACATTTAAATTCTACACTATAAATAAGTATTCTGTACCAACTTCCATTCGTTCATATAAAGAAATTCGAAGGAATTTAACTAAGTTACACAATTTTGTGACTTTGCAATTTTAATGCCATTCTCAGAAATGTACAGCACCATTATATTAAAAGCACTGTTTTCATTTACCACTGAGTTTGAATATTTTTCATTCACTTTCCAATTGGTAATTAACATTAGAAAGACAAATGTCCATTTCTCTGTAGTTAGACAACTGGCACTTAAATATTGTTTCTTTTTTTTGTTTTTGTTTTTTTTTACAACAGCTCCTCAAGTATGTGTATTTAGATACAGTCATGTATTTCAAAAGAATAAATAACAAAACTGCATTTGAGATTGGTCCCTATAGAATGGAAGTATGGCACTTGGACAAACTTTTTCCACTTTCATTCCATACCATTAAACTAACAATCAAAAGGTTTACTACCTGTCCTTTCACTTCTTTAACTCTTACATAACAAATATTCTCTATGTCTGAACTCTCTTTACAAAGATAAGACTTGCGCTTTTTTCTTTATGTAAATTAATTATTTAGTATGAAAAATATATTATATTCTCCACAAAACAATGCAACAAGTTCCAACTATCCTATCGATATTTCAATGTAAAAATATACATTCACATTCTTACTTGAAATTAGTCTTTTCATACTTCTCAGTAGTGAATATCATCTCCAGCCATACTTTATGGTAATTGGCTTTCCACAGCCAGATGAAAAATTAAAAAAATGTCTTATTTGATTTTTAACTTCCACATATACACCCAAGTCCTTTGAGACGAAAACAGACTTGCTAAAGCCTTACTTTTCCTACTAAAATATCATTGTACAGTTCTGGAGTGAGAGGTATGTAGTTGCCTGGATTCTCAAAGTAATATAACTTGTCTGAGATAACATTTGGATCAAATCCTTCTTGAAGCAAGTCCTGCTTCTTCAATTTGTACGTTCCTGTAAATCAGAAATACAAAATTCATTAAATTTCATATTTATGTAAAAGCATATAAATTTATATTCAAGAGCTATGCTCCTGATCTGTAAAATCTTTATTATAAGAATGCTAATTTTCTACCAACACAAATGGCTGAATGTGATCCAAAAGGTTTTAAGCTAATGCTTTTCTTTGTACCTTTTACACTTCATTAAATTCATTAAAAAAAATATGATGACTATTTGTAGTTTAATGTTTATGGATCTTACCAGTCTTTGGTAAACTCGTTAATACACGAAGAAACAATGGTCTTGCATATGCTGGTAAATTCTTTTTGACACCTTCAGCAAGCTTTTTCAGATCTAAATTGCCTTGTTCATCAACAATAGCAGCCATTCCAGCCCTTCCTTCTACATTTGGAACCTATAAAATCATAAGTATGTAAAAGAAAAGGAGAAGAGCACTGAATGTATCATCTATAAGTAATGTAAAGACAACATCATCTACCTCAACTCCATATACAACTGCATCATTGAGTTCTACAACATTGCTGATTATTGCTTCAACTTCTGCTGTGGAAACATTTTCACCCCTCCATCTGAAAAATGTATTCCCCCAAAGAATATAAAATTAATGGAGATACAAATCAAGACTACTTAGATATAGATACATTTAATTTATCATCAAAATCTCTACTCGGGAATCACTGAAAACTATTGCAATTTCTCAACCAGTAAACCCACTAAATTAACGTGTTTTAATGCTGTGATTAACACAAATTTTAGTAAGAGTGCTTCTTCATCCTACATTTCTTTTTGAAGTGTAGTACCATATTTCAAAAATAGTCTTTTGTATTGTATTGTAATGTAATAGTTAACTCAAACTTCTGAAGATAAGAATGAAACAAATATTCCCCTAAATTATTATGATTTTTCATGGTTCCAGAAGCTTGCAAGTTTGATTATAGTATCTGCTAATGGTTAAACGTAAATACTAATGGGGTTTAGTTAATAACCCATACTCTGGTTTAAAACAGTTCTAGAGAAAATCTGTTTGATCTTAGTGAGGGAAATTCATTTTTTTTTTCCAGCATGGTTTGAAAGTAATTTGAAAAATTAGCATTTTTCCCCATTCTCACACATTCAGAAAAAGTCCCAAAACCTTTTTTATTGGCTCTTAAAATATAGTAAATTCAGTCCTCTGGGTATTGATAAAAATACTTGCGGCTTTAAAGTTCATATTGCTCACATTTCCATTAGTGATTCAGGATTCTGTTATTCTTTATTTATGACATTTAAGAAGAACATTCCCCCAGTGTTTCTATTCCCAACTGCAAATCAAATCAATTCATGCTTCAGAACTATACAAAGCAGTTTGTACAATTTGATTCAATATATGATTACTTCATAACTTGGAATGATAACCATTACATTTTGATAAAATAAAAGTATTATGAAAATATCATGTTAGAGTTTACCAGCTGGTATCAAGTTTGTAAAACATTTTTGCTCCGATACATCTTTTTTAAAACTAGAGAGTAGAAACAGTTCTTTCTTTTACAAAAACAAACAAAGGAAAATATCACCTTAAACACTAGGATACTTTGATTTCAAAAACAATTCAGTTTAATGTAAAAATCTAAAACCATCTTCACAATCCAGAGCTATCCCACTCTTCTCTAAGGGTCATAACATGTTGGATTCTGAGAAGAAACCTAGCTGTTCTTTGACAACCTTGGAAAGTGCCCCCACATGTGCTGTAGGCAAAGAGATTCGATTCATTGATTGGGTAATTGTATACTGGCCTCTTAACAAGTTTCAGAAGTTGCTTGGCAATTATTATTCTGAAAGATTTTAGATTTTTTAATGTGTTAGAGACTTCTGTTAGGCATGTAAAATAACAATCTTTTAATGTAATCAGATCAGTCTGTCATACAGTGCCTGCTATCTGCCATGTCATCCATTATTATACTTGTTATATGTTGTGTGTTATTCCTATTTAAGTACAGGAAGAGACTACTGACTGATGACAGGAAATACAGCCCAAGTACATACATAGGTTCAAGCAAATTTTTCTTTCCGATTTCTAATTGTTAAATCTCTTACCTAAATGTGTCTCCAATTCTATCCTTGAAGAAAAAGTACCCTAGCTCGTCCATTACAAGCATATCACCTAGAGAAAAATAAATTTTTTATTGACCTACATTACTCTAAATTTCAGGATTTTATAGAAATTAACTTAAATTTAAAATATTTTCACAATACTATTTGATGGTTGTTCTTATTTTCATTATGGTTTTTACCATAAGGCCATTAACATTTTAAATACAAAATAAATTATCTTACCAGAGTTAAATACTTTATCCCCCTTCTTGAAAACATCCTTTATAATTTTCTTTTCAGTTGCTTTGGAATCTGCATACCCACTGAAGTCATTTATAGCCTTTTTTGAATCAATTTTTCCTACAAAAACTCCAGGTTCACCTAATGCAAAAACATTTTTATCTTAATTGCAACACATCTTAGAAATGGCATATTTTATTAAACATGAGAAATACATGGATGTAAAGAAAGCATGTAAAATTCCTTTTGAGGGAATGCTCCAATCATTATGAGAATGCAAAAAATTATGAAGAAACTAATTAATTCTCACTTGTTAATATTTTTTACCTTAGTAAATAAGGTTAGAAGTAATCCTTAGTGGAAGAACATCTGATGATAGAAAATCAAGGAAAGGAAACTTAATGAAATTAATGAAAAAACACTTTTTTCTACACAGACGTCTTTAGGAGTATGAAAATTGTCTGCCTGAAGTTTAGTTCATTTTAAATGCAATTTTGTTACTAGTCAATAAATAAGGTCAGATGAAGATAACATTATAATTTGCTAAGCGATTACATACCTGGTTTACACACAATGCATAATCCATTTTTTCCACGAATTGGTTCTCCACTCTCTTTGTCCACTCTTATTAAAGCAACCGGATAAACATGAGCAGCATAGCGAGGAATGAATCCAACTGCCCCAACTGTGTTATCAATGTTCACTAAACAAAAATCAACAAGTTCTGTTTTTTCCCTTGTTTTCCATTTAAGAGTAAAAGAGTAATTAAGACTGGTTTTCTGATAGATAAATTAAAAATTTAAGAATTAATTAATAAATATATCACATGGTTATTTAGATCTCGGTCACAAAGTGGGTGAATTTATGATTAAACTTTTAGAAACTATCATAAAATAAGGATATTAAGATATGTAGATTATTTCATTAGGTAACTTTCTTTAACCTTTATTTAGGCAACTGAGGTCCATTGGACCTCAACATCTTCGTAGACAGTGTTGCTGTGGCTTAGTATGTAGCGGGTTACTAAGAGTCAGGAGGGTGAGTTTTCGAAGTTGTTTGTGGTCCAGGTATTTGTGGGGAAAACTACACAGCAATAGGTATGTTGCTGGCCCTGACAATGTTGGAAAACATGAGATTATATGATTATTTACTGATTATATTGCAATGGATTTGGTTTGTACCCAAAAATGTAACGAGACAGTCAAACAAGATTGAATAAAAATTGTCAACTGTCAATCACATCTTATGAGGGAAGAAGCAGCTTCCACAACTAAGAAAATTAAAACAATGCAGAAAAACAAGGTATGTGTGTCTTCTGGAAAGAAGTAGGAAACAAAGACATAGCATGTGTTCAAAACCTATTTGTAGTGAACATACCCAGGTAGAGAGAGTGTTATCTGTAATTAAAACAAAGAATTTAAAAAAAAAAAAGAAGAAAGAAAAGAAGAAGAAAGAAAAAAAAAGTGAAATATTTTGAAAGGTTTTGTTATATTCAACGATTATATTAGAGTGTTGTGCTTCATTATCCATGTCAAAAAAGTACACCTGTAAACAAAATTCCATCGGCGACAATTCTGGGTCTGCTGGACCCCACTTGCCCGGTTGTATCATTAAAATTGATTGCCCAGAAAAGGGTTAATATCTTATGGGTGCTATCATTAATCAACTGTGGGAGAAAGAAAAAAAAAAGAAAGAAAAAAGAAAAGAAAGAAAAAAAAAAGAAAGGAAAAAAAAGAAAGAAAGAAAAAAAAACAAAGAAAGAAAGAAAGAAAAAGAATTGTTTCACTACAATACCCTATGAAGTACAAATAAGCTTAAATACTGTTTGTTCAAAATTTTTTTGATTATTGTAAGGAAAAGAGGTTGTAATTCTACCACATATTTTCATTGTTCCATTAATTTCTACAAATAAATGCTAAATTTTATAGCAAATGAAGTTATGTTAGACATTATCATTGCTTAAAAAAATCCCGCAGAGTATCAATACATTAATTTCTATTCGACTTAAACTGTACCTTTTGTTGGGGGTAACACTTGCATATCTATTCTTACACTTTGGTATGTATAGTACAGAACCAATAGCAATTAATGACTTAAGTTTTCACATTTAAGAAATTACAAATAAGGAAAGCCAAGTTTATACACAGTCTTACCAATATTAGAATTGCCTTCAGTTGCTCCATAAAATTCACCTATTTGTCCAACCTTAAACCGTTCAACAAAAGGTTGCCAAATTTGAGGTCTCAGACCATTACCAAACATCAAGCGAATTCTATGTTTGGTTTCATCATCTTTCTTTGGAGTTGAAAGTAAGTAACGGCAAATTTCACCAATATACTGAGCAACCTGTTTGTTTGAAAAGAAGCTTCTTTCAGAAGAAAGTTGACAGAAAATATTCACTCACTAATTATTGACAAATTCATACCGTGCAGTCATATTTTACACAGTCAGTCCAAAAGTTTGAGGCTGAGAATTTACGTCTAATGACTACAGTTAATCCATATAATATTGCTTGACCTGTTCCCAACATTCCTCCAGCAGTATGATACAGAGGTAAGGGATCATATAAAGTGTCATCAGGTTTTAGTCCCAACATATAGTATACTCCTGTCACCATAAACATGAACCTATGGAAAAAACAAAATTATATCTTAAATAAGTGTATAATTTCAGAAAATGATAAAATAGCATTAGTACAAAATAAATTTCTGTAACATTCTTTAAAAATATTATGATCTGATTCAAGCACAAAGAATTACCTGAGGTTAGTAACAACTGCAGCTTTCGGCATACCAGTAGTGCCTGATGTGTAAATATACACAAGTTTGTCTCTAGGACCTCCTTTCGTAATAAGAGTGCTTTTGTCCACAGGCACAAGACTTTCTCTTAAGTTTATAGCCCCAGGAATAACGGAGGTGCTACTCTCCCCACTCTCATGCCACTCATACACACTAAGATCAGCCAATTCCCCTGTAACTTCACGTAGTGCTAAAAAACAAACAAATTATATTACTTCCACAAATATTTTTGGAATAGGTAACCTAGGGGCCATGCAGGCAGAAGCGGCGGCAAGACCTAGGGGGCCAAGCGGGCAGAGGCGGCGGCAAAACCTAGGGGGCCAAGCAGGCAGAAGCAGGCCAGAAAGCGCGGCAAAACCTAGGGCCAAGCAGGCAGAAGCGCGGCAAAACCTAGGAGGGCCAAGCAGCAGAGCGAGCGCAAAACCTTAGGGGCAGCACAGACGGAAAACCAGGGGAAGCAGCAGACGGCGGCAACTGGGGAGCCAGAAGCGCGGCAACTAGGCGGGCCAAGCAGCAGAAGCGGCGGCCAAACCTAGGGGCCAGCAGCAGAAGCGGCGCAAAACCTAGGGGCCAAGCAGCAGAGCGGCGGCAAAACCTAGGGGCCAAGCAGGCAAAGCGGCGGCAAAACCTAGGGGGCCAAGCAGGCAGAAGCGGCGGCAAAACCTAGGGGGCAAGCAGAAGAGCGCGGCAAAACCTAGGGCCAAGCAGGCAGAACGCGCGAAGAACCTAGGGGGCCAGCAGGAGCAGAAGCGGCGGCAAAACCTACGGGGCAAGCAGCAAAGCGCGGCTAAACTCAGGGGCCAAGCAGCAAAGGCGGCAAACCTAGGGGGCCAACCGGCAGAAGCGGCGGCAAAACCTAGGGGGCAAGCAGCGAAGCCGCCAACCTAGGGGCCAAGCAGCAGAAGCGGGCGGCAAACCTAGGGGCAAGCAGGCAGAAGCGGCGGCAAACCTAGGGGGCCAAGCAGCAGACGGCGGCAAAACCTAGGGGCCAAGCAGGCAGAGCGCGGCAAACCTAGGGGGCCAAGAGGCAGAGAGAGCGCCGGCAAAACCTAGGGGCAAGCAGGCAGAAGCGGCGGGCAAAACTAGGGGCCAACAGGCAGAAGCGGCGGCAAAACCTGGGGGCCAAGCAGGCAGAAGCGGCCGGCAAAACCTAGGGGCCAAGCAGGCAGAAGCGGCGGCAAAACCTAGGGGAGCCAAGACAGGCAGAGCGGCGGCAAACCCAGGGCCAAGCAGGCAGAGCGGCGGCAAAACCTAGGGCAAGCAGGCAAGAAGCGGGCGCAAACCTAGGGGGCAAGCAGGCAGAAGCGGCGGCAAACCTAGGGAGCCAAGCAGGCAGAGCGCGGCAAAACCTAGGGGCCAAGCAGGCAGAGCGCGGCAAAACCTAGGAGCAGGCCAGAAAGCGGCGGCAAACCTAGCCAGAGACGGCGCAAACCTAGGGGCAAGCAGGCAGAGCGGCGGCAAACCTAGGGGGCCAAGCAAGCAGAAGCGGCGGCAAAACTAGGGGGCCAAGCAGGCAGAGCGGCGCAAAACCTAGGGGGCAAGCAGCAGAAGCAGGCCGGCAAAACCTAGGGGGCCAAGCAGGCAGAGCGGCGGCAAAACCTAGGGCAAGCCAGGCAGAAGACGCGCAAAACCTAGGGCCAAGCAGGCAGAAGCCGCGCAAAACCTAGGGGGCCAAGCAGGCAGAAGCGGCCAAAACCTAGGGGCCAAGCAGGCAGAGCGGCGCAAAACCTAGGGGCCAAGCAGGCAGAAGGCGCAAAACCTAGGCAAGCAGGCCAGAGCGGCGGCAAAAACCTAGGGGCCAACAGGCAGAAGCGCGGCAAAGACCTAGGGGGCCAAGCAGGCGAAGAGCGCGGCAAAACCTAGAGGGGCCAAGCAGCAGAAGCGCGCGGCAAAACCTAGGGGCCAAGCAGGCAGAAGCGCGGCAAACCTAGGGGGCCAAGCAGGCAGAAGCGGCCGGCAAAACCTAGGGGGCCAGCAGCAGAGAGCGGCGGCAAAACCTAGGGGGCCAAGCAGCAGAAGCGGCGCAAACCTAGGGGGCCAAGCAGGCAGAGCCGGCCGCAAAACTAGGAGGGCCAAGCAGGCAGAAGCGGCGGGCAAAAACCTAGGGGCCAAGCAGAGCAGAAGCGGCGGGCAAAACCTAGGGGGCCAAGCAGGCAGAAGCGGCGGCAAAACCTAGGGGCCAAGCAGGCAGAGGCGGCGGCAAAACCTAGGGGCCAAGCAGGCAGAGCCGGTGGCAAAACCCAGAGGCCAAGCAGATGGAGGGGATACACGTAGGAATGGAAAAAGTGTTTAGTATTGGTACCTGCGGCGAGTTCACTTCCCACGATGACGGCGCGACTGTTTGCGGCGCGGATGCAGTGAACGAGCGGGCCTTGGCGCAGGTTGGTGTTGATAAGGGCGGCGACAATGCCGCTCTTGGCCAGACCCAACCACGCGCACACGTACTCCGCGCGAGAGTCCATGAACAGCGCCACTGAATCGCCCCGCTTCAGGCCGCGCGCCGAGAAGTAGCGGCCCAATTGGCTGCTTAGTTCGTCCACCTGGGAGGCAAAGCGGCGTCAGTGAGGCAACTTCGGGGTGGCAGGTTAAGAGAATTTAGTCTTCCGCCGCCACACCTCTTCCGTATTGCGTTGCTGGGGGTGTGTGTCAACGTATGTACAAAATGGTTCGTTCATACGAGCGTCGCCATGTTTGGTTGTTGCATCCTTTGTCCTGTTAGGAGGAGAATCTTCAAACCGAGTTTAACCGCTGCCCGTTTCTCGAAGCTATACCTGGCGAATGCTGGGAAGGTAGCAGCGCGCGCCGCTACCGAAGTCACACGACGAGCGGCGGCGCTCTCGCTCCGCCCTTTCAATGGATTTCATTCACAATTCAGAAGTCTCCCGCACTCGCTGAACTGCCCATTCCATCACGTTTACCGTTTAAATAAATACAATAATAAAATAGCAAGGAGACATTGCTGTACCAGAAGTTATAAAGAAACTATTAGAGAAGAGATTCTGAAAAAAGTGCGTGAACTTAGTATTACACTTTTACGAATAAACGATCATATAGGATTATTACAAAATTTTGGTATTAAAATTTCACTTATGATTCACTTTCAATGATTTTATTTCACAAATATAATTCGGAATGTTCATGTAAAATCATAACACATCTAGATATTTAAGAAAATAAACAACTCATGACCTTTCGTGTAATTTCTTTGATTTAAAATTAAATTGAATTCAGAAAGTAGAAATAAAAGTAGAAATTATATTACTGCATTTTACGAACTATAAGACGCACTTTCTTCGAAAAATTGCCTCCAAAATTCAGGTGCGCCTGATACTGGAAATTAATATCAAAATGATCTAAAAGTCCCGCCAGTCTTAACTAGTGGTGCTAACGAATGGCCCACTTTCCCGTATTAATTTTCTATTTCTTTTGGTCTCTGCTAGCTATTGGAAATTGCAACATACTCTTGCCAGCTGCCATCTAATGCCGTCCAAAGTATATTTTGAAATTACTAATTTTTTGGTTTCCTAAAAGTAAAACTGAAATCTCGTTTTAAGAATATTAAAGAATAGTATAACCTTGGCAATTTTATTTGAAAAGTATGGATCATTTTTTTTTTTTCAAAAGGCGTTTAAGCGCTACGGTAAATTCAAAATTTGAAGCTCTTTGTCATAGTAAATTTGAGTTTTCGACAACTTTCATTTTAAGTAATTTGAAGCAAATTAACTCACAAATACAATACTGTCTACAAACCACTGGAAATGTGCATGTTAACTAATATAAATGCGTGAGAGATCTTTCGAAGGAATTACATGTGTGTAATTTTTAAAAAACAAAATTTCTTGAAACGAACTTAGTTCATAATGAAGTCTGCAATTAGCACTATCCATTCGAAAAGTTTGATACAAAAATTTGGAGTCATTTTTGAAAAAAATATATTCGAGCGTTTCTGAAAATGTTTTCGAGAAAGTCACTGACATTATTAACGCACACATACTCATAAATACAGTGTGAACAAATTGCCGATACTATAAATATTAACGACGTGAGCGACAAGTCAAAATAATGCATTTTTGTAATTGAAAACAAGATAAGAGAAATGTGACGTTTATACCATCTTATAGAGTATATATTTCACTCTCCCTACTAAAAATTTAAAGACAAATTTTGAAGCCGTTTTTGAGTAAATCGTGATTTTGTAATTTTTTTAAAATGGCTCATATTGCTTGAAATATTGCACGAAAACTATTGAAGTTTCAGAAACTGTACATGGCCTTAATTAAAGAACTAATTATGAACAATTAATCTCATTTGACGGGAAACCCCTATCTTGAATTTTGTAAGAAGCAGAAAAAATTCAAATTTTTGAAAGTTTCAAAAACTTAGAGTTAACAGTGAAAATAGAACCTATGCTCCCTTAATAAGTGTACTTTACTCTATTCGTACAAGAAATTTAAAGAAAAAATTTGGAGCAGTTTTCGAAAATGTCTCAGGGGCTTTCATGTTAAGTATCTCCAACAATTAATGATTTCCAAAATCGCAGAGGTTCAACTCAGGACAAATGGATAGGAATTTCAATTTCTAACAAATCCTAGGCATGGTTTTGGCCCTAGTGTTGTACATATACACCAGATGGACGGACATTTTGAATATAACCACTTTTTGGATATCAGGGGACCCCAAAATGTATTTCCGTTAAAATATCGAAGTCTATTTTCCGCAGCATTACATAACCTTTTCCTATACTACGTATATTACTCAGTAAATACGTACGTATATGGGAAAGTAAAAATTGCCATTTATATTCCATGCAGCGGAAAACCTACTTTTTCTGGCAACACTGGATTCAACAGACAGCAGCAGTGCACCGATGCGACGGAGATGAATCGCAGGGATTCAGACACTGTCTCCTTCCCGCTCCGATACATACCCAGAATACTGTCTAGCCTATGATACGCCATTGCAGACTACGTTTGCCAGTGACATGTAACTGAAAGGTTGTGTTAGCGGTAAGAATACAATATTTTTCTTACTAGCTAGTTTCGTAATGGAAAAAAGTAAAAGATATTCGTATGATGTAGGCTATAAAATATATTTTAAAGAAATTGTTTAAAATTAAGTCTTCTTATAGTCTGTAGCATCTTCTAGTCCGTAAAATACGGAACATACTAAAGAAATAGTGCAGTGCTTTAATATGCCTTGAGAAGGCAGTGAAGTATCGCCGCAAGAATTCGCAGAGTTGGGAAATGTTTAGTTACAGATCTCTTGAATAAATATTGTTAAGAAGCCCACTCACACCCAAAGAATGACAGAATTCGAATCCATGTTCATTCAGAGTTGAGAAAGTTGCGCCAGATACGAATATCGGCAGCGCACGCAGTGAACGGAGCGGAGAGTGGTGACGGCGAGCACTGTTGTCATCGTTCGAGAATCCATTTCTGGGCGTTAGGCAGCCGGTCGGTTGTGGCCGAGTGTTTTTGCACAGAATGCAGACACAGTTATCACCCCTAGCCTTATTATCCGTTTGTATAGGATTAGTTAACATAATTTAGAATTGTTTTGTAAAATTGTCAGCTTGATTGTTTCGAAGTGTTTTTGACAGTTCAATGGTTGCATCTTGTGCATAGAATCGCCCCGCCCCATTAATTTGGAGACCCAGACCCCCCATGAGGTTTAATATTCTTAAAAAAAAAAAATAAAAACAACTGAATGCTGACAACGAACATATACAGTGCCAGTCATTTCAGATGCAAAAACACCTGCGTCTTCCTCATATGATCAGCAAAAAACAATCCTTTTACCGTTTTGTCTCTTGTCTTAAAGTTCTCGTAGATAGTTTTATTTTTTGTGTTTCAATTACGTTGCACACTGGTTGTTACCAAACTTTGTGCTCTTTCTAAGACTCGGAAGGCCATTCGTATTTGCGAATAGCGAGTGAACTACAATTCTTACGGTCGGCTGTCTAGCCTATGTCGGCTGGTGAGATAAGGCCGGGCACGACTGCAGGGCCGCGCGCGATAAAATATCGTCGTAAATTGCACCCTAATTTCGGGAATTCAGTTTTTGATTTTTCTTAATTTGATTACAGGAAAATGTATTTATGCTCACAGCATAGAAGTATCCCCAACGCTTCGATTCAATCACAATCTTGTGGTCGTTATACAAAATACATCGCCAGGACCCATCTGCGCTGTACGAATAGTTTCCCAGAAAAAAACAACTTTACATAAATATATTCATGTAATTGAGAAGAGATGGCGATGTTTTCTTTCATTTGAAATGACTCGCAATGTGTATATCAGGACGTCTCATTAAATATTATCGATAAGTTTCTAGGACACGTAGAGGTGTTGCAAAATAACGCTATTTGCTAGTAATTCATGTAACTGACTCTGTCAAGATTTCCTACCAAATATGTGCGAACGGGGTTGCCAAAACAAGCACGTGCAATAAATGAGTTTTAGTCTTCTATGAAATTTTGCACTTTAGGTTTGTTGGCAAAAAGTTATTATTTTCGACTTCTTTACACGTCCTAGAAGTTCGTAACATTTATTCTAAGACATTTGTATGCATGTGTAAGTTACTGAATTTCAATGCGTTCGGAAATTGAAAGAAAACTATACAGACGTCTTATTTGAGAAGGGTCTAATTTTGTTAGGTTCCTAGGAACTTAGGAAAAATCCCCGAATAATGAAACACTTTCGACTGAGTTAAAAATGCAAATATTTGATTGTGTTATTCCACCTATTATCATACCGAGAGTGCGAACTGAATTTACACAGCTGACGTCATGCGTCAGCGAAGTTCCAGAAAAGAGGCTGTCCGTCATTAAATATTTGCTAGTCAGGTGTTACGTAATGGAAAAGCTACTTTAATATTTTTGAAATGTAAAGAACTGTTGTACTATCTAAATTGTTGCAGTATTCGTACGAAGGCTGTCTTTGTTAAGATGTTTAGTTTATTCTAGTATTATGCGAGAGTATTTTAGTTTTTCTTGAACAGTGAACGTGCTACTTTTTGGAACACAATTTTGCGCGGTACTGTTCAGCAGAATTTCTGCTGCTGCATGATACTAGCATATGTAAAGAAATGTAATATATTGCTTATATTTATACTCAATATTGAATACATACGTATCGATACTTAAAAAAAATGTCATTCCCAACTCCGTGGATCGCGCGACGCCTTTCGCTTACCTCGCGGTAGGTCCATCGCTTGTTCTCGAAGTGGAAGGCTACTTTGTCAGGGTGGCGGGCCACCACAGCGGCGAAGATCTCTGGGACGGTGCGGCCGCTCTTCTCCCACCACCACAGCACGGCGTTCACGCACAAGAACCTCTTGAGAGCCCTGCAACACAAGACGCACAGCCCGTTCGAACGACCGCCTAAAGATCGGGCGATCGGCTACCCTACACAGTCCGTTTGAGGACAATGTTGGGTACTCGAATGTTTTCTAAATCTATCAGCGATTTAGCACATTTTTCATGAACAATTACTGACTGGGTTTAGCTCAAAGACGCTGTCTTTGCATGCACTAGGTTTCGAGTCCCGGCGCTGGTGCATTTTCAAAACCAACTTCATAGCTGGGCCAAATGCAACCGCTGTCAGGAGAAGAATTCTAGCGGTCGGATATTCTGATAATACGTAGTTGCATGCATTGCATGCACTGGAGCGGTGCCTGACTGGAGGAGATGCCTGGAGGGGAAACTTGTCGCATGCCAGTTCTCCCCATCGAGCGGGAAAGGAATCACGGCCACAACCCGTAATAAAACCTTCAGTACACTATCAACAATAATCGCATTAGCAGTTTACGTATCCTGAAACTTCAAACAAGTCAGGAAAATTTTCATTTCATTTGTAGTGGAGACACCCCCCCTCACAAATAATTTCAAATCTTCTATTTATTTGTAGTAATAATATACATACCCACAAATACAATAATGTCTGTAGGGAATATGTAAGCAATTCCATATTTACAGAGAATATCAGCTAAATTATAAAAACATTAAAACAAGTGCTAAAGCACACGCGTTAAAACAAAATTATATACACGATGAAATGTTACAAAATTAAGCCGAAATTTAAGTGTAACAACAACGTCTCGACACTATTTTGAGTTTTCTTCAGATTCGGCGAAAGTTGAAGTTTTCATAAAATGATGTAGACCACCTGCTCCCACTAATGTAAATAACTGCATTTGCACCGCACCTGAAGACTAAACAATTCATATACACTTTTAGGGTGGTCGTTATCTAGTCAAAATTAGTATTTACTTGAGTGGTTTGAAAGCAGAACATGGTACAGAAAGCAAGTTTTTGGCACACGAACTAAATGTTGACGGACGAAGCGACGAGAGGGGTTAAGTCCGGAATTTTTAAATGAGTATGCCAAGACACTTTTGTTCGAGTTGCGTACATTAATTTTTTTAGCACGAAGTCATAGAAACTTACAAGTACTATTTGCTCTTGGGATCATTCTGAAAATGCGAGATGACAGCGATGTTGACTTATGTCGCCCAATGATTTACTTTGCAGTACTCATTTTATATAGCCATTCATCATACGCGTACGGAGAGGTGCCGCAAAGCAAACTCCTTCGAATCAATACACAGAAGTTAAGTACTAGTTTCCATGCATGAATGTTGAACCTGGTATTTACTGAATATCCCCTGCTAATATCTAAAATAAGAAAAAATCGATCCTCAAGTTTTATTTTAACACAGTTTAACTGCTATACTCTTTACGACAAAAGAAGACTGTCCTGCAGAATATCCACGAGGGGAAAAATCATTTATAAATAACCGCTAACTTCCCCCACAAATATTGTAATGCAACCCATCACGCAAGGGGATTTCGACGAGAAGTTTATTTTACATTGAGAGCACAACCCGATAAAAGTTTCAGGAATCGCGCACTGTCAGCGAGTTAGGGCTGTTTTATGGAACAATTAGAGCGCCGTCCGCGAACAATGCTTCAGCCGTTTCAGTCGCGAGCAAATGTGTTCACTGGTGCTGCACCTTCGAGTCTCATTGCCGTCGCGCCAACGCACTGCTCGTGTACAAGACTTGATGCCTGTCCGAGGACATAACTGAATATTTAACTGTCGCCACCACCGCCACACCAAGAGACACTCTGCCAGCCAAGTCTCGGAGCACGAGGACAAACTGAAAAGAGGACGAACGCAGGAGGCTACCACTTTAGCACCCGTTCATAAATTACGTAACGCACATTTGGAGTATTTGTGAATACCTCTCTCATCTAAGGCACCTGTAATGCGTCCTTGAACTCCCCCTCTAATAACCCCTCCCGCTCTAACGCTTGCGACAAGACCACCCCTCCAATTACAACAAGTAATATCAAATTAAATCTGATACAATTAGTTATATTTATTGTATTTGTGCAATATATTAAAATTTATGATAATTAAACTTAAAAATCGTTGGCGATACGGACTGCACATAAGATCGAGGACAATTTTTGAATGAAGGACGCGTGTGCAAGAAAATTTCTGAAGAGCCTTGCACTTGCCGTCACGGATGATGCATGAGACCTGTGTCTACGCGCTAATTTTATTGTACTTTAGAATATACTGTACATTTTTGAATATTCTCTTTGTGACGTATTTATTGTAACAACTTATACATAACTTTTTTAATTTATTATATTGTTAATTGTTTAGTATACAAGGGTAAATAAAAGTTTTTTCAGAAAACGTTGAAAAACAATTATCAGCAATACGTGACACTAAACCATGACCATCGTAATCCTATGTAACGCAGCGTAACGCTGCTTCAAAACCTTTCCCACTCTTTAGCATTACGTAATTTATGGTCGACCCCTTAAACGGATGGACAATGGTACACGAAGGGACCGGCGCCTGCCGAACCGTTGCCTTCCGGAGATGTGAGCTGATTTGTAAGTGGTATTTTCACTCACCATTGATTTTCTGATCAATCATACCCACCTATCATCTACTCCAGATTAAATCTTCTTGTTTAACTGTTTTAATGTGTTCTGCACGATTATACCTTCTCGCAGATTCAACCACTACAAATTTTTAAGATCAATCAGGCAAATTGCAGGAACGGCAGGAGGGAAGTCGGGATGGACTGGATTACCTGCGCAAGCACGGCCCCATCCCTTCGCGACTGAAGTATGCTGGGAACTGATCGTTTCATGGAACTGATCGCACAAACACGTAACGCTCTAAGGACATGCCACATGGTTCAGGAGTAAAATGCTAAACACATTTGGATTTCGCCGACAATAAGAGAGGGAATTATACAAAGAAATAAAAAAAAATCCATCCTGATAATTTTTTTCTGACATGCCTCATTAATATTCAGTTTATTTTCCCAGAACATACAGCATAAAGAGCGTATTCGTCATAGGACAGATCGACTAGAGTTAGAATATTTTAATTGTGATTTACAGTTTATTATGTTCTCATCAATAAAAAGCTCATGCTTAATGTAATTATTTTCACGGCACTAAAAATTTCGGACATATTACTGCCTCCTCAAGTGCTTCACCGAGAAAAGATGGTAAAGTGTAGAATATAAAAATTAATTAAATTAACAATCTGAAGCCTGAAACTTAACTGCGGTAAACGATATTTGTAAAGACATGTTTTCTTGTTTGTTTATTGTAGAACTGAAGATGGAAGTAATAATACCGAAAAAACGCTATTCTTCATTAAAAAAGTATGCTAAAACTAAGTCCGGGCTTTGTATACATTTTTATTAATATTGTACTATTATACGTAATACCGATTTAATGCAACCACACAGTGTAACGAAGAGCCACTCTTTATGATTGGCGTCCATTATGGATTTAAAAGTGTACTGTTAGTGAAGTTGAATCGAAAGTTGTGTAAAGGCGGCGCATTAATACACTCATTCCAACAGCATTTCTCGTTGAGACGATATTGTCTTACAAGAAGGCGGTTTTATAAGTATTGAACCACACGGCCCGATAATACAAAAACAGACTGTCATGAAGCTCAACTATCGCCTCGTTTAGAAACTCAAGCCGCACCTTTCATTAGCTGTTTATCGGCATATTGCGTCAATAACGAGGTCAACGAGGTGTTTTGGTCCCGCGTTTTTGGACACAGGATAGCGTGAGAGGCGTCGGCGAATATCGACCGGAATTCATCTCCAGCGGGCCGGGAAGGGCGCGAGCGGGGTCGGCGGAGATGGAAGAGAAGGGAGAGAGGGGCGGGGCGACGAGTCGAAAGGGCAACGGTGAGTGCAGGACGGCCGCCCGCGACGCGCAGGCGTCGTGGGTGTGGCCTACACGCAGGGGCTTGCCAGCAACAGGCTGCGATACGAGGAACAGTTTAGAGCGTTCCCAGTGTTATTTTCCCTTCAACGTTTCGTATATTCTGTGGGAATTCTCGCAAAAAAAAAAACAACAACTTTAAAATAGATTTTAAAACAAAATGTTCACATTGAGCTGGAAGATTCAGCTACCTGATTTGAATGCAATTTTTAGTAGCAAAATTTAACATTTTTATTTAACACATTAACAGAAAAACTTATTTCTTTACAAAAATATTTTTTTCCTTTGAAAACCTTTCTGTGAATTTGAAAGGTTTTCGCTTTGCTTCCACACTTTCGTCATGCAAAATAATTGATCTGCAAGATTGATCTTGTGGACTTCCAAAACTTACGGACTAGATTAGGTCTTCATGGAGGATGTTCCTTCCTAAAGATTCCGTAATCACGCGAGTATGGGAAATCCTGTTTTGCAGATAGTTTTCGATGCGTTAGTCTTCTACAAAAAGCCCATTGTCCATTAATTAATTTTATTAAATTGTATTTTATGCGTGTCATTGCCGTGAATATTCACACGGCGTCTGCTTGCATATCAGATCGAAACACACAATTAGATGTTTCTTCTTGAGGTTCCTGAGCATTTTGGAGACTCGTCACAGCAATGTGGCGAATACAATTTGTGAAAATAACTTCTGACTTCAACAAGATAGTCTTCTGCTTGGTTGAAATACTTCCCAGCTTCGCATAGCAAATGATTTTGACTGATTGAGTCGAAATTCACTCCGAGGAACTAATTTCTTTGTGGGTAACAAAAATTAACCTGAAAGGCATGACACACTACTAAAGCGAGGACAGTCGGTTGGCAGAAGAAGCACGCGCTGCGACGGTAGCCGGCAGTTCTCGCAGTTCTAGCAAACTTAACTGTTTTATCAAAGAGGTAAGTTAATTAAAAAACCTAAATGCTTTTCCCTTATCAGCCAGCTCCAAGCCAAGACGCGACCCTCGCTTCGCCTGGTATTACAACCACTTCTAATCATCCGTATCTGTGGCCTTAGGAAGGGGCGTCCCCCACTCCCTCACCATTTCCACTCTCTACCTCGCTAGGCCGGGTCCTTGCTTATCTATAGCCTGCTGATGTAGCCACGACCTTCTCAGCTCAAGTTAGTTCGCTAAAACTTCACCACGCAAGTAAAAATATAACTATGAGGGTATTTCTCCGCCCTGTAGTTCGTGATTGGTTGAGACATTTGCACGACGACCGTACTCAAACGCTGGCACATGCCACAGCCAGAACTCTTAACATTTTTTTGTTTTTTAAGTCTTTAACATGTCCAAAGTAGCATAATTCGCTTAATTATCACAGTACATTTACAATGTGCTCTTGCAAGGCAGCGATGAAATTCCGCTCGGAGCACTGTCTGAAGACTCTACATTGCAGCTGGAAGAACTGACCCCCATATTAATAATTCTTCATTCTGTGAAAGTGACATATGCAATGTCTGCCTGCTATATTTCCTTTTCAACTTTGACAGGATGACTAATGGCGGATTCACATGATCACTAATGTGACAATGCCGTACCAAACAGGGTTCGAACATCATGTAATTTGTATGCTGTATTGTTTTTTGCAACACCCTCTTCTACTCAACTCCGTATTATTAAATGAGATTTAATACTCTATGATTTGAAGGCAATGGCAAAAAAAAAAGGTCCACTGACTGTCATTTCATCTATAACCTCACATTCATTAGCGTACTTTGTCAATTCTAACAATTATTCAGCTTTTAAATAAAAATTATCTAGGTCTTTACCCTTGGGTGAAGTCATATTTATTGCTTTCTCCAAGAAATATTTGTTATTTCACTCTTACAAAGTGGTACGGAGCTTTACATCACGATCATACTATTTGGTTCGTTTCGGCAGAACACTCAAACCACTGCTGAAACGCCTCACTATTCATATCTTGATGGTAATCTCCAGATTTCGTCGATTCGAAAAGAAGAAAACCACTTCTTTTCGAATTCGCCTTTCCCGACGGGAGCTTTTAATCCAGTGGTCAATCCTCCCACAAACGCATCCCTGTTTCCATTTTAACAGATATGTAATGTTATTCCTTAGTTGCAGTGTGCCTTTAATTCAGGTTTTATGAAAATAAATATTGGTACAATTTATACATTATACACCCGTATTTATACACCCGTTTCCTTTCCCTGTATTTCTAATTTCCCGTAAGAAATGCGTTCATCACAATATTATGCAGGGTCATTAGTCCCGCACAGAGTGCTGCCCAGTTTTTGGTGAAAGAAAAGTGAAATTACCAATAAAGTACAGTGATGTTCTTTTCAAATCACTTCAAGAATTGTATTTAATGTTGGAAGTTCCTTCCAACGAAAAAAGTGCGCTCATGAATGCAAATGGCAGGTTTAACAAAATCATTGCACTATTCCTCCACCGGTTTTGTTCTCTTCTTACGAGGAGAAGTTACTTTCCTTGTGACGTAATTCACTACGCAGTTTTCCTACATTTCTAACATCGACACCTGTCAATTGATTAATTGATTTAGTGATTCCGGGCACGTCAACTAACAGGGTAATTAGTCCCGTAAGTAGTGCAAGTTTTTGCTCGGTAGGTGATCTTTCCCTGCTGTACGGCAAGATTCGGCGACGACCTACCGTCGGCTGGCGGAGATTTTCCTCAACCAGGTATCTCCCACCAGCGGGGCACCGCTCCAACCGGGCCCCATCTGAGCTCCCGACCGGTCTCCCGGCATGTGTGCGTGTTACTGCAACTATATATATATATATATATATATATATATATATATATATATAGTACTATATATATATATATGTGCTGGTGTGTGTGTGTGTGTAAGTGGAGAGGAAAGGATAGGACAAGGAAGGGGGAGGAAAGATCGCGCGCAGTCCGTGGCCCGTTTAGTAGGGTGCTGCATCAGCATTTGCCTGTTGAACGGAGAAACCACGGAAAATTACCGATCAGAGCGGCCGGCCGCTAGAATTCTCCTACAGACAGCGAATTCTTCTCCAGAATTCGACCTAGCTATCAAGCTAGTGTCGAAAATTCTCCTACCGTCGGGACTCGAACCTAGAGGCTTGATCTCCCGGTCAGAGGGACTGCAGTGACATCAGTTTATGCCCTGAGCTATCTCTCCCGGTCGACACCTTATCAGTTCAGGTGTCATTTTTTCCATCTGCCGCACGACAGTGATTCGAACACATGCAAAACCACCTTCTCAGCACCTCTGAAGAATTTTCCCTGCGAATGTTTCAAAACAGACATACCGGACGGGAACTGCTACACTCTGTTCGGGATGGTAACAAAAAAAGCAAAGCAATGAGCAAACATCACCTTTCACTGAACAAATACAGCTCTCATTTTGAGATTTCTCATCTAAGATCGGAAATCCAACTAGTCAAAATCAGAAGGAGCGGCGTCGAAGGCCTGGCGAACAAACTTTACTTGAAAGTGATCCTCTCGCAGCTGAATTACGATTAAGATCACGCCTGATGTCTGATTTTACTTCAAGGCAGAGGATAATATTATTTCGACTTTGTGTAGAGAATCAGGAAATACATCAATTTTGAAAGGGACCTAACTCCTTTAGCGCACGATGCCTGGAAGGTGAGTGAGGTGACCGTCAGCCAATGAGAATAAGCAACGACGTGCTGAGTAAAGTTAGAGCGAACGGACCTTAGCTCCTTGATTATCGCTTAGGCGCCGTAGTGCTCCATTGATCTTCAGCGGAATGATGGTCAGTGATAAGATAGGGGAGGGGATGGAATATCTGTTAACAACAAAACGATTGACTTGTCAACACTAGCACCTAAACCGTTCAGCCCATTTCCCCAAAATGGATATTCCCGATCTGAAGGAACTCTAGGCTAATATTTTTCCACATAAGAAAGAATGCTTATAAGAATGGCGCGCATCTCATTTTTGTTGAACGTGATGAATTTTTGAAAATTAAAAATCTAGGAATAATGCGAGATAATATGTGCTGTTTCAGCACCAGTATGCTTTAGTATTCAACAGGAAATGACAGTTTTAACTTATACAAGGGCATTTTACAGAGCCATTAATTTTCGAAATAGTTGAAGCGACGAATGGACACCTAAACTGCGTTTCACGAATTGATCATTAGGTGCGGCCAGCACGTGCGAGTGATTGCATGCAGTAAAACTAGAGGGCGGCTGCAACGAAACCATTGACGACATCTCATCACCGCAACACAGGCCGACGATGACTAAGGAACAAGATTTATGAGCTACAGATGATACGATAAAATAATATATCCATGAAGGTTTGCGTTTTCGAATCAGCAGAATTCGTTTTCGAAAGCAGAATGTCAATACTTTGCTACTAATCCCTTTCTCTACCAATCATTTGAACGATAGTCTTCGTGATCGTGTTGTTTTCAACGATCGTTTGGAAAAGTTTTTATTTGTTTTCATTTCAATTTAACTTTAGCAGGAATAATAACTATGTGCAATTTTTGTAATCCAGAACAATAAGTATTCTTTATTTCAAAACTTATGGACTAACATATTTAAAATTGTAGGACTATCAATCGAACATATTATTATGTCCTGTCGTAAATATGATCACATTAGAACTATGTTTTTAATCCAAATTGAAATGGAGAAATCCTGTACTCTGTTCCCTTTCAGAACCAGATTGTCAAAAGTTTGCAAAAACACAAATGTCATGCTGAAATATAACGTTATGGTAGGCGCGCCCGTAATCTCTAGAGTTTATGTGTTATGATCCTACCCGATGATATTGTATGATTGTGTTACAAGTATGTAAGATAACAATATGTTATAACTTATATTCTTATATTATGTTATGTTATATGTTATATTGTGTTAATGTAATGTTGTGTAACCCTCGAAAAGATTTATGACCATGCCCTGATTGTTCTGTATGATGGATGGTATGTAAGATAAGTAATATGTGATACTATATTATGTTATGACCAATACATTCTGATACTTTTTGTTTATGTAATGACAGATGAAGTCATAAGTGTCTGTAAAACACCTGTAATTTAAAAATGTGTGGGTCGCTAAATACCTTAGGTCGTTGATGCGACAAAAAATAAACAGAAAAAAAATTGTAGGTTAGTATCCTAGACTATAAGTTGTATTAGGAGAATGGTTCAGGTTTTGTTTATAGAAGCACAGACAATAGCTTACCTATTGTAAATCATAATCAAATTTTATGTCAAAATAATTAAATAATCAAATAATTGATTAATCTGTATATTGTGAGGATAAATCCTTTTATTTAAATGTGAAGGCGACTGTGTACATTCTTCTTTGTAATTTTCACCTCCCCCTTCTTACATCTTTCTTACTAAACCTTACACCCTATTTTCTTACAGCATTGTTATGTTTTTCACGTAACTCAAGTCACATTGGCAACGCAGACTTATTGACGCAGACAGTCATTGTTCAGTAATTGAACTAAAATTTAACCATCACCACATTCACATTTAAATGAAAATTTATCCTTATTGTCTACAGATCGATCAACCAATAATAAAATTTGTTTGATTGTGATTTACAATAAGTAAGCTATCGCCTATACTAGGTACATTTTTAATTAATTCTATATTTTCATGAAACCCGTAGTCACACCAATTCTAAAATATGCTGAAAAATTCTACTTACAAATTATTTGTATAGAATTTCTGACACCTTATAAAGGTGTCTTTTTTGATATGTCATGCGATACTTCAATAGAGTTAAAGCTGTTTTCTATTTTCAAACCTTCACTTCCTTAATGATTACGTTTCACAATTTATTTGGAAACCTCTCTTGTTACCGAATCGTTCGAGTAAAACACGACACGAGAAAAACGAAATTTCATACCATGGACTAAAAACTTGAATCAATACATAAACTATCTTTCAATTGCAAATTGAAAAGAGTCATTTTACCAAAAGAAAATGTATTCACATTAAAACTTAACTATAAGAATAAACGAAAACTAGAAAACAATTTAATTTTCTTAACAATTTTTTTTCCAACCTAGAACCCCAAAAAAACGATAATAAAGTGAAAACAAAAACATCCCTAGATCAGTAATAAATGAGATCATTGCAGCAAAAAGAAAACCTCAGGATTTTTAGATTCTCATTATTAGACCCTGAAAGTTGCTAAAATGCCTTCTTTATTATTGTTACGATCTTAACAATCAGGAATCAATTTTAATTTGAGTTTTTTGTAACTGGAGTTCTTTTGGTATATTTAATTCTGGCTTTTCTTATTTTAGCTTCTGACGACTATTTTTCATATTTTACTTTTCTCCCTTTTCCTCGTTAATTTGTTCCCCCCGGCACCAATCTCTATCAAGCTGGAATCATATGCAAAGCCTGAACAATACGAAGGCTCGGTTGTGTTTTGCCTTTCTATGGATCTGAAGACCCTAGGATGTGTTAAACATCTAAAAGAGAAAGATGGTCGACACCGGTCAATATTTTTGGATTATTTTTTATAATGACAGGCTTCGTTCGTTAACGAGGAATCTCACCTGCTTTTAAAGTATACCCTTCCTCAGTGCTGTCGATTATACAAGATTACAAAATAGAATTTCGAAGAGAGCTTCGCAAGTAAAACAAATTCGTAGTCATCGTATCGGGCGGTCATGTGCAATCAAGATGACAAAAAAATATAACTTTCCTTACATGTAAGTGCTAATGTAAATTTTAGTCATAATAAAAAAGTAAATAGTCTTAATGTTTTACTGTAATTCCTTTGAAATGCGATTTTTCCATGATTACTTGCCCTTTTGCATCCCTACTTTAGCCGGAATAAATGCATTTTTGGGTACCTATTTTAATAAAAATAAATGCCTTTTTACCTGCCTATTTTAGGTAAAATAAACGCCTGAACTTCCCGGCTCTGCTCATTATTAAATATAACGTTTTGCTCACCAACTCCCGCTGCTACTCCAATAGACTGAAATAAGCTATTTTACGATCAGATTTAAATACTGCGAGCACAAAACCGGGTAGCCTGTCCTTCCGAAAAAAAAAATCTTTCAGATTTTCAAAAAAATCTACTTTTATAGAAATACGTTTTGTGCTAATAGAAATTAAAACCAACACATTACTTATTGAATCAAACATTAAAATTAATATATTTTCATTTACTTGTCCATAAACCTTACCGGAGCTCCCCACCTCCATGTACGGGCCTCTATGCAACTAAAAATGTTCATTTTAGGTAAATGCGACTTTGAGCGAATGCTATTCACCGTAAAATTCACGTATGTCCTTGAGCTGCCTCGGTCGTGCAAACAAATGACTCTCCCAAACGAACTTGAACTTTAATGGAACGTTTTTTTGCGACCTCACGACTGATGACTACGAATGCACGCGATCGTCCTGATGTCCTACGGCGCACATGCGACATTAGTGTTCGTAATGTCGCGGCGACACAGCGAACTCTTTCTATGTTGCAAGAAGCAGAAGCCAAGATTTTAAACTAAGTACTTAACAGGAATGGTTCGAAAATTTGTTAACCCGTCCTTCATTAGGCTTATTCTTTAAGTAATGATCCACATGAAAATATATTTTGAGGTAGATTTTCGATTTTGGGTGTAGAGCATATGTTCTCTTCTGTTGTAACATTTTTTCTATTTTTTTTGTCACATGTAAACGACAAGGGTTCGGCTAATGTAATTTAATTTCGTATATTTACCTCTATTACCAGAAACGTGTCAGAAAATTGGGAATTGTCGTAGAAATTGTACTTATATTATTGGAATAGTATTATAAAAATACTTCCATAGTTGCAAAATATTGTAAATAATTCCATGATCGTAAGCATGTACCATAAAAACGGAACACTGATAAATGCATAATGAAATTTTAAAATGAAAGAAAACGTGTTTCAGAATCAAATAGAACCACAAGCTTGTGTGTGCTTCTCATAGTCCCATTATCTTCTCTAGTCTTATCTTCTTTAACACTTGTAACATCAAAAATAAACAATTTTATTTGTAGTCTTATTTGATTAATTTGTTAGAATTCTTTCGCCTTTTTTAAAAAATAATTCTCTCCACAGTGAATTCGATCACTAACTTACATACTACTAGAATAAAAGGCAGTTAATTTGAGTGGTGAACGAGGTTTCGAAATGTTAATTTTCCCGCCTTTACGAGCATTCATAAAGCTTTGCCCTACTCCTAGTTTTATTGTGTGCAATAATCAAAAATATTTCACCAGCAAAATTTCTGCAAAACGTGTCCCTAAGAGGAGGAGTTCTTCTAGTCCCTCATGCCATAAGCAACAGACAGCATAGTTTTTCAAGGAAATCGACATTTGTTTCTCCATTAGAATTAAGCATCTACACAATTTAGTTCTCGTTGGTTAAAATCACAGACTTCGCACCACTACTTTTTATTGGTCAGCCAAAACTCTTGTTGAACAGTTACTTTCTTTTGATCACGTTGCAAACAAAGGCAGAAAACTTTCTTCAGCATGCAGACGATGAAACGATGAAAACAACAAAACAGTCCAACGCAGACCATGATAAAGCAGGAATTAATATGTCCTTGTGATATCGCATTAGGAATTTAGAAACCATATTACTTCAATTAAAAGTTGATACAATGTTTCTCCACATTAAAAAGCAATTCAAAGAAAACTGACATTAGTGCGTTATGCAAATTAACATCACGTAAGCTCTGTATTTGTAAGAACATAATTAAACAAACGTATGTAGGATGATTTACCTAATAGTTTTTCTTCACCATTACTTAGAAATTATGTCAGCGCTTCGAATCACAGCAAGTACAACTTTCAAGGCATTCTAGAATATAAATAGTCAAGAAACTGTTGCGCAATAACTACGCATTTATCAACAATGACATACGAAACATCGGTTCTTCTAGTAGCGGAGACGAGGGAGTTTTTATTTTCAAAATAAAAAAATTCATTCTGCATTCTTCTGCGTTTTGCACTCGCGAATTCCAGACAACACACAATTTCCGCCATCCCTACGGCCTCGATGCGTCTCGGCCAACAGAGAGGGCGGAGGTGGCGGCCACGCGCCTCGGAGACAAGGTCAATGCAAAGTCGCTCAATTGTTTTATTTCATACTACGTTGCGTTTCAGTTGTTTACGTGCCTCTAAGTAGGCCGGAAAGTGGGACTTTACGATACAGTGCACCGTAATGAAATATCATACGAACTTATGAATTTGGAAATTTGGTTACAACCTTTCTGATTTGTTTTATTAATACATGTCCAGCACTAACGATGCAGTTGATTACAATAATGAGAAGGAAACGTACAATCATTCACGAAAAATGTAGCTCACGGTACAAGCGAATTCAACTTCTGGGACTGTAGCGAAATTATTTTTTATTAGTACAAAAATACATTATAATCTCGTGTAGCTATAAAAGAAACCACCAAGTCTGATAAGAAAGCCAACATTACATCTTCATTAACCATATTAATATCATTTGTATTTTTCCAAACAATTGTTTACACTTTTCTACTGATGACGACTTTCTATGATGTATTTTACGACTTTCTATGATGTATTAATTATTCAATTACTTCCATTAGATTAATCTATTAACTATTTACGAAGCATCTCTATCTTTCAATTTTATTTTAAAATGTTCAGAGCACTGCAATTGTTTCACAGACTTTAAGAATCTTGGCGGCTCTTGCGTCATGGGAAATTATGTATTGGTACTCGTGTCTCCTAGATCGTGAAGTATTACAAACTGAAATTAAAATAAAAAGGAAATGCGACATGGCATGAAATAAAACTTGTTACAACACAAAGGCGGAAATGTTACATTACTCGATAAAAATTCCAGCCACGACTCCTGAAGTCGCCTCGGCTGGAAACATCGCACTCTTAATGTAATATATTCCGCCCTTATGACGTAAATTAATATCGCAGCCTCTGAAGTCAACACCGATCAAGAGAGGACTATCATTTCCCAACAGTTTTACTCACGAACAGAGGGCGGCAGAGGCTACTGTAAATTACATCTGCAGAATGTAACAACCAAACCTCTGATTCTTTGTTAGCACCCATTCTGAAACAATGGTAATAAAATTTTGTAAATCCATTCTAAAATAGTGTATTAGTATAGAGTATTTTATGCCTGCTTCTTCCATGAATGATTTTGAGACCAATTAGGCGGCCGTCCATAAATTACGTAACGCAAATTTGGAGTATTTTGAATCCCCCCTCTCCCCCGGTACTACAATGAGCGCTAATGATTTACGTAACTCTTGAGACAAGCCCCCCCCCATTATAATAACAAACAATTATGCAGCAGAAACCAGTTGTATTAACTGTATTTGTGTTGTACATTAAAATTCATTATAATTAACGTGAGAATTGGTTGTGAGGAATGCGCGTAACAAGTTTGGGAACATTTCTTTAATGAAAAAAGGACGCGTATGCGAGAATATTTCTGACAAGCCGTGCACATGTCATTGTGCACACGCATAGGATCCAAGTCTACTTTGCCAACTAATTGGATTCTAAAATGGATTAATTGTATTGTAGATCAGTTTTTAAATATGTTCTTGGTGATCTACAAGATCAATCAATATATCATTAATGAAAAACACTTTATTTTATTGTAACAATTTACAAAATATAACTTTATTATATTTTTAATTTAATTTGTTAATATGGTAATGTTTTAGTATAAGATAATTTCAACAAATGTTGAAGGATTTAAAAAATAAATATCAGCATCACGGAACACTAAACGATGACCCCCTAACCCCTATGTAACACAGCATAACGATGCTTCACCCCGCCCCTCTTCACCGTTACTTAGTTTATGGACTAACTTGTTTACTTAACAATATTTTACAATGTATAACATTTTGATTCTTAGTTTGGAATTTTCTTCAATTAATTACTATAACTACAGTGTCCAAAACCGCGTTAACTTCTGAATCGGGTCGATATGAGTGTTATATATATATGTAATCTCAATATAAATAAAAATTCTATAAAAAATATCAAGCCGGCTGGGCTACAACTATATCTTCCTTTCCTCCCACACGTACACATACAATCAAAAAATTGTGCCATTTTCAGGAAGTGAATGAACATTGACATCTAACATCCATTCACAAGTTACACACCTATTTAACCCTAAAATGTCTTCCTTTTCTACAATTAAATTTTTGCTAGGTTTTTAAATGGAAAATCCAACTATTATGTTCTCTCTACTTCCCTTCAACTGGTTGAATACGCAATAAAATTTCAAAAAATTACGATAATGATTGGGATGGTATTTCCATTCCAATTCATTGGAATCATGATAATTATGTAAACATTCAATTACTAGGACTTGTGTGTTGCTGAATAACGAACCCGAACCGAATCAAACATACTGAACACTGATGAAGCTGAAAATGTTCTTTATAGTCACATGCGCCTTTAACACTTGTTAACATGCAAGGTCACTTGTACCTACCTGTATGTCAATAAATTTAACATCCTTAACAACTTAAATTGACACCGATTCATAGCAAGCCAGCTTTATTACGAAAAAACCTGGTAATTTAAGAGACAAATAGCAATATAGTAACTCATTTTGGGGAATGCTCATTTTTAATAATAATGTTATCAATAGTGCAGTTGCAAAAATAAATATTGGATAAATTAGCTATTTCATTGAATTCTACGAAATGAATCTCTTCGCCAATAACTCTTACTGACGATGTGGTGTCGCCACTAGAAGTCGACGCGCCTCCTTCGTAGCCGATAGTCAATTTTTTGTTTCCATTTTTATCTCGTTTACCATGGACTCAACATAGGATTTCGATCTGACCAATCATTTAAACTAAGAAGAAAATGAACGGTATCGTGTGAAAAAAAATGTTTTGAATACTATCAAAAACAATGGTTTCTCCTTCGCTTTGTAACTTTCACGTTTCGCATATAACTTTCTGTCAAATCGACGAACGATAAGAATTATATCAAAACAACATATTTGATGTTATCTCCATCAATTTTGATACTCTACAAACAACTTTATCAACAACTTGAATTAAAGCAGACACATAATAAATTGTTTACGATGACTGTGCGATGCACGCAGCCCCTCTAAAGATGTGCTATCAGGCGATCGTTTGAAGACCACTACCAAGCAAACTTGAAAAAAGTGACCCGCGCTGCCGCATTACTTGACCGCGGTTGACCTATCCGCCAGCGAGTGCCCGATAGGGCCATAAGGTGGCGACTTGACCGGAGTGGACTAGGCACGTTGCCAGCTGTTCGTAAGTTGTCATCCACACGCGAAAGCTCTGTCAAGCACGAGATTTTTCATAACTGTGTTTTTGAGAGTAAAGGGTTTGCGAATCTAAAGAATGCATGAATAGGTAACAAATAGATCCACCTCTGTACGGCCTCCAACATTAGCATCTAATAATGAGTAGCAGTTTTATATACTCCCTACGTCAATTCATTTAAATCCGCCTAGTTTTCAATAGATTCTTTAAGCAGAAGGTAAATCAACTCTTTCCTCTGAACCAAAGCCAATGATCCCTGAACGTCATACGAGGTTATATAGCACTGCACTCTACGTAACCCATTGATTGCCTATTCGAACTTTTTCCTGATTCTCTAAATAATCTTGCTAATTGTTTTTTATTTATTGAAATTAATATTATAATTATGACAATAAAATATGGGAGATTAACAGCACAATGAAATTATAATTTGTATAACATGGCGTTAATGATACATCTACATTAACTTCCACAGCCGCTGTGATGCATAAAAAAATTCCCGCAATGCCGCAGATTGGTATTTGAAAACTTACAAGCGGCCCGCAAGGAGATTATATATATATATATATATATATATATATTATATATATATATATATTATATATACACCCCTTTTTTCACTACAAAAATGTCTAAGTAAACGCGATCCTAATCCTAATTATATAGATTACATTGCTTACATTGCCTTTGTCATTAAATGGTGTTCAAGAAAACCTCATTCTAAAAACTTTTAATATTGACATTGCTGCTTCTTGCACTAAGACATCCCCCGCCCTCCCCAACACACACTCACGACTCTCACTCATCCCACCCCCTATATATAAGAGAAAGCATTGAGACATTTGCCATAACTTAACATTTTAAAGTACGAATTGAACCTTTTCTAACATATGTTACTTTTTTTTCCTATCAGCGACTACGTGATACTTTAGAAGCCGGGTTTTTTATGCAAGTAATTCCTCCACTTCTTCACCCTCTTCACAATTAAAATCTCGGAAACGAATGCAATAATACTATCAATAATCAAGATAAAATGCTTCCTTCACTGTTCCTACTTCACATATCACAACTATGCGACACACTGAAGTCCTCCACTACAAAACGTGGCAGGCTGAAGAAAACTCGCGATGCAACGCTTATAGTGCCCCTTTGCACGTAATGAAAGTTCACAAGTCCGCATTTCCAATTCGAACGCGGCGGCGTTTATCGCACACCCTGAAACTTCAGATGACGGTCGAGATCACCAATCCATTGCAAATTAAAAGACGCTGCGGGTCTTGTGGCATGGGTGAGGAAACTTGGATCGGGAGATGCTTTCGGACTTTCCCCTATTACAAAGTCGCACACCGCCTCTTTGCATCTGCATTCGATGCAAGTGGGACGTTAGCGCAGTTTAATAGAAGTCACAGAAATGAAATTGAATACTATGGAATAGCAGTCTTAAGAACGGGATACTTATCATGAATACACTACTATACTATTGATTCAATTTATGAACATTTTAGTTTAATTTGGGTGAAATAAATGCGACAGGTTTTCGAAGTGTGCTCGCGTTTGCATCTGATATCCATTCCAAAAATTCATGTATTCATCATTCCATGTGCTCATGTTGATGCAGACGTTGCAACGATAGGCGGCCTTGGCACCAATGGTTCTGTGAGAATATTGAAATAACCGTTCTCTCACTAGCCGCCGAGCAGAACGCATGCAGCAAACGGGACGGTACGAATGAAACTGAGGTAACCTCTCAATGATAGCGAAGTGGATGACATAATTAATTTTGACACCTTTATATTGCATGAAGTAAAAAGTCAAAGGTATCATTTTAATTTGAGTTGTTTGTAATTTAAACTAAAATAGAATCCGTGTTTGAAGGGGTTTTGTATTAGAATACATCTGTAGATGGGGAGTATTTTTAGCAAGTTGGGTTGAGGAGAGCGAGTCGCACGTTTCATCCGAAGCACAACCAGGACACGTCGCTCTCGCGAATTAACTTAGTTGCAATTACTGAATTCTATGAAAGTACCAAATAGTTTACAATACTCCGCGAACATTTGTAAACACATTATGATGTTAGGCAAGATCACGATAAAACTGACATTAACGAAGACGTCCTACGAACAATCTCAAACCAGAAGATTTGGAAGACTGATAAATTATATCGCGCGAAGATCACAGTAAGCCCATGAACTTTAAAACACAACCGTACGGAACTATAAGGGTTGTACACAGAAAACTTCAATCTTATCACTAATGAGCTCAACATAATTTGTAACAGAATTATAATAATGTTAAATTGTTATTATTGACAAAGAAATGGCTGATAGTTGTTTCAACAAACAGAACTTCCAGGAATCTCTATTCTGTACAGAATTGCACGTCCACATACGACAGGTAAAAAGATAAATGATTGTATGTCGAGACCCATGACCAAGAATGAAAGTTGGATCATTATAACAGTACAGTGCTGAGAAAATTTATAAGCATAGCAGTGCAAAATAAAATAAATTATAACATTGATAAACGCAATATTAGCCGGGTAATGAAATTAAGTAAGCAAGTAAGTGGGAGCAAACATTTCACAAATTTGGAAATTAAATATATTAAAAGTTTAAAAACAGAAAGTAACGTCAGTTTTATTGACCTATTTAATAGTTAGCACTCAGAATTCACGATGTTTTTTCACGATTTTTCGCGACAAAGTGCTTTTAAAGAGAAATGGGCATATTTTCACGATTAATGCGAAATACATTCACCTGGTACAGGTCCCCTTTTACTCACAAACTTAACTCGTCGCGTGTGGGGAAATGTACCCCAGGGAAATTTTTATGACAATTCCAATTCCAATTCCAATTTCGACGCGGTTTCTGACAATTCGTGAAATTATAGGAAATGTCATAATGTGTTATCTTCCTTAAAGTTGATTCTGCCCACTTCGATTGTGATTCTTGTAAGCCTCTTTATTAATCTAGGTATTTTACCATTATCTTGTCTCTTAATATATTAAT
The DNA here is from genome assembly GCA_017312745.1 of Gryllus bimaculatus. Taxonomy (NCBI): domain Eukaryota; kingdom Metazoa; phylum Arthropoda; class Insecta; order Orthoptera; family Gryllidae; genus Gryllus; species Gryllus bimaculatus. The sequence continues at coordinate 4,704,546 of BOPP01000072.1, read as the reverse complement.
CAGTGTTTTTGTCAAAAATGGCTTGAAGGCGGGATATATTTTCAGCAAATGCCGTTGTCTATAACAACATTCGACGTAATAATCATTTTCATCAGACAACAGTAACAACAGCTCACTACAAAAAAATCACATAATACCTGTACATTATTTTACAACACCTTGCCAGATGACGGTAAACTTTTCTGTTGCACAACTGTTTCTACACAATTAGAGACTTTACCGAGCATCCAAAAGGAAAGTGATAATTTTAACAATGACACTTAAAGTATAATATATCGTTTGGATTGTATAGTTGTAAAGAACCTGTAAAAAGTATTGAACTTCAGCTTCTCGGTTAATGACCCCCATCTCGATGAGGTTTTCGTCCAGTTTCCTAGATCCTCAAGCAAAAGCTGAGATGACCCCTTGTTTTGCTTCTGGACATAAATGTAACTTCGAATTAACTTCTCCCATAGCACGTCACAATGTTTTTAACGTTTTGAAATAAAAATAAATAAAAAACGTTAAAAATAAAAATAAATAAAAAATAACGAAAAATGGAAGTTATCGCAAGGTCCCCGCGGGCGAGGCGACGGGCAAATCTCCTTGGCATCGCGGACCCTACCGTTTGTTGTGAAGATGGGTCAGTCGACGAATGTTACCATTTACAGGAAAGCTAAGGAATTTGCCAGTACAAGTTTATACGTTTCCTGTCAGTTTAGAAATGGCTTCGTAATAAAGTTCTAGGTAAGACACCGAAGAGGACAAAGTGGCCTGTGGATTGTCATTTACAAAGTAATTATGATATAAAAGTTAGTATAAATATAGTTTAAAATAACAGAATAACTAACGCTTGTCATTTATTAATACCTTACTAACGGCTATACTGCTATGCTGCCGTTGTGGCAACCTTTGGGACTCAGAGCGACATTTTCATGGAAGAGCTTGTATGTTCTCGGTTAAACTAAATTTTGGCCGATATGTACCATGTATAAAAATGATCAATCATTTGTCATTGGCCATTTACGTAGATAAACGTACCAAACGGAATTCAAGACGACTTCTTCAAATTCAGAGTAAAACATGGGCAACACGATGACGAGTCGCAACTCCAAACACTAATAATTTCGAAGCAAAATTTAAGATATTAGCAGGTACAAGAAATGTGCAAAAAGCTTACACTTCACTGGAAGCTACTTTAAGATTCGTTTGCCATGCATTCCATTTTTGTACATACAAAACAGAGTTCTTCAGTCAAATAATCTTGATTTAAACAATCAAGACTGATCGGCACCTGAAAACTACGAAGTAACAATATTTGCTTCAGCGATTACAAGCGCGTCAAAACATTTCTGTTTACCGGCTTGCGAAGTGCATATAAAATGCTTCAGCGCTAATAAAAGAGTAAATTTCTATACCGAAAGCGAAAAGTGATTTCGTAGGCACCTACCTCCTCCTTTAAGAACCAAACTAGGACAAAAACTAGATCCTCCTCATCAAGAAATGTCATAACTAAACGAAACACTTGAAATCAATAATATTGTTCTCAAGAAGGTAGAAAAGTATATTTTTACTTTCTCGTATACGTACGTACAAACCAGGTGTACCCAATGATGATAATGACCACTAGGGGGTCGATGAAATTTGAAGGGGGTCAATAATTAAGGAGTTTACTGGAGTCAGTAGTCTAATATGAAAGGCAACGTAAGTATAATCAAAATTCCAATGATTACAAAAAAATGTACTTTATAACCAACTTTATAATAATAACTATAACATTTTCTAATACAAAGAACAAAATAAATTCCATATTTGTATCAGTCTCATCCGTAAGAGTTAGAATATTTATAAAACTGAAGAAATTTTAACTATGCAAATACAACGAGACTATCGAGCAAGAAAATACTCAACGAAATACGCACTGAAGGAATGCTATGGCTAGTTCTTAAAGAAGACAATACGCAACATTTTGTGACCAACGGCACTACAGTGAAAATTAGAAACCCAATTAATCAAAAGCGCCATCGTTATCGTTTATTGAAAATCAAGATATTTAGGAGAATGTTTCGAGATTATTATCTTTGAGCAATTCTTTGTGTTATTGTAAGTACAGGTTTGGGTCAATATAAAACATTTTCATTTTTCAGAAACTTTTATAACTTTGAGTTCAAGGGTGATTGTGTTTGTATTGTTTCAAAATCTGACAACCTTCTTCATTTCAGGAGTCTTAGAGAATTTGTATTGAACGACATGAAACTATATTTTTTGGTTGGGGTCGACCAGCGCTGTGGAGTAGCCTTAGCTGCAATTGAGAATTTTCTTGCACACAACTGCTTTAGAAACCAACATTTTTATATTGGATTCTTTTTTAATTGAGAGCACAACCTTCTATCATGCTCAATATTCTTCATTCATGTCATTACATAATTCAAAGACATACAAAAGTTACAACTCTAGAGCACGAGCAGGGTCGAATATAATGACAGCTAATGATCATGTGGTGGGGAAACTCAACGAGTTTACACTTTTGATTCTAGCCCCTGGTTGGTCAACAATTCATTCTTTACTAGAGTTTGTCAGGTACGCGAAATCTCTGATCGCGTCAGAACTTGCAGCTTCCCAACAATTGCACGAGTTACCTACCTTTCAAGGGAAAATGACAGGTGTAACTTCATTATACGAAATTTCACAATACATGTTAAAAGGCAAAAAAAATAATGTTTGCTTGCCTCAGCTTGCCCCCAGATGTTTGTAAAATGTCTTCTGTATCACTCGAAAACGATAATATGACTGTACAGAATAGATACGATGCTCCATAAGATGGATGAGAGGAGAGATTATCAGAGGACGAGGTGAATAGAAGACATGAAAGTCTAGAAAATATCCAAAGTTAGGTCGATTAAGGCTTGGAGAGAGCGAGTCGCCAATAGATGTACACACATGAGGAATAAAAGATTAATAGTGCTGACTTCCAGGACTATTAATCTTTTATGTTTTCAGTTTTGATATGGGCAAGTCCTTCAATATTTTTTCTGTGATCTTAATAATTTTTCCATTATTTAAATGATCTCCATTCGGCATGATTTGTGCGCTCGGAAAGTATAAGATAGATTGGGAAACAGCTTCACACTGAATTGAAATTAATTGGGGAGTTTATATATTTTGTCATGTTGCTGCGAATATACACTTAAGGTACAAGAAATCTTCCGCGAGTTACTTAAATAGTCAAGTTTAATTGAAAGCGATTGCGCTTTCATTGACTGAAGTATTCGAACTTAACTTTTTATTTACTTCTCGTCACAAATGCTAAAAGCTTATGTTGAAGTATAATCAGCGCACGTTGTCTTGAGATTCAGAATTTTACTTCACTATTTTACTATACTTTGGTGAATTATATACAAAGATATCAACAAGAGTGGTGACCAACTATCGAAATTAGAAATTTTTGCTCTATAGTTACAAACCTTACATCGGTAAAAGTACTACAAATTTGATTTTATATTACTGCAGACGAAGTAACAAACCCATCAGAATTATTCCTCCCGGAAAGAAGAAAAAGAGCTCATCAAAACTTGCGCTTAGTGATGGCACATTTATGTCTAAAAGCAAAGGAAGTAGGGTCAGAAGAAAAGAAAAAAGCAAGGGAGCTCAAAATTTTAAGTGCTATTTCTGTTTCATATTTGTGCTACTTCTGAAAAACTAAATAACTAACGCATTTATATCATAAGAACATAAACATGGTATTGTCAGAATAGTATCCAGTTGTAAAGAAACATTTTTACAGCAGAAAATATTTTACCAGTCATTTTACCTTTTGTATATATTTCAGTTGAACGTTATCTGGTTAAAATAACGTACCTTTTATGTACAACACAATACATGCGTTATAGGTGTTATGGATGTATTGGGGACCATTTAATACCGGTCAACATTTGATTTTATAACCATATTGTTTTACTTTGAATCACGTTCGATTTTATAATTTGGAATCTTCCAACAATTAATCGATCAAAAACCTGCATCAACTTTCAGTAGCGATATGTGTGGTAAATCCATTTTAATCACGCACTAATATATAAATCTGTCTTTTAAAAAAAACAATGAGGTTACGTATGGATCAAGTTGTGTGTATTATGAATTCTAAGTATAACGTGTGAATGACGTATTGGTGTGAACAAATACGGTGTCGACAATATAGGACACTTTGAACTTTTCTCATACTTGTAATGCGAGACAACTGCTCACTAGTGAACCTAGTGACGTGACTTATTCAAATTCCAATACATATACAATAAATTGCGAATCACTCTGCGAAACTTAAGTGAATGTAATCTTAACTAAAAATATTTCAACCTTATACACTTCGTACTTGATATCGCAATGGTTATGACAGATCGTACCACTAGGGTTGCTGGCGTGAAGTGTCTCCGTTATACGGCCGAGTGTTTTGTTTTGTCTCTATAGCATTTGGTGTGAATGCCATAGCGTAGGAGTACGCCTTTCCACCGCACGGCGCTCGGAGCTGCAGAAGACTCCGAGAGCCACGCCCCTTTCCCCCTCCACGCCTCCACACCTGTTGCGTAACGGAATTCCACGCGCGGAGGTGAGCCTCGCGCGGAGGTGAGCCTCGCGCGTTTGGCGGCGCTCGCTTTTCTGGACAATTTCCAAACAATGGAACGTTGCTGCTGGTGGCGGCCGGAACGGCCTTTTAAGATTTTGTGCATTTTGTACTGCAGATTCTTAAAAAAAGAGTACATTGAGAGCAAAAGAACTAGCACACATAACATTAGTGCGACCCATATTAGAATATGACGCGACATGTTGAGACTCTTTGCAGAATATTGCAACAAGCAAATCTAGAAAAGGTTCAGAGTATAGCATTAAAATTCATTTCCAGGGGTATCAAGAATAAAGAAGAATGGGATCACTCGAAGGGAGAAAAAAGGCGCGTCTCTTGAAATGCTGTGTAGAAACCGCACACAGGATTTCGAGGGTGGAAAGAAATTCAAAGTCGATTAAGGGAACCTACATAGTTCGGCAGAGCGGATCACATGCACAAACGTCAGACAAGAACTCAGAAAACGGATTTTGGGAAATATTCATTCGCCGATCGAACTATTAGAGACTGGAATTGTTTGCCTGTGACTATCTTTGATCCCTTTGTTGAAAACATGAGCAAATTTAAAAATAAATTGACTTCTTGGATGTTGATATGAGTATTAAAAATATCCTTAATATTAAATTACTATACTAAGTGAAGTTATAATAATATATTCTCAATATTATTATTATTATTATTATTATTATTATTATTATTATTATTATTATTATTGGCGGTGCATTTATCCGATCTGTTTTGTCAGTACGTGGATGTTCCTATTTCAACAGCGCTGGCAGTACGTGTTAGGCTACGGTATAGCATTGTTTGAGGAAGCATCAAAAGAAAATCTTTTAAAAATAACACTCGCATACACACACGCGCGCGCGCGAGCGAGCGAGCGAGCGAGCGAGCGGACGAGAGATACAAGCTAAAGTAATTCACCCCCCCCTCTTACAATTCTATTCCTTCTTCCGTGCAATGAACTCGTTGCAACTTCTAAGAAGTTACAAGTTTGCAATGATGCCAAGGTCCCCGACAGTTAAAGGAGTTACAACAGAACATACGGTACTCTCTCGCACTATGTGAAATTTTTGCAATTCTCGAAAAATCAGCGTTGAGCGAAAATAGAGTTTGCTCCATTTTTATAAGCGTATTTCGTTCTATCCAAGGAAAAATTTAGAGAATTTTGAGCAGTTTTAGAGAAAACCTTGCCTTTAAAATAGCAGATATCCCATGCAAATTAAGCGAAAAGTATTCATATTTTTGAAAAAAATTACATGGACTTATTTAACGATACAACCTTTAACAAATTTCATTAAAAATATCATCTACCTTCAGTATTTTAGTTCTAAAAGCCAAAAGAGTTAAATTATAGAATTTTCGAAAATTTAGAGAATTCAACAAAAATTAGACATGCGCCATTTAATAAGTACTTCGCTGAATTCGAAGAACAAAGTGAAAGTGAAAAAAATCAGTTTTTAGAAGTTTGAAAATGTCGTTTAGGCTTTATATTAATTTCCCTCAAAATCAAAACGTGCATTTTAAATTAAAGTGATCACGACATCAGCCATAGAGAAATAATTTTGATGAAAATTCTGCCACTTGCGTTGTTCACAGACTAACGAACTGACATTTTATAGTAAAACAATTTTTAGTTATCAAAGCTCTACGAAAGGTGGATTCTAACAACACAATGTATTACAGCAAGTAATTTACTGCGGACTTCAGCAAGAATTAACTTTTGTTTTCGGCATCAGTGATCCACAAAAATTTTTTCTGTCGAAATATCACTCATCTTCACCATACTTTCCCTACACTAAGTAAGTAGCATGATATGTTCATATTATTACCTTCTAGCATTCTTCACATTCTTTGGAGTAAATATAACAAGTTTTCTAATACAACTAGAAGACTACTACAGTAACTGACGTATTTTGGTGCCATGTTTATAAGTAACTTGGTAGTTAAAATGTGCCAAACTTTTAAATATGTTATTAAAACCGACGTTGATTATCCCTCCTGGGAACAATGGCGCATGCTTAAAAAATTTGCAACATGGAAATGTCTTCTTGAAGGCCCACCATGGATAGGGGGATTAGAATCTAACAAAGTCATTAACATCGATAAAATAAGAGAATATATTTTAAGTCACACTGTGTTATTGGAGTTTCTAGACCTGTATTAATTAGAAGGTTAGATCTCAGCAATTGTTGACCTTTTTCTTACAGTTCTAGATTCTAACTATTAGTATGTTCACATGAACTTCTAGGGTAATAATTTAAAACAAAATAAACACGCTACACACAAAAAAGAATGTAACTAGAAATAATTAAAACCAATTGTGCTATCATAACTCGCTATCGGTGGTTATTTCAAGAAACTACAATGTTTATGATCGCTGTAAAACACAATGGGAATAAATATTATAATTATGATACATAATTATCCTTGTATTTTGTATGCATCAGAGGAACAGTCACCTAAACTGTCCACTCAAGAGGGATTTTGCAGTCGGGCCTAAGGTCCTCGTTAGAAAACAATGAAGAGATCGCTTGTTACGCAGTTTAGCAGTCCTAGAGCAACAGCATTTGCATAAAAACTAGCTATATAAGCTTAACTCGCCTTTACTGGTAATGACAGAGACCATGGCAGACTAATTGTCTGTCATTACGAGGACCCCCTGCTGAGCAGAGAATTCTTAAATATTCAATATATTAAACAATACAACAATTTATTGAGTTCTTATATAAATTTTACTCATAAGGTTATAACTAATTTTTAATATGCCTAGAAATTGAAAAAAAAAAAAAAACTCCTAATCGTATGGCCCTATGAAAGGTGTCCATGTTACGTTCGAGATATACAAAAACAAGGAAAGAGTTTCGATTTTGAAAATGACATGCAAATAGTTTTTTTACGAAAACCAAATTCAAATAAACTAACTGTATATGACGCATGGAGAAATGTAATGTGCAAACTTATTTCAATGCTATACCTATTCTTCTCATTCCACACGTAGGCATCTTTCGTACTGTGCCCGCCAGTGCTTACGACGCAGATATGTTGCGACAACAGGGTTCCAAGGAAGACACACGTATTTGTTATTCACGTGTTCGTAATGGAACAGCATCTTTTTGATATTCTCGGTATAAATAACCTTTGTACTGACTGTGTACTATGTTATTTCAGTATTCGTAAAGACCGTTTTTGGTAAAATATTCAATTTATTGTAGTGGGATATGAGAGTTTATTTGTTCTTGATTAATATGCTTGCTACTTTTTGGTAAATCATTTTGTGTGGTTTTGCACAACAGCCTTTTTGCCGCAGTCAATTAGTAGACTTTAATTCCTATAAACACTGTTCTTTCGAGCGTTTAATATTCATTATTCTTTATATTTTCTTTTAAAGCAATAGTTTTACAGACTGTACATTACAACTTTTGGATATGCGTTTAATACCAGATGTACGTAACATTCAGCATTAACGTATTTGAAGTGGTGGAGTGATTTTGAATATGATTTTATTCCTTTTTCTTTGATTCTCACAAGAAAGGACCCCTTGGCCAACACGAAATCATAATTAGAATTTTATTTTACTCAAATTGTTAATCATAACAAATGCTTGCAACTTTGTATTTTGGCACATCTAGGCAGATTCACCTCACGAACACTTACTGTGGAAGCGTTGCGTTTTTTAACAACAGCATGAATATTTGCATACCATCCTATTGTAATGTAATATTTAACCAAAATAAGTAATACGTAAAACTAATACGTTAAGATAATATCGCTTCTTAAAGATATAATTAATATACTGCAATAAATTAGGTTTTACTGTTTATGATCTCCGTTCTCCTGAACAATTGTAAAAAAAAATTTACCAAACAAATTGTATGTCACTAGTTTGTTTCTTAACTCGACGTCATAGTAACGATTTGAAAAAACGTAAGTTCATTAAATTCGAAAAATATTGTACACTGAAAATCCATTTTCAAGAGAACGTTTACTTCGAGTACACCCTGAAGGCTCAGTAACAATCACATGTCGCCAATCACTTTCCGTGAAAACTTTAGATTCTATGTTCAAACAGAAGGCCTTTCATTTCAACAATGAAAACTTAATACTTTAAATTCAAGAACAGTAAAGTAGCAGTGAACATTTACTGTATATGTGAATGTATTTAATCAGAAACTGTTTTATTTTAGATTCCAGGTGACATCAGAATTTTTCACCGGTTATCTTACACTCTCACACTCAATCCATATCTTTGAAGACTCAACAAGTGAAGAAATGGATAGTGCATTTACTGTGAACTTTCCGTGAAGCTGAAATGTGGCGCCAAAGGCTAACAGTCAAAGAGAAAAAAAATCGTTGTACTTTGCTCTATATCCGCTTTAGGCACCTTATCTCTGGACTTAAGATATTAGAACATGTGTAGTTTGGGGAAGGTTATGACCTTGCCTATATACGCTTGTCTGCTTGGTGGTCTCAAGTGAAGGCACAAGGCGACGGCGGCACCAAGACCGTCAAACGTTTTGACCACACACAAATCATGTTGAGGCATCGTCGTCTCCACCGTATTTGGATGCTCCAGAGAAGTGACCCATACAAGTTTCGATTGCGACAAGGATGAGCCACAGCTATAGACTGCCACTGGCCAGTTTTGGGGCGCACAAGCTCCAGAGTGTAATTTCTAGCCTATTTAGAAAACGCACTGACGGAGTACGAACATGTGTAAAGTGCAGGTGTCAAATTCAGCAGTGAGCGATTCCTGTTTCCGGACGCGCTAACAACCTTGGTCCTTAGTCCCGTGAGGAATTTAGATGACAGCCGCGAGGTGACTGTTCCTCCTCAGCTGGAACGTGAAATCCGGCATCGACCTACACGTGATTAGTTTATTTCCCCGTCTTGGTCCTTCCCCCTCCCCCGCCAAGTGGGGCACAGCCCCTGCAGAATCAAGCTCTAAGACTAATAGAGGTCTCCCGACGTATATGGCAGTGTAGTGCATTGCATTGCATTTCTTGTTTGGAAGGGCAGAAGAAGGGACAGGGATGAGGAAATCTCACGCGGCTCGCGGCCAATTTGTTAAGACGCTGCGAAGGAGAAAATATACCAAATACAGTAGCCTGCCGCTAGAATTCTCCACCTGACAGCACAGCCGCCGAATCCAACCTACGTATGTAAGTAGTGTCCAAAATCCGTAGTCGGGACTTTGAATTTAGGTCAGTAGTAACTCGGGGACAGAACTCTTGACTTCTTGGTTGTCCGGCTATGGTCGCGTCGTTGGCTGAGCGGCCATTGCTGGCCTCGCCGGCGAAGCGAGTCATATGGTCACGCGGCGTCACCCGGACAGCCAAGAAGTCATGAACTCGAGCGGCGGAAGCTTACGTGTACGTGGAACTCCTCAGTTAAGGGTAATTCTCTTAAGAAGTAACGGTTGCCCGTTTCAGAATTGCTGAAGTTTGTTCCTGAAGTTCGGTTCTAAAGCATTTGTCGTATTTTTAATCACAAATTTAAATGTAACTACTTCGTTTGATCGACTTAACGTTAAAAAATACTTAAACAATAAATTACGAAGAAGAAATATGCAGAAGCAATATTGCAATTGCAATTAATTTACTGGCGTGGATCTCGCAACGCGATTGCCATTTAATTGCGTTCCACTCCTGTCGGCGACATTCTAGATCATGGGGTCGACTACATGAGGACGAGGCAAAAGACAAACTGATTGGAGCGGGGATAGGACGGAGAAAGAAGAACCGCGTGTTATCCGTTGCAGATCGAAGGCCGGAGCCTCGCCATCGACTTAGAAAGGCGCCGGCGAAGCTAGTCAAATGGCCCGTATCAAGTATGCTATTTCTTTCCAAATTCAACTTAATGGACCTCCTTTAACAGCCCAATTTCAAACCTCACTTCATCAGTGCAATTCACGTGTTCAATTTGTTAATTTTCTTAAGCAGATCAAATAAAACAAGAACACAGCAGGAAAACAAAAAGAAAAAATCAAAAACGAGCTGGAGCGATTGCAGCGATTGCAGCGAGTGCAGCGAGTGCAGCGAGTGCAGCGAGTGCAGCGAGTGCAGCGAGTGCAGCGAGTGCAGCGAGTTGGCGCCCTAGCCGGCACTCTAGGACCGGTTTCGGAAGCGGCGAGCGCGGCGCAAGGCCGCAAGCGCGGGTACGCGTGTCGGGCGGCGGGCGCTGCGCAGTAGAGCGCACAGCGGGTCAATTACGAAGCCCCCGGCGGCACGTCGTCTGCGCCCGGTCACGTCCATGAGATTACACGCCACGCGGCGACCACCAGTCACTTCTCCCAAGATGAGGCACCGTCATTTCTTCATTGAAATTAAAATGCTAAAACGGCAATTAATGTGTTCATTTCTTAAACGACTATAACTCAAGCTCATACAGCGTTAAGGGATTATTGGTAGAATTAAAAGTATCACAATATTACATGCAGATATTGATCAGCGATTTCAACAATTACAGCTGAAATTTTTCATTGATCTGATTCCACACACTGGTTCCTGCACAGTAGCACAAGTTTATATCCGGTAAGAGATGCAAACCAGGCTAGTGCAGGTAATATGGCCAAGTAGCGGCTATGGTGTTAGCCATTTCTGATTACTGTGCTAGCACGAAGTCTGGGAGAGTGTAAGAAGTGCGTTAACGCTCTACCAGACTTGTTGATTCGCGTATTCGCACTCTGGAGCTTTTAAGAACGCGTTAGAGGTGCTTTGTTCTTAGAACTTCTTATAAACTCTGGGGCTATTGTTTTAAAAAATGCTTTATATCAGACCGTGTTTTTGTAAGATTATACTGAAAGAGTGTAATTTAATTATATATTAGTATAGCTAGCTCCATGGTCGTGCTATAGAAGAAACAAGTTAATTTGGCAATGGCCATAGAACATGCATGTGGGCATATTACATTCAAATTACAATGTTTTTGTAAAATAACAAAACATTCCTGAAAAATTTTTTGTGATATAGTTATTTCAACTTTAAACCAAAGTGTTAATTAACAAAATGATGAAATTTTAGCTAAATGTTGAACTATATAAACAGGAAAATTTGGGTCGCTGAACGTGGCCCTATTACCTTCACATAACTTATTTCGAAAAATCAGAAGTTCAAAGAATAACCGCAGCCAATTTTGAACAAACCAGAAGCGTGCGATTCGCACTTTGTTATCAGATTGATCGTGTAAAAAGTGTGTCATGTATAACAGCGTGCTGTGTGTGCTTTTTGACAACGTTCCAAACAAATTACATTATCAGATAAAATACAGGATGTAAAAAAATATAACGTAGTTACAGAGGAAAGTTCTCACTCGAATCTACAAATTCCTATCTGACATTAACCATCCGGTGTTCTCCAACATACTCATAATGCCTTTAAGCTCGTAATACGCTTAGTTCAGTAAATTCACCATACTAAAGAATTTTACAACTGTTAGAAAGAAAAATCATGATAAATCTATTAAATGTGAAAGAGGGTGCTGTCATTAACTGACAAAAGTCGCGTAGAAAAGAATCTGAAAATAACTGCAGAGGTAGATGCCCTCAATACTTTAAACAGAAGAAAAAATAATATAAGCCGATTTTCTCTTTATTCACACCTGCTAACCATTGCCATTCTCCCCCACCCTACTAGCTTGTAGGCCTCTAACAGCTAGCGTTTAAGAGCTTGGCCAGGTATAATAAGTTTCAAGCGTGACAATCACAGCGGATGGCGGATACGACCGAGAGGGAGGAGGGGGAGGAGGTGATGCGACCGAGAGGGAGGAGGGGGAGGAGGTGATGCGACCGAGAGGGAGGAGGGGGCCACGACCCTGACCTCGAGACTTCCTTCTCGCGGGGCGGTCATATGCTGCGCGAAGCGGTGCGAGGAGACGCGAAGCAGGCGCTTTCGCCGAGCGGAGAAAGTCGCAGCGTTGACCCGGCGCGCCTCTCCGCGCACCACGAATAAACGGAACACACATGGAATGCGCTGCTCTGTCTTTTGTACGTGTTACTGGCCGATTTAATATAGTGACTTGAGACAGATCATCAGCTGGACGCGGTTATCCAATCGGGAGTTCAGTTGTGACGAGAGAGCGAATTTCTATGATTTTGCATGTTTTTGTCCGTTGCTTCAGTGCATAGCTAAATGAAATTTCTTGAAGTTTGGTTAGAATATGATGCTACATAGTTTAATATGTTACAGAATATTCCACCGATTTTTCCTTTTGGTGCATATTCGTGTAATTATAGACTCATATTTTTGATATTTCATTAAAATAGAGACTTATTCATGAAACGTATCATCTTTTCGTAGAATCTATTTATTTGCGAGCGTTCATTGATTCGTAAGAGCTAGTCGCAGTTTGCATTTTTGATAAAGTACTTGTGCAAATGTAGGATATTCCTTATAACATATTTCAAACCTGCCAGAAAAATGCGAAGGTGAATATTTACTTCAATTTTTTTCTCTCGCGAAAAAGGGTAGATTATATATGTATTTTCATCCCAAACATACTTCTCCTGCGTTTTAACAGAGGAAATAAAATATTAATTTTAAATGAATATTAAAGGGCATATTTCAGAATTGTTAGGTCATGAATACATATTAAAAAAAACATATTTTAAGATTTTTTAGGGTGTAATCACGTTCTTGTTAGTTATGACGGCAATTGTAGGTATCGTAGTTTCTGATTGGATAACCGCGTCACAGGTGATCTGTCAAGTCACGATATTTAAATCAGACAGTGAAATAGCTGGGTTACGTTAGCTTCGCGAAACAATCGACAAATCAATACGGTCAATTCATTCGCGCTTTCACACAGTTCAACAGTCCAATCAGCATGGAGGCGGATGTTTTTTTACCAACGCAAAACAAGGGCTGCTCAGGACGATATTTTAGGAGGAATTAAAATAATGAATTCAGTAGGGTCTCGGTAGTTCAAGGTGAACGGGACCAGGTCTACCTCGAAAACTCGAATTGTCAAAAATGATTAAATTATTGAAGTAGAAATATAAACAACTTGATAATTTCAAAATACGTATACTTCAATAAAAAATGTGCTTGCACAATATTATTACATTAATTGTTGAAGACAAGTTCATTACATCTTTAAGTAATTGTCGGTTTTTTGTTTAAGTGCATTGTTTCTTTCTCGTGCGGCAATATCACGCCATCTTCTGAACAATACATGTCGGGTGGAGTTGCCTATTGTACTACGTACCTCGTGGCGACCTCTATTGCAGTAAAACCCTCGCCGTGACTCGCACGTGGTGTGGAATCGGTTAGGTATCCTCATTGTCATCCTGCTCTTTAGACTTCAGAATTCAGATTTCAGAATTTTTTCTGAGGTTCTTTCGTTCCTTGCTCCAGCCACAGTACACGTCTTTAATAGCAACTTTCTTCAGTGCATCTACAATGATTTCTTCACCTTCTGTGGATTCTAGAAGACATTATAGCAATCTACGGCAATACTTTTCTTCAGCATTGTAGAACCCATTGATCCAAGGATTGATTAAACCGGTTACATTTGGGGGTAAAAACATGGCACGAATTTAATTCAGTCACATTTGGATGGGAACACGCGTTATCCAAGCACCAAGATAACCTTGCATGACATTTCAAAACAACTTCTGGAATAAAATCGGAGTAAAAACCTGTTTTTAAATATCTCTTGCGTCATCAAATCACATTTTTGGTGTTGATATGTAACCGATAGAGACGATATACAAACCTCTTTCAAAGCTCTTTGCTTAGCCGATTTTCCGACGAGTTCCATTTGGCGACTTCCTGATGTATTTGATATCCCATGGTGTGACATCTCTCTTTGCTCTTTTTGTGACCTGGAGCACTATTCACGTGACGCGAGTCTTTTAGAGGAAAGCATTTTAAAAATAAGGCCAGTTTCGTCACAATTACAGAGCAGGTCATATGTAAGTTATTTTTTCCTATCTCTTTCAAAATTTTACGACTCCTTCAGAATCAGCAGTCTCTCCACATTTGTCTAGTTGCAGAATACAGTATCTTTTTTCCCCATTTGTCAAACCAGCCTACACTAGTAAAATGTTTAATATCTCCCTCTTCATATTCTTTTTGAAAACTTAAAGCTTTTGCGTGAAGAATCTGTCACGAGACTGCACCCTCTTTGCCTTTGTTGGGTAAACCACACAAAACGTGCCCCACGAGTTTTTTCACATTCAGATTTTCTGTCCGATGAGAAGTCGGAGCACTTGTTACTAGAAAAAGCTAATTTGCATTTGTTCTACGTTAATCACCAACCGGAATTTCACCTAGTACATCATATTCGACTACAAGTTTTTTTAAGACTTATCCGGTCCTTTTGCTAATTTCACTGCTAATGGAACGCATTTTTTCATTTTTGTAGAATCTATTAAGGAAAAACAACTATTCTATAAATTAAATTACATCTTTCAAAAGTGATTTAAATTGAGCGTGATAGTACGGATCTAATCAAACTCCCATCTGCACAACTAAAATTGTTTGGCCGAATCAAAACTACTGAATCAAAATTTGAAAAAGTTTTAATTTCATATCAATATTTGCACAACTTCAATCTGTTCTATTTAATAATTTTTTTTAGATTATGAACTACTAAAAAAGAACTACGATCCTTATCTCGATGGAGTGTTTCGTCAAATTTACCTTTTATCATTAAATGCTGAAACGGACCTTTGCGCCTTACAAGCTGGCACGAAAGCCATGATGGAGCTATGCGTATTCCATTACTGGAATGCCTTTGGATTTCAGACAACTGAAGTAGAATTTTAGAACAAACCGGGTTCACGGCTATCTTTACGAATTCCCTCCAGCTCCCTCTGCGCTTTACTCTTCGCCGTCAGTTAATCATCCACAACCATTGCAAATGAGAACATCCAGCTGCCGGGTGCAATAAATAAAGTTACATTCGCATCGTATTGGAGAAATTGAGCCTAGGCTTCACCTGATTGTCAATTCTGTCATCCTTTTCTCGATCTTCTCCGGCAAAAAATCGGAGGTTTTAAATGAACTACGTGAAGCATTGTGTCTTGAAATGCATTCCGTAAAATGCAGCTTATTTAAGATATCCGAACATAAGCAACATTTGATTAATATGGAATAGTAATAAAGGAAGTACATTTGTTAACGCGTTCGCAACGTAAGCAAACGAACAACTATTCCTCAGGCTAAATAGAGCGTTAAATTGCTTTACAGCACGGACGCAGAAAGGGCACGAACTCCTAAATATTCAATAAATTACACATTTAGTTAAAAACTTACTTCCTGAAGTAGAAACCTTCCCTTCCTATATTCTCAACAATGTTCGTATAATTATTCTGAAGACTACATTCTAAAATATTTGCAATCCGTAAATTACGCCGTTCGAATCCATGCGCAATCAAGTTTACTTATGCAACGCATTTTCTTATAACTCCTCACTGTGTCTGTGCACTTCCCGTACCCTGTGTTGCTGTACTGCGTACCATTTGCCCAACGGAACGACTACTCGGAAAATAAACTTCCTAACCAAAAGTAAATATACACAACTTCTTTATCGGAATGTCTACAATATTATTATATATAATATACATTTAACGTATCTCATTAGAGAGAAACCTCTGTTCTAAAAGTTCAAGGAAATCTTACAGATCATTCTCACAATGGTTTGTTTAAACGTTTACCTTACACATAACAGAACAAATGCTAAATCACAAAAACTCACGACCCACTGATATTGTCGCAGAGTGTTTGTGTGTACAAGACATGAGTGTACAAGACATGTCTGTTTTGTACTCCCACTTCCCTGATTCATATATAACTTAAAACCCCTTCTCCGGTTCACATTATAAACAGGAAAATCTGCGAAGTCGAGCGGAGAAAACCACTTTCTCTGGCGTCCTTAGACTTGTGATCTCCTAAAATAATATTTCACAAGACTCTTAGTGTTTTTGACCACACTGTTGTAACTAAACGATTAACACACAATTACTTCTACCCCTTCCACAACAAGGGTAAAATCACCAAGGTAACTTTCTGCGAGCTCTCAACGAAAAAAAAGATACTTTTGTGAAATACTACTTAATTTTAAAATAATGTTAACTTTTGTAAATCGCTGAGAGTTCATACTGACAAACGTCTGCAAATATCACAGAAATTAACACACTTTGTAAAATGCTTCGCCTAAAATGGATTCTTCACTTTCTCTGAACACGATGCGTTCTGTCTGCGATTTGACGTCTACAGTAACTACAAGCATCAGATATCGCTTTGTTGTTTACACATTACTGACTGAAAATATATATGTAAGACCTTGGAGATGTGGGTGTGTGTGAACTCTGCCCGTGGCGTGAATACTTCAGATAGGCGATAAGATGTGAACTAAATATCTTCACTCGTGGAGCTCGAAGTTCAAGCAATCAGTCAATTGAGTTGGTAGCCCCTATTCAGGATTTACGAAAATAGATTCAGCAGTAAACAGTAGAATAATTGCTACTTGTGACATCGAAATATGTTATGCAAAAACTAATGAAATTCTCTTAATTGGTCCATTTTATTCAAAACTGTTTTTTATAAAGTAATGAATTCACATACTACATCTCACCACTTGTAACGCCAAGTGATTCTCTTTTTGCAAAGAGTTTTTACAGGAATCTTGAAAAGGTGAGTGCTCGAAGGTGTGTCAGCACAAGATGCGACAGCACGACAAAGTTCAAGTATTAACTCTCAATCAATCAATATATCAAGGCAAATTCCAAATGCCTTTCGATTCCGCCATCCTAAATTACAACTCAACACGCTCAACTTAGTCTGCTCTCGTAACTATTACGCATGTCACTCCTGATGGAAATAACAAAGTATACCTAAAAATAATAAGCAGCATCTCATCATATCAGAGACTGGTCCGTGTAACGATTTACAATTGTATTTATTTTTAAATATGTATAATAATCTTTCTGAAATTTTATCAAAAAAATATACAAATTCAGTTTTCAATGTCATATTTATTATGATTCAAAAGTAATTATGTAAACGTGTCAATCGATTCATTAAATAAAATATTTAATTTATTTGTAATTTTAATATCCACATTAAGACGCCATTTTTCATTTATGCCATCTCCAGAACGATCTCGACTGAAATAAAATTCTTCCACGGCCTGTATCGATTATTTGTTGTAGTGTATGAGTTGGCCTATTAATTTTTTGTAGTGTTGTTTGACAGCCTGCAATATTGAAGCCATCTCTAATTGCAGCAATTCACGACGGGTCACGTCGCTGACGTCGTAACACAGGAAAACTGAAGAAGGCACTGCGTTCCTTTCATACGTGCAATGTGTGCACGTCTTTTAGAGTTTTAGGTAAAATGGTTATTCAAATTATCGTTTTCCACAATACCTTCACGACGGGCACGAAGAGGGGTAATAACCAAAATCTGTAGCTGATTTGCCTCCGCATACAGTTTCTATTACAGTGGAGAGAATTTTTCTGATAAATTCTTGCCCAAAATGCTTATTTCATCTGTATTCAGAAATAAATATGTGGTGGGGTAGGGTGGGGATCCCAGAATTCGAGAAAATTTACAAAATACATTTCTCCCCATTGCACGTCTTACCAGTTTTTAACCGTTTTTGACGTTATATAAACAGTTTTTTTTAGAGTCTTCCCAAAATTTGAGCAACACGTGGCATAAGCGTACGAACCGTGGGGGGAGGGGATCAAAGAAGACGTCGCGGCTCCCCTGAACATTGAAAAGGGCCTCTTAGTTCTACATCATAAAACATAGCATTTCCGTAAATATATTCATTTTCTCATTTTTTAAGTTGACAGTTTGTGGAATTTATACACCTTTTGAAAAAGACACTCCAAACCACGCGCCAACCCTTCGTATCAATGGTTCAACAGAAAATCAAATTGATTTATTAAATACATCAATAAGGTATAATTTCATTCTCATAGTATATTTTATTTCTTAGTAAAATAGGTATGTCACGTAAAAAAAGGGGGGCCAGATGGACCCCAGAATGCATTTGCCCCCCCCCCCCATTACTTTTGGCTGCAAACGTCCATGCAACGAGGCAATACGAGTATTTCCCGGGCGCGAGGGAGCCTAAAAGAAGTAGCTGATTTTTCGCAAGTCGTAAATTTGAGATAAGGGATACGCAAGTTCTCGCTCGTGTTATTCGACGTTATCTCTATTGCTAAGTTACATTGTCCGCAAGCTGTTCCTTATTCCCCTTACTATCTCTCTACGTAAACATGTGAACTTAATACCATTATCAATGCCTCTTCTTCACACGAGCGTAGATATTATATTCTTTTGGAGATGATATCTTTCAAGGTAAAACACAAACAAAGCTAAATTCGAACTATTATTTGCCCTATGTCAAATGCATCTAAAATACATTCGAATTTGTTACGTATGTATGACAGAATTACATATTTCTCATTGCCATTTCAAACAAAATAGTTATGGGAACTGAAAACGACTTTGAGCGAAAAAGTAACATCAAAATCGAGGTTTCCCAAATCCTTCCAAAAGACGTTCTGTGATTGACGATCAACTTTCCTAATTTTGAAGTAATAAAAGGAGACATCGTGGGTTGGAAACCGTGTAACTCTCATATGTTGTACTGAACGAATGTAAAGTTGAAATGACAGCAACTGAACTTTGCCTAGCTCGGACGAGTTGCAGATGATGGAACGAGGCTATGAGTGAAAAGATTAGATACTACTTGTTGCTACTGAAAGTTTTCCTTATCAGCTGAGGTAACAACGCGGATTAGATGCTACATAGAGATTTGAAGTAAACCATTTTAAGGCGAAAACATTGAAGCCTTAATCTTTATCACTTAAATATAATTAAATTTATTTTTATGAAAAAAAGTTCAAACTTTACTCTTATCTCGAGTAGTGACAATATTAAACGACAGTTTTGTACAGATCGACTGAGTAGATCGATCATGTACATTCAGAAGAAGGAAAAGCAGCAGCAAAAGTTGCGATCGACTAGAACCTGGAGCTTCAAACAATAGTATCTAATATATCTAACAAAATCTTCAGAAAATAGGAAACTGTATTAAACTGAAAAAAATTGATAGAAAAAAAAAAACAAATCTGATGGACCTGTATTGAAAACAGTGCAGCTGTGGATTTTTATTCGATCATGTGCCTCCCATCATCCCGAGATCTACTCAGCCTTCTTTTCAAAATGATAAATATTGACTCGCTTGATCAGTAAATAGAAGGCGATTTTGCTAAAGCAGCCTGTCGCTTCAAGACGACGTCTAGTAAATACACAAATCCAGCGTACTTTCATTGTTTATTCAAATGGAGGCCGGTGGAATCCTTCTCCCGCCCGGACGCCGGTGGGATGGGCGGGACGGCGAAACGCAATGCGCGGTCAGCTGGTGACACAGTTGCAGGCAGGCGGACGGCTTCTCGTGGCCCACTTGCGCTTTCTAAAGGCGACCAGACAGGCGCGCGCCTATTTTCCGCGCTCGCCGGCTACCGCTCCCCTCTACAACATTACTGTGCGAAAAGGCAGCGCGAAATTCTTCTCCTGTATCACGCCGCCTATCACTAATCTCTACAGAAGATTCAAAATTGAAGAGCTCATTCTCAAAGTGACATTGCTCTATTTCAATTTGTTTTCTCGTCTTACGTGTCAATATACCTGTAAGACGCTCCACGAGTGTTAAAAGTAGCGTTTCTCTTCTGCTACATGGAAACCATAACCATTGAATTCCACATTGAATGATTTAACTGTAAGGCTGAATATGAATACTTTCTTCTCCCGAAACAAAATGTATTTGTTGTACGCAAGCAGTCTTGGAAATTAACTATTCAACTGCCTTCGGAACTCATGTCAGCTGTGACAGAATATGGGCAAGTCGCGAGCGATGTTCTTATCTTGCGAAATCTTAAGCGTTTTCCTGGATTTGAAGAAAAATTAAGCGCCTCACGGTGACTATTTCGACGCTCTCGTGTTCTCTTAAGAGGCGAGGAAAAGGCGATTAAAGAGCTTAGGACTCTGTTTCGTGTTATGCAGGATGGTAACTAGTGTTGCAACGAGTAAGAAGTTGGGTGATCCATGAGCACCAAATAACGTTTTCGTAATATAAATCTGTAAAATTAGAATTTTTTATAGCATAAAAATCTATTAATACACCCCTTGGGGTAATACTCGATTCAACTAATACACATACAAGGTTTTGTGTCGATGTGTAACGTAAACCGTAAACTTTACATAATATTTTATACAGGTAACAAATTTCGAAGGCAACGCCTCAAGAATGGATTATGCATACAGAGAGAAAGAAGGGAAGTGAAATACAGTCCAGAAATAATTACCGAGTTTCCCTAATTTTTAATAATATGAGTTATTTGAACTTTTAATAACGCTAGTGGATAACAAACACAGGGTGGGGCTCTGGTCACATCTGTCAAATGTTGCAAATAAAATTGATGTTGAACTAAATACCTCAGCATGCGCACATGTTTTCCCACACTCTTTAAGACTTAGTAGAAACAGGTTTGTTTATCTGTTTGCGTGGTTTACAGCCTGTCATAAGGTTTGAGATATCTAAACCTCTGGGAACTACTGAAGTCTGATTCTGAGCAATATGAACGAACTCTCCGTTAATGCATTTTGCCTGTCCGACGTACATATTACACCAGGTGGTTTTGATTGTGTTCGGCCCTCCATGCGAAGACGACAGTGGCTTTTGTATAGATAGGCAGAGGTCATTTTGAACGCTTCTTGTAAAACGTTAACAAAGCGCTCATCAGAAGAGTGAAAACTAAGCATTTTCGGATGCATATTTTCAGATATATCTCCCTTCTACCAGGGATGCGATATACTTTTACACATTGATATTTTCAAAACTGTTTTTATAGAAGCATGGATGTTTTAAATATCGATATATTACAGTCCAAGCTTTTTTATCATTGATGTTTTATGCTCTATTTTTCTGAATGAAAAATTTCATTTATCATAATTTTGTAAAAGTGAAAATACGGCGACTGCCGAATTAAACTTTGTTGCGCCTGAATTTAATTACCGAGGTTACTAAACCAGCTTTAAAAAAGGTCTTTGGTTTAGTAAACCAGCTTAAAACTGTAAAAACATCAATGTTTTGATTTATTTTTGTCACACCACTAAAAAACCCAGTTTTAGTATACCAGATCCATGTTATAGTAACAAGTTCATTTTTTACAGTATCATGGATCTGGTATACTGCAAATTGGTTTTTTTTCGTGTACTGTATTCAGTGAGTCAGTGGCTGTGGTACGCCATCCATGACGGGCGTCCGTGCGTGCTGTCACCCGAGCGGCGCGGTGCGTGGCGCTGTTTAGCGGACACAAACCACCGCCGCCACCGCTGCCCGTCTTCAGCCACGTGGCTGACGCCACGGCACGGCACGGCACGACATCCACATGTTTTATTTGTTGTGAAACCATTGAGTTGATGCATTTCTCGACTTGCAAGGGAATGTAAGAATAAGGCTGGTCCCAACTTTTCGTAGTACAGTACTTCGTAAGAAGTACGCCGTAAGAAGGGAAAGTTGCGTAATCGTGCGCCGGAAAACCGCGAATTTTCTATAGAAAAACTTATTTTCGTTTAGTTTTCTAACGTTTCTAGTTTTAAAATGTTGCTAACCTTGCTTTGTTGGAAGTTTTGTTCGTCATTCAACTATCTATGGTTACAAGGTAGGGAATATATTCTGGAGATGAAAACGTGCGCAGATTGTACTTTCCTCAGTAAATCACATGTAGTTCTTACTATCCTTTGACAAAATCACGCAAACTGAATGAAATAGTATATGGTATTTTTATTTTTATTATAACATAATACGAGTCATTAAATATTCTTATCCCACTGATTTGTTATGAAAATGTTATTTATTTTAAATATATTTATGTAAATAAAAAGGGTAGTTTACCCAAGTTTCATACAATTCATTTTCAAAACTTCACGAGTACAATAGAATCCTGAATTACCTCAAGCACGGTTTTCCTAAAACAGTCTGTTGAATATAGTTTAAAATGATATAGTCCTCGATGTATCAGAACAATTAAAAGAACTGTCAATATTTACCGACCCCTGACGGTCAAGAACAGCTCAAATTTGCACGGACGCTGGCCGTAAATGCATTTGCAGGTAACGCTCACCTGCAGCGTAGATAATGCGTTATCTTTACGGTGCAAGCATGAACTGAGAATCCTTTCACCATGACGGGGTTTATAGCTACTCTCCAGATGTACTGCTCGTAAAGTGACGCTTTTTATACGCCAAGTAGGATGAAGTTGCATTGATGAAATGATGTCGCATTTCCGGGACGTGTAAGCATATTTTATAATTCATATACGTTGACGTAGCCTCATGAGAAGAATTAACTTTATAATTCCTCTTTGGAAAAAAATGTAGCATTTCTTTCCAAACAATTTTTTTTTCTGTGATCGTGTTATCCGAACTAAATTAAAACTTACTTCATCTTAATGTAAAAGTAGAGAGTCGCTGCCCAATTTGCAGATTCATAAAATTAAGTTGGAACGAAAGATTGCATTAATTGCGATTGCACAACAATAGCTTCGAAACATAACTTCAACAAAAAGACCACATTGAGAATTAGATTGAGTTTACTTGATAAAAGGATCGAAATGATCCCCCAAACTTGATCAACGGAGGACTCATCTGGTAATTTAACTGAAGAAGTTTCTACATTCTGGAATCAATCTTATTTTGGAATTAAGCCTTGAATCGATACACCCACCACTCACCTACTCTCATACCGGACCTTTCAATATTTATCAGTCCTCCATGATTATTAAAAATAAGCATATGATGGTACAATTATCAATTTAAGTTATGGGAGATTTATAGATTTCGACAATTATATTACACAAACTTTACCTTTGAAAACTTAATTAGTACAAAAATACTCGTAATACCACTTTCTGTTAAGGGCTACTGAAATTAACTCCGTTGTCGTGACACTTTCAAATGTATCTTTAGATGAAGGAACATTACATTCCAATGCAGTTTTCTACTGAAATATGTTCTA
>BOPP01000072.1:4648359-4679718 GCA_017312745.1 Gryllus bimaculatus | reverse complement strand
GCTCCGCCCCGCTCCGCCCCGCTCCGCCCCGCTCCGCCCCGCTCCGCCCCGCTCCGCCCCGCTCCGCGTTTTTGTTTCGAGAGACGCTAAAGCATGTGGATAAATCAACGAGCTAAAATATACAGTTTATTCTAGCTCGTGGGAATAAATGGAACCGTGTGGAGTGCGCGTGTTTCATTTAGTTCAAACTCTCTAATAGCAGGTATGTTTTAACTTGTGACATCGTTATACACCGCCAAAACTAACATTTTTATATATTCCATTTTAAATATATATTATATTGTTCGTTAACAAACATCTTTTTATATATATTCTATTTTAAATCCCGAATATTACATTGCTTTTGAACTATCCTCTTTATTCACAATTTGTACACTTACACCATCATTTTCATGGCGACAGGCATTGCGGATCTTTCGAGAGAAAGTCAAAATCAATATTGTGAAGTTGTATTAAGCAGTTGTCTTCCAGTCACCGGCAGTCCCCCAACAGCTACGTTGTAACGCTCGCGAAAAAAAATCATGAAGATGACGCTGCGCGTCTGGAACTGAAGCTTCACATTCCGCGTGCTTCACATACCATCGATAGATTGAGGTTCAGGACACGACAACTGCTATGGTCATTAGTCACCATATTGCAGTGAATGTCTCTTTATCCCGGAAAGTGGCGGTGACTCCCACCTCGCTGGATGCTGATATCAGACGCCGACCTATACGACGGCTGGTGGGGGATTCTCTTCTCCAGGCATCTTCTCCAGAGCAGCGACGACCCGCAGCATCGCACACGGTCCGTGGCCCGTTTATAAGGTTACCGTTTCGACATTCGCTTGCTATTGATAGTACAAACCAAAGAAACCTACCGATCCGAGAACCAGGCCGCTAGCATTCTCCAGTAAGAGCTGTATTCAACCAAGCTGTATAACTAGCGTCGAAAAGGCCTCCCCCCCTCACCGTCAAGAATCTATGCCTAGGACCTCCACAGTCCGAGTCGCTACTGAGTCAGCGACTATGGGAGCTGTCAAACTGAGCTGGTGCTTCCACGTTTGAGTCCCAAAGCGGATTTTCGAGACGAGCTAAATCTCTGGATAAGAATTCTAGAAGACAGTTGCTGTGATAGTTTTCGATTTTCTCCATTGCATTCTATGCGATTTCCGAACTTAAACAACCGACTTAAGGAGAGCCGTTTTCTTCCCCAACTGACATCGCTCGCATGCTCAAAACCAAACATGAAGCTATTTCGCATTCTCTTCTTAGAGAGAGACTATCAGTGCTGCGGGTTCATAAGCCTCCAGTGTCAGGGTAGCAAAAATAAATTCTCTACTGAAACATTCCTAATATTTTCCTACTGATATCAAAGTAACGTTTCTTTTGTTGCCCTGCAATGCTCAAATTCTCTCAATGTTAAAATATTATATTAATTACACTTTCAAATTGAATCCTGGGTTTCGACACACATTTTTCGTCAAGCCTGCTGTATGTGTAAGTGTAATTCCATACGCAATCACGATTCCTGGAGGTTCTGCAGAACAAACTAATTATTAAATTGATCGTAACTACTTTGAATTATCTGCCTTTTCCCTTTTAAGAAATCAAATTTAACATTTATTATAACAATATGACTGTTTTAGAACTCCTGATTTAACTGGAAAACTTTCTTTATATGTATACGTAAGCTTTCTCCATATATACAACGTAAATGTACAGTACGGTTTTTAAATAAAGTTCGTAAGCTTACTGCTGATTTAACGGCTATACTTATTTACGCCAATATTATCCTTGCCCCCACTTTACCATTATTTCCACCAAACTGCATATAACAAGTATTAAAATGTCATGATCAGTGGAAACATTCTAATATTAATTCAAATATTACTAGACAAACGTCTACTCAATTTTAATGTCTGTTTCCACTCATATGTTATTAAACCCGACTCCAAGGCAAACATATCCAAGAACTGAAAGTCACTGATGTGACTTTCTCGCCACGCTTTTTACAACATAAGCACGAGGAAGGGGTCAAGGCAGGTCCAATGAATCTTCGATGTTGTAGCAAGTGCGGCAGTTTCTCCGCGAGCGATCGCGGCCTTAGGATTGGCGCGCTGACAAAGCGGTTGCGACGAAGCAACTCCGCGACCGAGACGAGCAGTGAACGCCATTTCATTTCAAATTACGACGGTCGCCTCGAGCTATTCGCTTCCGAGAACATCCAGTACTTAACTAGTTTCTTGTGTCATTTTTACGGCTCATCAGCACAATTAGTTGCCTCCGCCGACACTAGATGGAAGTGTTTCAACATCAGAGGTGGTGATGGGACATTTGAGAGTGGGTTGATCAGCCCAACGCTCGGCGCTAAGGATGGGAATTTGAATCGGGTACGCAAGAACATTTGTTATATTTGGTAAAATCGTCCAAGAGCCGTACTTTTTAACGCTTTTTAGCCACGGGAGGCATAGGTCATCGATTATCCTCTGCCGGGAATGTTCACGATTTTCCAAGCACAGGATATCACACAACTTATACCGTGCCTCGGTGCCTTTTTATAGGTCTAACATGAATGCAGCTATGACTTCAGAATTGTCACTATGCAGATGTAAAGTCGCACCTCGTGGAGGATTTATAAACGTCAGATATCCCTTCCCTGTTCGATTTTTTATGACACGTCATTAATACTCCAGTCGTCGCCTTGAACGATAAAATACTTAACTGGGGTTTTCAGTTACCTCTTTCCTCCCTTTCATTTCACAACTCTTGCATAATCATTCGTATAATAAACATATTCATCCATGCACCTAATCTACTGAGACATTCATTCCATGAACTAGTATAATACTTTATGAATGATTTGATTTGATTCATCCGCTCT
The DNA here is from genome assembly GCA_017312745.1 of Gryllus bimaculatus. Lineage (NCBI taxonomy): Eukaryota > Metazoa > Arthropoda > Insecta > Orthoptera > Gryllidae > Gryllus > Gryllus bimaculatus. Next base: position 4,676,856 of record BOPP01000072.1, on the reverse strand, counting down.
ATCAAAATCAAAAAAGGATCAGGAGCTCGTACCACAGGAGAGGGGGGCAGCAGAGATTTGTCGGGGGCGGGTGGGGACCGCAAAGCCATACAAACGTAAAGAGCGCCCCCTCAAGAACCAGAAACACAAATTATCTATCCAGTACCATCCCCATAGAACTTCGGCCATAATCGGAATGAATGCCCGATATAATGGACTAATTAACTATTCACCTGAACTATGTTTGTGATGATGTGTGCTGCGGACAACAGTGAAAAGAAAATCTTGAAACGTGCGAGCCAGCATCGACCACCCCAATTACACACGTATCGATCGACATTTGGACGCTCATTACTAGATAAAGCTAGTGTGATACGAATCGCCCGAGAAACTGTCGCCAAGGAAATCGATTCACAAAAAACTGACACCGAAAAAAACACTGAATTCGACGAAAACATTTTTGAGAGTTCTATTTTCAGTAGTACTAATGTCCAAGCAAACCCAAGCTTCTATACATAGTAAAGCACTGCCTTAAGCCAACTAATGAACTGCCGCGCTCGCGGTGAAACCAGTCTCCAGCAAAATTAACGTTGGAGACGTGTCACTCGTGCGGAAAGGTGCGAGGCGTTATCGACGAGGCACAACGCACGGAGGCGCCTCGTACGCCACCGTGACGCAACAAGAGGCACGGAGCGTGCCGTTTCCTGATGTCGCATGCAAACCGCGCCTCCCGCCGAAGCGCGCCGCCAATCTCAGCAACAATGCCGACAACTCTCTCGTATTCAGACAAGCGCCACGGGGGTTTTGAATGCTTGTCGCTTCAGCAATACACTATGTGCATCTTTTTATCGCAACGATGGTCATGAGTAGAGGAATTGTTTAGTCTACAATTGGCAGGTAAAGGGCATTTATTTTTAATAAAATACGCTGCAAAAAGGCCTTTATTTTGGCTAAAATAGAGCGCAAAAAGGCATGTGAAAGGAGATAAATGAGAATTAGAACAGAAAAGAACATTCATCTACTAGTTAAAATAATTTTGGAAGAGGCCGAAGGCCGTGGAAGCGAACAAAACAGTAAAGAATGGAGGGGAATGGAATTCCCGAAAGTGCCTGCCGCCACCAAAGAAAGGGATCAAAGAATTCTGAGGACACGGGTAAAAGTTCTAAAGTCAAAAATCTTAGTTTGGAGAAAACGAGGATTAAATTATTGAGTCATCTATATTTCCCACCGTCGAGCTGTATTTCCCAACCTCTTTTTATCGTTAAGGAAACATCATAGGAATTCAGACGTTTTACTCAAAATATAGTTTGTTGTAGTTTCAGTACTTAACCCAAATTCGCCAAAAATTTACTTAAGTACTTTTGCCCCATGACCACAGACTTGTCAATTGGTATTAAGCATTTTTGACCGTCACATTCAATTAACATAGAAAAATTGTTACGCTTCTTGGAAGAAGATTTTAAAGTTTCTTGAAACTAGAATCAGTTCAACACTTTATGCCTAATTTCTGGCCTTTTCTTGCAGAGAAAGTCAAAACCTTACAGTGTGTTTATTGTCCAGGCTTGTAAAGGAGATTCATGCTTCATGAAGTTCGAAAAAAAGGAAAATAACGAAAACTGAAGAAAAAACAAAAATAAGGCATAATACTGAAACGAGAGCTAAAATAAGCAATAATTGATAAAATGGAAAATTTTCTAAAACACTCCGAAAGTACATTTAAGTTGAAGTTGTTGCTCAAAGTGAAAATCATAACAAAAGGCATTATACTAAACTTACGGGATCTAGTCATGTCCAAATTTTAAGAACGAGACCAACATTCTCGATCACGCGCGTGAGAAGTCTTACGCGACCTCGTGTGTAAAGACGATGCGGAGGGGTGGTGACACGAGCGCTGAAATTTCTTTACACTTTGTTAGAACTGGATGCTATGTAGATTAATATGTTAGAGCATATTTGACAGATTTTTCCTGTTGGTGCATTAATTATCGGAGCATATTTTGCATATTTCGTTATTTCCAAAACGTTTAGTCTTGTCATAAAATCTATTTGTGAGCTTTCATTGATTATAAAGAGCTAATAACAAGAAATAAAGGTATCAGATGAAAATACATTGACGTTATTCTATTCCGTATTTTTTCTTTTCTAAAGATAAAATGTGTAAATGCAGGATATTTCATGATAACCTTTTTTTAAACCAGGCAAAAAAAATGCAGCAAGTATACAATTACTTCACTAGGTTAATGTTTACTTCAATACTTTCTCCCCATAAGTAAAGTGGATTATATTATTGTATCATAATTGCAAAAATATATATTTTTATTCCAAGCAGGTTTCTGAAATTTTATCAAGAAAGGTTTATATGGGAAATGAAATTTCGTTCATTTAAATTGCGTATTTAAGTGCACATTTCAATATGTTTAGGTCATAAATGTATATACTTCAAAAACGCTTAAGGAATAAAAATCCTCTGCGTGATGACCGATTTTTACGACAAAAACCCCGAAGTGTAACGAGTCAATTTGGCAGTAAATCATAAGGGGGAGAAACGACTATTTTGATTTATTAATCAACAATAATTTTGAAGGTTTTTCACATTCGAATGAAGCAAAGATTTCTCGAAATGAAAATTATCTTCCACCCTTGCTTTATAAAGACAGTACAGTTCATTTGAAAGATACATCTCCAAAAATTGCAAATTTCAAATATATTTATAACTGTTTTACAGCAACTGTTTCAAAAACGTTCAAGGAGGATCTTCATAGTTCACGTTCGGTTTTATAAACCGTCCGGAATCTCTCCAAAACCTCTTTGTACGACTTTTAGATGCTAAAATTTAATTCGACTTTTATAGGCGCATTTTTATTGAATTTAATAACTACGATTCTCCCAAAACGGTAGACATGTCTATGTGCTGCTACCAGGGAAGAAGCCAGGTCAATGATTACCGCATACCTGTATTCTTTTAAATTACCATTATCGCTAATCGCGTCTTATCATGGAGATTAAACCCGCCGCACTGGGCTCAATGTAAATGTTATCAGATGCTTCAATTCCTAAATAGATGGCATTACGAAGGTTATTGGAGATTAGAAGTGAGACGCCAATGGGACTTTACTTTTGTTCGGCTCATCAAAAAATATTGAAATTGACCCTTTATGAGTACTTGAAAAAATGCATCAGTAATTGCTCGAATTTTAAAGTTTATCGAAATTGGTAACCATGTGGCTTAATCCATCTTTCTTACATTGCCAGTAGAATTTATTTAAATGGCTTCCACCCTGTTTTAGTGAAATCAGGCAAAAGCCAAACTTTTTCCTACTAAATGCAAGTGGCCATGACAAGTCGCAAGTTGGTCACGTAAGAAACATTTCTTCCCAAATGTAATTTCCTTATATTTCCTCCTAACACTGGATTCGTTTAGAGGTCGTAACCAGTGTTGTAAGATACTGTTCGTATGCATCTTTCTTCATTTTGGTATACACTAATTGCTCTGTCCACTCTGCATTTCGAAGAGGCCCGACGATGAAGCAATCTTCCTGATTTTGACACCACGTTCAACAAGCACAGCCGCTCGTCATGCCTGCGCCTAACACTAGCGACATCACGAGCTCAGAAATAATAGAAACATCTCTACTTCGTAAGAACTTTGAAACTATTTTATATAACATTGAAGACTATACTAACTCGGGCATGATAATAGTAAACTATTATTTTACATGAAACTGTTCAAAACCTGTACTACTTATTCCTATGCTAAAATTAATATTCATTATAAAACCATTAACTCTTAATTTCTCGTATAATTCGTCTGTACACCAGTAAAGAGAAAGTTTTGTAACGCTGCGGAAACTATTTAGTGATATCAATGGAAACGCATGCTTTGGGGTCCCCTGATAGAAGAAAAGTTTTCAACCCGACCGTTCAACCGCCTTGGTACTGGGAAGAATTAGTCTGTACTATTCTCAGGATTTATGCCAAAATGAGTACGTATTCCCCGACCGATCTGGCACGAGTGGAACTCTTAGTATTTTAAAAATAATTCTTGAAATTTTGGGGAACTGAAATTCTGAAATTCTTGAAATTGTTTTGGACCATGTGTTACACATTATAATTGCGTGTACCATCGAGATGTGCGATTTATAAGTGTTCTTTAATTAATGGCCTGTGCTAACAGAAGAAATGAAAGGAAAAATCCGAGAGGAACAATATAGTTTTACTGCCGGTAGATCGGTCATAGATAATATATTTACATTAAAACAACTTATATAAAAGAACAAGGAGAGGTAGGGAAATTCACCTGGATTTCATTGATCTTCAGATGGCCGTACCGGTTGCTAGAGTATGGAAAGAAATGGATGGACTTAAAAACAGTGAAAACTTTATTGGCGCTACTCAGAATCTATATAAAAACACTACCTCTCAGATTAAGATCTACAACGGGCTCTCTGATCCATTTCCAGTCAGTGTAGGTCTTCGTCAGGGTTGATGTATTTCCCCAACGTTTAAAATATATCTACATCTAATTTTACAGCAGGGGGAGAAACAATACAGAAAAATGGGAACGACGACCGGAGAGGATAAATTGTGTACATTATATTTTGCTGATGACCAGGTGCAGACGATTTGAGTTTCATGATCCGTAAACTCCAACACATTTTAAAAGCAGGACTTAATATTAACATGGACAAATCTGAATACCTGGCAGTTGGTAACAATGAGATTGAAGATCTTCTGGAAAATGGACGAAAAATGAAAGGAGTAAACAAATATAATTATTTGGGTGTACTTTTTAACAAAAAGGGAAATAACCAAGAAGAAATTGAGGGACCAATACGCTTGGAAAGAAACCGAGTATAAACTCTGTCTTATGGAACAAAACCATCACTAACACTTCTAAAAGACGTCTTTACTCCACACGAGTTAAGAGTGTTACAACGTATGGTTCAGAAGTTTGGGAGGTTGATAAAAGAACAAGAGGGAAGCTTCTGGCCCTTGGAATGGACTTCTGGTGTAGAAGTTGCTATTATAGCAGACGTGACAATCAGGAACGACGACATGAAAATGTATATAAAGAAAATAGAAAGATATCCTTGACGAAATAGAGAAAAAACAACAAATCATGTGGTACAGTCATGATATGCGAATGACAGACAAAATATGACAAAAATGAGTCCTGTAATGGGGGCAGACAGAAAGAGAACAGAGGAAGACCAAGACTTGCATGGCAGCAGGGAGCGCAAGAGGCTATGACGGCACGAGAAATGCAAGATCTTTGGTCAAATAGAGAGGCATGGACACAGTGCGGGGAAACTGCGAAAGCTGTAGGGCAACTCCGTACTACATATATATACTTACAAGTAGTTTTGGCATAATTTTGAGGGAGATTTGGGCAATATTAAAATAATTTTTTCAAATACGACTCCAATTTTTTCCTTTAAACTTTTTCAATACAACGCTAAATGCGCTCAATAACATGGCATACGCCAGGTTGTTGTATTCTATTGAATTTTCAAATACTACAAAATGTGCTCTTTTGTTAATTTGTTTGTTTGTTTTGTTTGTTTGTTTAAAATGATCTCTCATGTTAATTTTTTTTGAAGGGCGTTTTTATACATTGTTGCATATCTGAGATCAAGTGTTAAAAGATTCCATAGGAAATTTCTTGAAAATTAAAGTTTTCTGCGAAAATTAGCTAAAAATTGCGTATTTTTCAGAAATGCTGAAACATTCTCAAAACTGATAATTTTTTTAATGAAAATTTTCATATCGACCGGATTTTACTCCTCTATAATATATTAAAGTCATATTTTAATTATACTATAAGGAGACCGAAAAATTGAGGAAATAAGAATAAAGGCGCTGGTAGGTAGGTTCGCTAACCCTGCCGAATCATTTCTTGGAACGTTGCGTAGGGGAAAGCATTTTATTTACAATAGAAATTTTTACATACATTTAAATACAATAGGAATTTTCAATAGAATTGAAAACTTCTTTATCTCGCGACGTGCCCTTGCTTACGTTTGCAGAAACTGTGCTTAAACAATGCCTCAGCTTACTGAATCATCAACACTCCTCACTCAGCTGTTGGGTAGTCAGCGGAGATTGAAAATGCTGATGCGCCTTCTTTCAAACGTAAACATTGCTGGCTGAGCAACCTCCGATGCATCATCTCAGCTGTTGCCCCAGCACATTTTTAAAATTAAATTCCTTGACAAAGGGATATCTAGAGAGTTCATTGTATTCACTGTGCCCAGTAATTTGAAGGATCTACAACTTGTAGGCGTGAATAATTTTGTTAACGCCTTGGCTAATAATTGAATACGATGATTTGAAAATAGTATATTTGTTGTTTTATGATACATTTACTTACCAGGTAGTTTTCTATTGAGTTCACTAAAATCTTCACACACTTAAACTACATTTAAATACCTTGACGCGTGACAAACCCGCATTTACATTTATTACACATTATTATTGTTACTTTACTATTAAAATCTAGAAGGATTTCAGGAGGTCCCAACGGATAATTCCTGGTCAGGATCCACTTCACAGTTACGTTCCTTCCTCTCACTTTCGAAAGGTTTGAATATTCTTTTTAATTAAAATAATAAAATAAATGTATAATGATCACAGTTTTCAAGCGACCAAAAATTATGAAAGGCCACCTGCTTTCAAATTGTGAACAATCACAAGGTTAATTTACCACTGTTGGGGTAAATATCCTTCAAAATTTATGCATTTACAACATTAAATTGTTCTAGGTTGTTTTTCTTTTATTTAGTTCACTACTACCACAATACTTGGAGACGTATGAGAAGTAGCGTTTTATGGCGGGATAACGTTTCCAACAATCGAAGCTTCCAACCAATGCAAGCGAGAGTGGTTCATCCCCTGCCCCAGACTGTGCGCCATCCAGACTAACTCAAAACAGCAGGCCGCGATTGCTCGTCCGGGAAATAGTTTCGACCCACACTCCAAGAGCGTTGGCAAGAGATGGCATAAGCGGTGTCGTAATTTCAGTTCCAAGGACATACATGCATCCAGTTCCTTTCAACATTTAAAGTAGCAGTGCAACAATATTCAGTACAGATTGTCTCGTATAGGTGGTTTTTGAAATTAGCTCGTAGTTTCATAAACAGGGGTGCCAAAAATCTGCACTGCCAAAAAACACCACATGCAATGCCATCTACCATAAACATGAATGGAATGCAATGCAACAATGCAGAAAATACCTATGCAAAATTACCTTCGGATACGTTTTCGTGCCCATCTTATATTGTGTTAAACATGAAAAAATATGGAAAAACGGGTGCCTGTCCTGGTCCTTGACCCGCTGTCATTTAGATTAGCACAAAGTCCGTTGCCCCCTCTACCGACATGGGGAAACCGTTTTGTTTACAAGTAAGATGGGAAATATTTATGCATACTCCAAATTTTTAAACTAAGAATCTTCATAAGATCACTTGAAACCATAATACCAGCAAATACGTTAGATTATAAAACGCAGAGGAACGTAAATATTAACATGCAAGAAGCTCCGAAACAATTCCATGCGAAATTTTTGAAAATTAAGCCCTTAGTTAAATTTTGCATCGCATGTATTCGTGTCTTTTGCATCATTTTCGCAAAAACAGTTTTCCTGGACTAGTTTTATTCTTATTTTTAGTTCTCTTTAATTCGTCGTCTCATTCAAACCAGTTCCAGGGTCATGTGTTGCATGCAACAGTACACAGAAAACCTGCATTGCGTTCTGAATTCTTTTGCGGACGTGCACGAGCGAAGAAGGTTGAAAATTCTGTAGAAAATCTTTATGTTTTTGAATTAATCAGCGAATTTAAGGTTATATGTCAATGAAAACTGCTAATGCTGGCGTACTCAATGCGAAGTTTTCGTGACCTGCTCTTCATTTCATGACCACGTTATTCCGAACATGTGGACGTTTCCGGACACGTCAACTGCTATGATCATTTGTCCCATTGGGTATGGAGATTGTAGGAATGTGGGGATGTTCCCCCCCGTTTAATGGCAAGGTCTGCCTTACAACACTTGTGAATGATTCTCCCTCCAGTTTTATCCCACCCGCGGGGCACCATCCCAGCCGGAACAACCTAAGCTCCCAGCAGGCCCCCCCCCCCGTCATGTGTGGTAGCGTAGTGCATTAAAACGTGAGGGGAGAGGATACAAGGAAGAGGAAGGATAGATCGCGCGCGGTCCTTGACCCTTTGTTAGGATCCTGTTTCGGCATTCGCCTGGCATTGACCAAAGAAGCCACCAAAAACTATCGACCAGAGCAAGCGGGCGCTAAAATTCTCATCCAGACAGCGGCTGAACTCGACCTACCCATTTAGCTAGTGTCTCAAATAGTCGGGACTCGAAACTTTAAACTCTCCAGTCGAGAGTTGCTAAAGTAGCAATGTGGCAACTCGGGCGAAACAACCGGAACAGAAAATTGTGGAATGGTTATGCGAGTAAGGAGATCCAAGGCAAAATAACAGTTCCAGGTGAACAAGCTCAAAATTTTCCACGAAAGCAATAAACGACAACTACAGAACTTCAGAAATTCGAATTTTCCAGATAATATGTAAACTATGCATTTTTAAGTTGTATCTCATTTTAACTATGAACCAAGTCTGCAATTCACTTAAGTCTAATATAATAAAATAATTAAATAGTCATTTTATATAGATTAGAACCCCGTATTTATCATCAGGACTAATTATTCCGAAAATTACTGCGCGGAAAACTAAATACTTTCCTAAAAAGAACTGCAAGGACAATACGGGAGGAGCAAAACCCGAATTTCTGCTTCCGGGAGTTGCTTGCGTGACTGTATGATTGTGTTACCACCAACGTCACACCACATACTAGTTGTAATCTCGCTACATGTTACATTCATGTTCATCACAATCTGATATTTTTGGAGAATATATTTAGCTTTTTTGACAGAATTCATTGTATTACATACTAATAGCAAGTCGTCATTATTTAATGTCCATTTTACTCCTCTCTTATCACTAAGGGGACGCAATGCAAATGCAATTGAATGACATTGGGATGACTTCAATGCTTCCAGCTTTCCAGAAATTCGTAATTTCCTCAAGTTCACTCAGATACAAATATTGGTATATCATTGGAAGAACCAAGTGCGGTGGCATTGGCTGTGCCAAAAGCAGTAAAGTTGAAAACCGATACTTTGGCAGCGCAGGCAACAGTGGGGACGAAAGTCCTGGCGACAGTAGACTAACACTACAGCGCCTTAATGTGCAAGTAGGCATTTGACCAAAAAAATATTTGGAGTGGATAATACGAGTAACTACATAAGAAAATATGTTTCTATTAAATAGAAACATATGGACGACATACCTATCCGTACTAGGATAGTGGGTTCAATTCCTCTTGAGACGGAGGTCCTGTAACCGTGGCTTAGAAGGTGAAGACAAACGACCTCTCACTCTAAAAGTATTCTTTTTTTAATAGCCAGATGAACCAAATATGGTGAGCTTTGATATTTGGTGGAATTAATGTATTTGAGTAATTGTCAGAATTTTTATGAGCGATAGCTGATTTTTGTCACTAGTTTTCACAAAAACGTTGCCAAAGTCATTGAAAATATGCTCTCTCACACAATTATTGTCAATGAAATCTTGTTTTTTCATGTGAACTTGTCATATTATTCTTGCCAAGGAACATAATGAAACATCACTAGAGGGCAGAGTTTACCGAGCGGGAGCGGCCAGGGAGGGGGTCTCTGCTGACGGTGCGCGGTGACCCAATGTCCCCACCCCCACCTCCACCACTGCCGCCGCCGCCGCCGCCAAGGAGACCGTCACTCGCGCTAGCATAACACAAAAGGACCTCTGGGCAAAGCTGGCGTAACGAATTCCGCAGTTGTTATGGATGCACGCCGGCTTCTGGAAAGCTATCTTCAAACTGCCTGCCGGAAAGAAACCCACCTAGTCACGCAGGAGGGTAAGAAGACGGATTGACATCACTGTCGCAAGCGCATCAATAAATAAATAAAATAAAAAATGCAATAATTTTTTAACGTGAACTATTTTGCATGTATAGAATACATGTTGCAATATTATAATACGTAACTTTCACAGAAAGTACGAGAAAGAATGCGTTATTTGATTACCACTAGGTAATTCCGCAATACAAAAATATACCCTCAAACTTTGGTGTCACATGTCCCACAAATCAAGAACAGATTCAAAGTAAGTTTTTAATTTTTCCTTGCAAATTTAATACCGTGAATTAAATGTGGGTTAGAACAGTACACGCTTGTAACGTTTATTCGTTTACCACATATTCTTGCATAATTTTCACTGTACAAACCATTTTAAAATTCTTACCTGTTGATTCAGGCAATTTAGCCTAAAATCAGATAGATTCAGATCTAAGAAAATTTCAGAGAACACTTCACATTGACACAAATGAAACCTTTATTATTAAACATTTTCAATATTTCTTTAATAAATTTCCACTTTCTCTGCATCTCAACATTTTACACCCGTTGAAAATTATGCTCTTTGGATTTTTTCACACTTTCTTAAATACCTTTTTAGCCCTCCCTAAATAAAAGTTTTCATTTCTCTTAATCCAATGTCTCCTATCTTTGGCACTATTCTAACAGACTTTATACGCCCAAATAACTAAATAAGCTTACTTCATAATTTATTTTCAAAATCGGTAAATAAATTTATTAAATTGAACTTCTGGTATCTTCTAGCAAATTTATGAATGTAAAACGTTTTCAAACGGAAATACGTTTAAAAATAGATAGCATCGCATCGTAATGCATCTTCCAAACTAACATTTCTGCTAAACTTTCCTCAGAATGCGACACATTTTCAACAAATGCCCGACACTTGTTCGAGGACCCTGAAACTGGAGAAGTTGTAACATAACTACCTTCTATTTTGACATGGAAAACGCGACAGCGGCATACTTTTAAGATAAAATAATAGCGTCTGCAATGATATCTAATACAGCACAACATGACAACGTCCCACTTCTTTCTATACAAAATATTCTTAAGACTCAACTCGCGTGATCTGTATGAATAATCGCTGCTCATGTTTCATACTTCAAAAATGTCAACGTATTATGAACTTCACTCATTCATTACATTCAGGTTATACAAGTTATGGCATGATTGTCCTCCTTAAAAGCATAAAAAGCGAGTAGACATGTAGTTATTCTCTCTGTTTTGGGTCTGAAGACAGTGCTGTGTGGAGTTATCGCTAATAATATACGACAATCTTAACAACAAAGAAGTTGCACCTTTATTTTTACAAAAATTGTTTCACAAAGCTAAACCATTACCTCGATACTAACGAAAATAAATACTGCGTCGAAATGTGACGCAAAGTCTGGACACATTATTTGTCACAAAACCATGTTCTATTAATATTTTATACATTGCCTTTTGTGCCGACTACAGCACGAACCTGGTAGACATGGATTTCGTTCGTCGCACGTAGCTGTCTGACAGGTTATTAAAAACGTACTTCCAGGTGCCTAAATACTTTTTGCTCCCCATTTCAGTGCAATGTTTGTTTGCTACTGCGCCGTGGTACTGGTTTAGTTTGGTGAAACTTACTTGCGAAAATAAAAGACGACATTTTTTTATCAAAATTATTACATCTTCATGAGGGTAACTCCCACTGCACAGATTTCACAGGCCCCAAACAGATTACCTAACTGTCCACTCACTTTTTTAACTATTTGATCGAACAATGAGATTTTTTATCTTGTAATTTTATGCTCTTGATGTCTGTTCAAAAACATCACAACTATTATGAATGTGAAACAATGGGTTCATGAAGCGGAAAATATTCTCCCAGAATAAAAAAAAAGTATTTAAAAACCACGAGTAACATACTCGAACTGTTCGACGATTGTAATATAACACTATTACGATTGTGAGAATTAAAGCATCGGATGTTGTTCTTTCAAATTCTGCTCTTTCTCGAATATAACTACCAGTTTAGTTAAAAGGTAAACTTCACCTTCCCAAATAGAAATAATTGCATGCATTTCATTATACAGCTACTGCAATCTAGACCTTCTCCAATTTTTAAGCAAACTGAAATTGAACTTAATAAATTATTTCCGAAATCCAAATATTTTTCTACAAATTCACGAATAGCCGCGGTGTGAGGAGGTTGGAAAAAAATACTTTCAATTTATTTTGTGAACACTGAACATTTTTTCCATTTATATTGCTTCGATTGATATTATTATCGTCTTTTGTTTTAATAGTAAATGTATAAATAAATAATTCTTTTATCTGTACAAAAGTGTTCTTACCATAACCAAAATAAATTTAATTTAATGTTTGACATTAGTTGTAGGTGATGAACACAGTTTTCATGAGAATATAACAGTAACTACCTACGCTGTGCACGTGTTCTTCTAAGAGCGGTGTCACGAGCGAGCACAGGAGAGCGCTCTTACGCGACACCACGTTCTGCACGACACCCTCTAAACTAACCGGAAACCCGAGCTCCGAAGAGGCTTCAAGGGGCAGAAGAGGTGATGAGGGCGGCGGCACGGCATGGAGGGCAATTCGAGTGGAGGGGGAGCGAGAGCTGGGGGCGACGACGGCCAAGCAAACGCTAGAGGGAGAAAGCGAGTGCGGAAAATACGCGGAGCTCCGGGAATGATGGAAATAAAGCAAAATAAAGGGAGAAAGAAAAATAAAAGGGAGAAAGAAATAAAGAAAAGGAAAGAAAGGGAGAAAGAAATAAAGAAAAGGAAAGAAAGGGAGAAAGAAATAAAGCAAAAAAAGGAAAACGGGGAGCAATAAAGAAAAAGAAAGTAAGAGTAAGAATGAAGAACGAGAGATGAGAAGGGACGCACCATAAGAGCGATAAACAGACAGGAGACAATAGGAGGATTGATACGAAGGGCAAGGGCACAGAGGAAGGAATCTTTGCTCAATGTCGAAAATGCTGAACTGCGGGAATGGAACGTGTGAAGACTGAAAGCACGAAAGAAGTATGGGGCACCACCTTTCTTGGTCACTTTGAAGAAAACGTCCATGGGGGACAGCGAGGGGGGGGGCAAGTGGTTTCCCGCCGCAGGGGGTAGGCTTGGCTTCGCAGCCGCCGCAGCGCGCCGAGCGGTGCCTGCCGAGGAGGAAGAGGACGAGGGGGCGGCCGGGGCTAATTGCACCAATGGAGCATAAAGAGTCACCCCGGCTGCTCTTTAAAGGGGACGGCGCATGATCCTCTCACTCTCCGCAGCCCAGAAGCTCTCCACTTGGAACCAGCCGACAGCCATTGCCTCGTCAAGGTCAGCGGACCGTCAACCAAACCCGGGGGCATAATTTCCATTTTATTTTCTAGTTTTATGTTTTATTAAAAACATAGTCACCACTCGAAACGAATTTCAACGAGCAGAAACGAATACCACGCTAAAACTTGTTATACCTTTAAAAGCTAGTATTTTGAAATAATTAAACTGATTTTACAATTAAAAGATATTCGAGGATGTCTATGAACGAATATACATAATATTTTGTTACAATTAATCATGCATTCATAAAATTGTTATATTTGATATACTAGCTGAACCCGTGCGATGACATCGCACAAAAGGAAGAGATATGGAAAAGTTACAACGGGAAAGTATATGAAGTACATGGAAAATCGAAAACGCAAAGAACGTTTTTCATGTCCTTCAGATATCTGCTGGCAACAGGTTAATTAAACTCTCAAAATAAAATGACAGTCATATTGCAGTTGATCTTGAAAACTTAATGATTATGGTGGCAGATTATTTTATTAATTTAAATATCTTATTAAAATTTAAGTGTTTTTACAATAAAACCAGTTAATACAGGCATGTGATAACATCTATAGCCCGTTACCTTTCATTTAAAAAAAACGGTCACAAAATTTGGTTTAGTCGACTCATATCTTTCTAAACGAAAAGCCTTGCTATTTTAGGCATATGCGACTAATTTCGGTAACTCAAGTTTTCTGATCATAATTGTAAATGTATTTATCTTTTTTAAGAAAATATTGTCAGAGGGATTTAAATTATGAATAGAGTGGTGTTATGAATATACTGAACTTAAAGTTCCCGCAACAGCTTACTCCCACATCGCGATCGTTTATACCGTCGACATGTAATTCACCTGCAGCTGTATTGCCTCTCACCAAACATCGCTGTCCGTTTGTCTCTCTCTTGAGGAAATTTAAATACGAAAACCATGTCAAACACGAAGCAAATTTACATTATTCGCGAATTCATGTAACCAGAATCAATCGACAAATGCCATCTTTACCACATCGGCGGATGTCGTTCTTCACTCGGGAACCATCGATTAATTTGTTGCAGTACCTTCCTTGAAACATGAATCACTAATGTTTCACTTACGTACAAGTTCTTCGGTTAAAGCATTGAATTAAAAATTAATTGGACTCGTGCGAACCTTCCGCGTTTTTGTATATTGTTTTGAAAGTGAATGTAGCTTGATATTTGAACCCTACTTCGGAAGGCTAGTGTCCCTGGAGTGTCATGTGGATCCTGTAATGAGTGCGAGTAGACTGCTAAGCACTTATTAACCTATCCAAAAATGTAATTGGTAAAATGTTCAAAAAATATCTCCTTATGTACAATAAGTCTTAAATATTCTTGGAAAACCAACCCTACTGCTATTGATAATCAAACTTAGAATAATCAAAAATCAAACGCACTGGAGTTATGAAATTTACGAGCGCGCCCCTGTGTAACAAATTGATAAAATAAAATTGACTCGAGTCGCCACAAGTGTCTAGCCGTTGTCTCGAGATTAGTGAGGGGAGGATGGCCATACGGTAACAGGTCTTATTCCGCGAGACGTCTCGGTCGGCCCAATCTCATCGTTTTGTCAATCGCCCATCTTGAGACTACGGACCGACTGTATTAAAACTCTTATTAGCGATTCCTGTGTATGTTTCCTGATACCATACCAAAAATAAGGATTCGTAATCTTACATCATTCAGAACAGAGGTAGCATCTTCCTGGCGAGAGCCATGTGTTTGCGGAGGCCTCGCTCCTGAGAAGACTAGAGTAAACACAGGGGTTGCCGCATACCTGCACGCTGAAGGCGCCCATCACCTCCACAACAACTGTTTGAACATCTGTTAGCTCTATTCCATCCAAAATGTTGCATTACGAGTGGCCCACTAACAATTTCCTTGTTCTGGACAAACACATTGCGATATGTCATGACTCGTGAACGACATTTATTGTACGAAGTGTATTTCCGACCTCGCATTTGTGATTCCACAAGAGACCTGGTGGTAACAAATTGTCAATGCCATTGGATTCGAATGGTCTAAAATATACTTTGAACTTTTACGAATTATCAAATTAATACGACTGTCTTAGCAGTAATTTATTTAGTTCGATTAATTTATTTGCATCACTTTACCGTACTACCTTAACCTTGCGGTTATGCAATTTTATCAATATCTACCGTTAGATACAAAAGCTCTGACACTTGACAGGTCGCTGAATGAACGTACTCTAGCACGAAGGTCGGCGATTACAGATTCACATTACAGCAGTGTCCACCGACTCCGCTAACCCTTCTTCTGCTTGGATATGCACAAAAGCGAAAGGTATATAGAAGCAAATACAAGTTCATATTCATAAAAATAAAATTTAAAAAATTAATGCATTACCAATTGTAAAAATCTATGTGCTCGCCTTCTACGAAATGTAAACGAAAAACTGAGGATAAAAATTCCTTTGATTCAAAATATACAATGTGTGTGTACAAGTAAATTATGTCAACAATTCACTTTAAAATTAAGCATACAAAACTATTTAGTAAATAAATTAAAGGGAGGAACGGAGGACCAATTCTAATGCAGTAATCTTCTCCATTTCCCCACCCCGAAAAAATTAACTGCATTTCCCCTTGAGAGGAGAGAGTCCATTGCATTTTGCCAGTTTTAACAAATACAGTTGACATTTTATCTGTCAAAATATACTCCCTTACTTAAAAGGATTACGTACTTAAATTTAGATTTACTTTTAATTGTTTAAGGTCGCTTTTTTACAACATTGTTATATATAGACTTCTTATTGTTTTAACCGTAAGAGGAACTGTAGAAAGAACACGTATGCAACACGAACGCACGCAAACATCCATGCCAGAGGCGGAATTTCAACCCGCGACCCTTCGAGCCCCGAAGCAGCTTTGGCCCTTCAGGCTAGTGACTTCAAATATCTAGGCCGGCTACATTTAAATTGTTTTCCAAAAAATGATATCTAAAGAATAACTTCCTCTAATCGGCTATAGAGGTAAGGGAGGCCAGCAGAGCCCAATCAACAGAAGGGAGAGAGTTTGTTTGCGGATACAGTTAAAGTAGGTTTGGCCGTTAGTCCCGTGAGTGCACTGCAAATTTTAGCCGGGATCTGGCGGTGTTCCTCCCCCCGTTGAAAAGCGATATCTCGCGCCACCCAACATTGTAGCTGGGTGATATTCCCTCGTATCGCCCCTCCTAGCAGGGCATCACCCCAGCCGGGGTAAGCTCTAAGCTTCCGACTCTTCTCTCGAGTGTGGTAGTGTAGCGCCATGGCGGTGAAATTTGTGTGTGTGTGTGTGTGTGTGTGTGTATGTATGTGTGTGAGGAGAGGACAAGGATGAGGACGAGAAGATCGCACGCTACCCGTGGACTCCTTTATTAAGGAACTGCTCCGGTATTCACTTCGTTCTAACCGGAGAAACTACGGGATGCTTCCGATAAGAGCAGCCGGCCACTAGAATTCTTCACAGGACAGCGGGTGAATTTGACTTAGGTCTCCACAAAAACTGCCATTTTCGGAATTCGAATATTGCGACCTCTCTTCCAGAGACGCTGCACAGTCTCGATGACAGTTAGCCGACACGCGGCGCATGGGGCTGGGGAGGCCGAAGCCGCCGCCGCTTAGCGAAACAGCCCCCCCTCGTCCAGACCCACCCGGTCGCTCAGCTGACGTCCGGGCATGCAGCCGCCTCATGTGCTCTTTTCAATGGACCCCGCGATGATTGGGAGTCAAGGTTGGCGGTGCGCGGGATCAGCCCACGGCCGGGGCGCGGGCGGCAGCGAGCGGACGAGCGCGCGAGCGCCCGCACAGGGAGAAGGGGACTGGGAGTTGGAATTTAATTGCAACTGCCCGTGGCTCGTAATCTTTGCGGCCTACGATGCGCCGTCCACCCGGCCGCGCCGTGACAGGCACTGTCGAGAGGCGGACGGGTCGGACCCGGAACTATTGGAGCATACCGACGCAACTGGGACGTCACGAATGGCACCCGCGTGCTTGTCTACTTACAGCAAATCGCGTGGCAACGACTTGTACAGGATGTACAGCCATTTGTAGCGGCGCCCCGTCGCTAGAACGCCGATAACACTCAGGAGGATGAGTTGAGGGATTAGACGGCGCCCCAGGGCTAGCGAAATCGCCGCTCCCCCGGCGAACAGCCCCGTGACGACTGCCGCATTCTCTGAAAACATCGCAACGTTGCTCGTTCCACGTTCTGACAGTAACTGAATGCTATCGTCGCTGCTGTGTGAGGTACGTTGTCTGACATTTGAGAACTACAGAGCATTGCCGCCAGAGAGCAGTGTCGAGCAAGGAACAAAGTATGCCAACTATGAAACTGGAATGTACAAGTTTATGGCATTTAAAGTTGAGGAACGTTTACCTGAACATTAATAATATATTGCCTGAAAATAATCTTTTATTGGCGTTTTAATTTGAGCACACTTCAATTTCGCTCAAGAATTACATTTCCTAATAGTAAATTATTCTGAAAATTTGTTTATTATGTTGTCTGCACTGTGTAAACATTCCGACTGCACTTTTGAATCATGGTATTTTGGTGGGA
The DNA here is from genome assembly GCA_017312745.1 of Gryllus bimaculatus. Lineage (NCBI taxonomy): Eukaryota > Metazoa > Arthropoda > Insecta > Orthoptera > Gryllidae > Gryllus > Gryllus bimaculatus. The sequence continues at coordinate 4,659,001 of BOPP01000072.1, read as the reverse complement.
AAATTTCACGTGTGGCACGGTGAAAGATTTGAGTGATGTGAAATTTTGTAACAAGATAAGTGTATGTATTAGTAATTATTTCCTTTGTAAATTTAAAAATAAGGTCTCACAATAACACACAATGTCTGAAAAAAAGAATCTCGTCACGTTGGTGCCTATTTGTTCACTTTCAATCGGTGATCTTGCCCGTAAGGTAATGTATGTGTGATTACAATTTATAAACCAGTAGCGAAAAATGTGAGATGTTATTAATACATATCATCATTCTATCTCGTACAGGGATGGAAGCCGCGCAATAAGCAGATCATTAGTGATGTAAACAGAGATGAATACACTAGCTCATCGGATGATGATTTGAGTATATCATTTAGCTCATCTCCTGGAACCTCCGAAACTAAAGACAATCTTAATACAAAAAATGCCCGGCATATTGTAACCAAGTTGAATTTTGATGACTGTATTGTGAAGGCTAATCAAGTTTCTATTGCTACTGTTGAGCGAATTATTAAACCTCTAAATGCAGATGAATGCTCTACCATACCCGAAGTAGGAGACTGTAGTACAGTAAGGTCATGTCAAGAGCATGAACCTCAATTTAACACATTTGCTTCTCTTCATTTATTAAGTGATGAAATGACTTGTGTCCCTGAGTCACCTAATGTTGGTGCATTCAATAAAACAAAACGTTTTGAAGGTCTTCAGTTTGTTCATGATGAGAAAATTACTCCTTGTAAAGAAAGAGAGACAAATAGTGAAGAATTTTTAATATGCTCACCACCGAAATGCTATAACTTAAAAGAACATTTCAAAATTGTGGCACCAACGACAGAAGAATCGCCCATGGTATTAGTAAATGATTCATCACCATTGAAAATTCGCAGCTCTTCACCTGTTATGCAGTCTTCTAGGAAGAAGAAAAAAATTTCTTCAGAGAATCAGTTTTATGAATTACAGATGCAAAAAGATAATAAAAATAATTCAATGTTAGTTGCAGTAGACCCAGTGTTGAATCAAAAGAAAGAAAACAGTTTACATGGAGATGATTTTTCAAATATTTATTCTGATATTGACACAGTTGGTGTGAAACTTGACTGTGAAATGTCTAGTTTGGATCTTGCAGGTCTTTTACAAAGCCCTACATCATCACAGACACCCATAAGATTGTCTAAAGACAATATATCATCTCCAATTTTGGGATCTAAGAAAAAAAGACAGTTTTGTAAGTATACCAAAGATAAGAGAATAAGGAAACACACAGGTTCAGTGAGTTCTGACAGAAAACCTTTAATGCCAGTTAATAAAAATGAGAATGTTTCGATTCAGAATGTGTGTGAGAAAGGAAATATGGTGGAAGAAGAACTTTCATCAGTGACAAACTCTGAAAACAACTGTAACAACAAAATTAAAGAAATGCATTCTAAATCACGCATCGAAATATCTAAACCATCAGAGAATGAAGAAGGGAAACAATTCAATGTAATTATTGATATAACAAATCAGATATCGCAGGGACAAAAGCAAGATGAAATACACTTAAAATCACCCGGTGTGGATATGTTGAGAAATTGCATTCAAACTTCTGCAACTGAGAGAAGTTTAACTTTTCAAAATAAGGATGATGAGGGTTATACATTGGTTAAATTAAATGATAGTGTTTCTCCATCTCAAACTATTTGTGTTTCAGCAAATAAACTTTCAAGACGGAGAGTTAAGAGAAAACTTAAGCTTACCAACTTTACGTCTCATAAAGAATATACTCAATCACACCCTTCATGGTCTCAGACTTTTGTTACTCAAGAGACTGTTACATATTATTGTATTCGCAATTCCGATGCCATGAATGCAAACTCGGGCAGAGAACCTTCTCAGTTGTTAGACATATTTAAAGCAAAATTGCCTTCCAATGCTGAAGATCAAATGACACATGATAGCCAAGATCTTCAGTTAATGGAAACTCAAGACCAAGCACTTGCTGACAGTTTCCTGGACCAAGGTATTAGTTGTCTCCCTGATAATGATTGTGATAAAAGTTGTTATGTTATATCACTGGATTGCACAACCCAAATTTCAAAGTTTAATGAAGAAGCAAATGGTAGAGATAAAGCACTATCAACATCTGAAGAAACCCGAAACACTTCAGTTAGTCAGGCAATAGATCAAAATGAAAAATATTCTTCTGAAATGTCCATTTCTAGTGATATTATTGAATGCTCTCAGGTAATAGTGGATTCTAGCATGAGAGCAAAACGTGTGAAAGCAAACATTTACAAACACAAAATTAATGGCTTTGTTCACTGCAATAATTTTGATACAAGACCCTTTGTTTCTGTTGCTAGAAACAAAGTTTATAGTGGTAATAAATCCAATTCTTCTAGGATAGAGAATGATATTTTGAATACATCCAATTACATTGAAAATGTAACATCAGATGAAGAAGATACATCTCCAGAAAATAATAAGGTAAACATACAAGTTTAATGGTGTTTTTTTCCCCTTAATGTGTTAAATGCCTTGAGATGCTTTGAAATTACAATGTATTTGAATTAAATTTTATTTGTGTGGCTGTGAATTACCGTAAATCAGTCAAAATTTTTCTTTTCTAATATAATCTTTTATCGTATTACAATGTTTATTGTGACTGATTTAATTTTTTGCAGAAAGTTGCCAGAATAGTTTCAAATTCAAGAAAGACAATGCCATGTTTATCTGTTAAATCAAACTTGGACAACACATGTAATATATTGGATGAAGTCAACCAATTATGTAGAACCCCAGACAAAAAGAAGGACACAGAAAATTATGTTACTCCAGTCAAAAATGTATTAAATTCAGTTCCTGAAATGGAAAATATTTTCCAGCCAAGTAAAACACAGATAGAAACAGATACTTTGAGCCAGGTGAGTTAGTCCAAACTGATTTTAAGATGTATTTCATTTTAAAAGATTGGAATCAAAATTACTTGTTGCTTGAATTCTATTGTAGAATGCTTTTGATGCCACCTTTCTGAATTTCAAAGAAATTGTCTGAAACATCTTTATAAATATCTTACACTTTCAATTAGTCTTTCCAAAAACTCCATGTGTTGAATTATTTATTTGCAGCATATTTCATGTATTGGAACTCTGAGAAGTTGTAGAATGTCACAGGAGGAGTCTCCCAGACCATCTTTCTCTGAAAAATATGAATCACAGGTGCACATCTCTTCTGGATCATCACAGGATCCTGATCAGGGCCATTGCACGCCTCCAAGAATGGCTATTCCGCCAGTAAATATGGATTCAGGGAAAAAAAGGAAGCGACTGAAAAAGTATTGCTTGAATTTACATTTGAAATAAAATTCTGATGATTTGCATTGTTTACATTCATTGCTTTTTGATAATGAGTAAAACATTTTAAAAATATTTTATAGTATAACATAACAAAAATATTTTATTAGTATTGTTGGAAAATGGAAACATTTTATATTTATAGATAATAAGTGTGAGTGGAAAGTATATTCAACTTTTTAATTTGGTTTACCCTCCTCCTCTTTGTGCTCTTCATAGAACACCAAGTTATTTTTCATAAGATTTTCAGTTTATGCGTATTGTTTCCAAATTACTTGTTTCCAAGACTATGTGCATATCATTCTGTTTCATTAGTGTTGAAGACTAATTTATATGCATTTCTCGTTTATTTTTAAACTATGCAATCAGATGTTCTAATTTATTGAATACCTTGACATTTATTGACACCTTTTCCTCAGTACAATTTTTTTCCCCTTCAAAAGTAAAATAGCAGTCAATTTATTTCTTAAAATAGGGATGGTCTAGCAGCTCGTCTGCAGCGATTACTAGCTCATAAGCAAGCAGCAACACACTTATGCAAATATGAAGTGTCTGTTGGAACTCGGCGACCAGGAGATTCTGTGCTTTTGGTAAAGAATGCTTGGATGGAGTATAGTCGATTGCTTGTATTATGTTCTCCCTGCCCTTCTGTTGAGCAGTTACAGAATTCCAATAAAGGTACGATGAAGAATGTGAATATGTTTCTGGAATAATTATTTCCGTGTGTTTGAGTATTATTTTTTTCTGTTGAGGTTCAAAGTAAAGAAGTGAAGTAAATATAGTTGTGGTGCACTGCGTGGTATGGTTGTGGAGCATTGCTTCAAAAAGAAGTATTAATTTGAACTTGTTAATAGGATTCTTTTACAGAAAAAAAATTCTTCAATAATTGTCCTCATGATTATATTTTCACAACACTTTTGGGAGAGTCTCCTGATGTGAGAAATACTCCCTTCTGTAAATTTACCAACATTGAAAACAATATTTGGGAACAAAGAAAATTTTAACTTCTTTGTATCAAATTTAATTTTTAACTTTCTTTTTTATTCTTTACAACTTATTTTTTATTCTTCACAATTACAATATTTATTTTGGTAATTTAATTTGAAAATAGCTTTACTTTTGTCCAATAAAGATGCAATGCAGAGACAATAATCTCTCTTTTTTATAGATATCAGAAATGATGCTGCAAACCAAAGTATTCAGGAAATGTCTACAAGAGATCCTGAGGAGAATATAGCATCATTATGGGTTTTGGTACTGGATCCAGTCGTTTTACCTCTTACCCAACTTAAAGTGAATGCTGTTATTAGAATATATGCTCCATGGTACAATTGTAACTGCATATCAGAAACAAATCTGCTGTAACATAAGTAGAAAATTTATCAGAAAAATTGTGTGTGTGTGTGTGTGTGTGTGTTTTTTTTTCTCAGGCAAACTTTGTATGTTCCACGATTTGCTGTGACCCTGGTATTAGATGTTACCTACATTGAATTGGTATCATCTTCTTCTAAAGGATTGTCACCTACTCAGACATATGCTGTTTGTGGAGTGGAAACATTTCACTGCCCATGTGTGGATGGTAAGCATTTAGGTTCAGATTTGTCATGTATCTAAATAAAATGCAATCATGTGGATTCTACAGGTAGGTAGAATTATTCATAAATAATTCAATTGCGTGAACACTTTAAGAATCATGTTACTTTTTGCAAATTCGTATTTGATCTTGGAATATTGATGGACAAAAGATATTGTTTAAATTCTCACACCTTCACTGGGTTGCTATTTTAGAAGATCATCATTTTCCTGTCACATTATAGAGTTTTATTGGTAAAGATCTGATCTAATGTTTCATACATAAGGAATGATATTGGTCTGTGGATCATACCTTTTCATAATACAATTTCCATTAGGTCTTAAGAGGATGTTTGTTCATGTACATAATTACACAATTGCTGAAATGACAAATGCAATAGTGATATTAATCCTTTTACACAGAGAGTGAGAGATGGAAAAAGGGTCATGTTTTGGTAAGAAAAGGCAATCTCTTTCAAAGAGCTATTCTTAACTTTTCCACCTATAAATTGCCAATTAATCTGTTTCCACCTCCAGTTCACATTGGGGAACTCCTTTAGGGAACATCTATGTTCTCCATTTTTATTTACCTGATTTTTCTTCAGGTACCAGCAAACCAGAGAATTGTGAGTTTCAGTTACCTGATAGGGGTAATCAACTATGGACATTACTGTCCCCAGCTCTTACAAAATCTCAAATGTCTCTGAGTCAAAAATGTAATATGCAAATTGCAACAATGGACTTGGGAACGCAGAAAGGCACTATAGCAGAGGCTATAATGCAGCATAGCCGTGCTCTTACAAGTGGCATTTGGTTGAGAGTGAAAATTCTCAGAATATTTTGTTACAGGTAAAGAAAATTGAAAATTTACAGGTAATTGAAAATTGTAGAGACCATTATATTGAATGAAAGTAAATTCATTTATAAAGACATGCAAGTTATGAGGAATACTATTCAAATATAATGATTATGATAATTTATCAACATTTACAAGAGTTCAGGTGAAGCTAACATACAGTCAGGTTTTCTCCTCATAAAAAGAAATTAGTGTTTTCATTTTCCAATTGAGATGTCAAATGCAAATGCACTATATAACAAACCTGCTCATTCTATTATAGTATATCCAGGGCTTGATTTCTGGTGTAACCCGGTGAAACGGTGTTCCGGAACCTCGAGAACGAAGTAGCGAAGCAAGCAAGCAAACACTTAGCAATTTCAGTTTTAAATTAACCAACTTTAATATACTAAAAATTTTAAAAAAATCCTCTTAACTTCATAACTTCTATATAAAATAATAGTAAAAAAAACAACTATATTAGGGTGCATGCTCATTTTGGAACACATTATGTGTGTTTTGTTCCCAGCAGCATTTTTGTGTTGCTGGGCCCCAGTAGGGGCTGTCCATAAATATGTAACACAAATTTGGAGTTGTTTTTGAATACCCCTTCCCCCACAGCAATGCGCCCGTACTTGCTTGAAGCTTCCCGAAAATAATATGAAATAACACTTGAGACCCCACCCACCCCACATTTGCAAGAATTAAAAATAATTATATCACAAAAAAGAACAACAATTTGTATTAATTTTTATTTGTTATAATTGAAAATTTTATGATAATTAAAAGTCAGATTAATTGGTAATGCTGACTAAAAGTAACAATAAACACAATAACATTGGAACGAGTGCTATGTGAAGGAAGGACACACAGAACGTGAACATATTTAACAAGCGAATGATAAATGATGTACAAGCGACAGTCTTCTGGCACCAATTTAATAGTATTCTAGATATAACATATGATCAGTCGAAAATTTTTTTGTAATCCTACAGATTCTATTAAAACATTATGAAAAAATAATTCAGTTTATTGTAACAAACCATTTACACAATAACTTTAAATTAATTTGTTTTTATAAAGTAATAATATTTTAATGCTTTGTTGTAAGACAGAAGAATGTAATTTTCAGCTGTCCGAAAAATTATAAATTATTCAATGTTTAACATAAACACTAAACTAACATCCCCTTAACCCCCCAAGTAACACAGTGTAACATTGCCTGCACTCCCTCCGCTCTTTAGCATTACGTATTTACAGATGACCCCCTAGTAATTTATAACATTGCACATTGTGTCCTAATATTTCAGCCATCTCTTCAAAAACTCCTTTCTCTTGTTCCAAAAAAATGAAAGATTTTTGAAAATATACTAGGCATTATCTGGAAATGATGCTTAAATTCCATTTAATATCACTATGAATCAATTATGTGTTCATTTTTGTGTGTTGCAAAATTGTAATATTATTTGTAATTTCATTTTTGTGTAAAATTTGATAAAAATGAAAGCCCTACAAAATTTTTTCAACCCTACTGAGGAGGAGGCCTTTGCCCTTTAAAGGGATTTTGCAGGCTCAATAAATAAAATGACATGGATTGAACTATCCAGTTTGCGGATTGGAGGTCAGTTAATTTATTTGCGAACTTGTGGTGATGTTCAACTCGTCTATTGTTTACTCTAATGTTATACACTAGTTACTGCGAATAATGTATTATTCCTCACTTTACACCTGGACATATTCTATACTTCCAAATTCAATCATTTTCAATGAATTGTATGCTTGATAAAACGAGAGTGGGCTGGCCGCAGATGGCAATATATTTCATATTCACTTAGGCTTCTTTTCAACAGATCCTTGAGATGGAGCAATTTCCCTTAATTTCTATATCATGTTTAAGAGCAAAAAAGTAAACTGTAAAAACAGTAATGTGATGTTTGGGGGATAAGATCATCTGGCACACATTTTCTTGAGCCCTCCCCAGATCCCTTCTCATCACCTTTAACTATAATAGTTAAAAGATTAAGTTAATGTAAGCAAATAATAAAAATAAAATTGTAAGTGCAAGATTAGCAATATTTGAAAAAAACTAACATTCTTTGTTCCCAAGTATAGAAAATTATTTGCATCAGTGTAAATTGAATTGCAGATATGATTTTGCTGGCATTGCTAACAAAATAGTAATAAATAGTTACCCTCTACTCCTACCCATTACAAGGAAAAAGGAGATTTCAACCAAACATGCACATCGTGAACGCTCATTTATGTCCAGAAAGCCAACGGGGCCATCTCAGCATTTGCTCAATCGGATCAGAAAACTGAACAAAAACCTGATCGAGATTGGGATCATTGACCTGCCAATTATTCTGTGTAAGGAAAATCCTTAAATCACTTAGGCATAGTATATTACGTGTAATGAACTCTTAACAATAAAATTTAATTTTTGCAAAGTGGGATAAAGGTTTATTTTTGTTATACAACGTGGCTCTTTAAACCTTTGGCCCAAAATGGTACCTCTCCAGTCATGAAAGGCCTATGTGTTAACATTACACAGTTCAAGAACCAACATACCATCACTGGTAAATCAATCCCTTAACTATCTAATGTGAAGTTCTTAGAAGGATAGGTTGCAGGATCGATATAAATATCTTCACAACTCATAAAGATTTAAAGTTTTTTTCCATACATTATATCTGAAATTCCAAACTTATTCCTCTAGGTCTCTGGAAACTGAAAATGAAGAATCAAAGATGTGAACGTGTTTACAACCTCAATTTTGGTCAGTGCTCTGTGAAGAGCAGTTCAGGACAATATTGTGAAGTTTGTCTTAGGATCCCCTTTGTGAAAATCCTTTGTCTTATGAGTGGGGAAAAAATAAGTTAAATGGGTATGTGGCGATTGGACATCTTTACAGAATAGGCTGCTCTTAATGTTTCTAAAAAGACTTCCCTCTGATCTGTAAGACTGGCAAAATAAAACTTCATTATATTACAGTAATAGAATATTACAATGCATCTTGTTTATGAAATTTCATTATTTTATTAACAGCATGAAATAGAGTGCCAGGGATTTCTGAGGAAAACGTTCTAATACTAATATGTGTTCCAAATGTTTCTTTCGATGTATCAGCAGCAGAGGCTTTTTTTATGTTTTTTCTGCCACAAACTGAAATGTGGAACTGTGAAAACAATGAAGAAACAATTGCTGACGGATATCCTTCCAACTGTGGTCACATTGTCTTAATATTCAAAAGAAGGTGTGTGCAAATACTTCTATCACTATTTCCATTATTCCCGCAATTATTGTATATTCTATTTGTTATTTTTTTTTTTCCCCATTAGTAATAATAAATAGTTTTGCCTCTTTAAATGTAGACTTGGCTTTACTTTACATGCAAATGTTTACTGCATGTTTCTTTGCAATATAATAATTTGAAGGAAAGGTAAGAAAATATTTCATTGTGTTGCACATGTGCCCTGAATTGAAGGAAACCATGTACACTTATTATGGTGATATATATGTATAATGATGTATAAAGACAATGAACGATAATGTTTTTAGATAACGATTGGTTTCTTTGGCGGCCACTGTGTTGTAAAAGTCCTTGCCCTTTTGGAACTTCAAATCTTTATATTGTAGACTCCTCACTAAAGACGGATGAAGACACTTTCAAATCAAATTACGTAAGAAATAAATATGAAACTTCATGTCCAATTCTACGGACAAAAATATACTGACAAAACAGTTATGTTTTCAAGACTTCACTTTTATATAAGGGTGAGTTTCCACACAATTATTAATTTTAACTAATTGAAGTAAGATTAACAATGTCGTATAAAAGTGTCTAATTTTTAACAGCGCTTGTTTTAAAAGGCAAATGATAATTGCCTTAAATTAGTAGTACTTGTCTAACTAATGTAAATCAAATTCACATGGTGAGTTTTTTGCTGACAAATATTGTCGTGTATCTTTCTCAAGAGAACACAGATTGCCCTGCTTGCCCAAAAATCGATGCTTGAAAGCATTGCTCGATTGGACAAGTTATCCTTTTAATTCCTCAAAAAATACAAATGTCTTCTCAGATCAAGGATTTGGGCTTGTTGGAGGTGCGTTAAATAGTGGCTGATTTATCTATTAATTTATGTGTCGTACTTCAGTTGAGCAGTATTAAAAAGAACAAAGGTTTGTATTGAATCATTGTTGCGTAATTCTAAAAGCTATAGATATTTTTTTCATAATCTGTATTTATTACCTTTTTTTTTTTAAAGTTTGAGTTAAACTTTAACTGCATTGGAAAAAAATATAGAATTCGAACATAGCTTATTCTACATACTTAACCCTATAAATATCAGGTTTAATCAGAAAGAAACAAAGATTTCATTGTGTACAACGTATTTCATTCATTGTAAGGCCATTTGATTGCTTATTATAAAAAAAAATAGTACCCTAGGCAGTAAACATCGTGAATATCCAAATCTTAAGTGATCATGCTTTCAGATCTATTGCCCCCTGAAGATAAATGCACGAAGATCTAAAATACCAATTATAGAGGCAGTCCTTGTAAGTAGAGATTAAAGTAAGAAATGTTTATACAGATAATAAGAAACATCGAGGAAGCTCACCTTAAATATATGGGAAGAAATTGAGAAAAAAAATTTGTTTGTAAAAATTGATATATTATAGTTGTTATAATATATATTTAGTATACTAACTGCTATATTAGTATTACAACTAGTAATATATACTAGTAGTTGAAAGGAATGTGTGAGTAATTAAATTTTAACAAAATGTGAAATGTTTAGAGAACAGTTAGAGGGAAAAAATAAAATACTGGATGTCACACTCAAGTACTAACAAGAACATGGAAATTAATTATTAATTACGGCTATAAAATTCCACTCGGTGGTTCTTA
>BOPP01000072.1:4616641-4648334 GCA_017312745.1 Gryllus bimaculatus | reverse complement strand
ACTTAGCAATTTCAGTTTTAAATTAACCAACTTTCATATACTAAAAATTTTAAAAAATTCCTCTTAACTTCATAACTTCTATATAAAATAATAGTATAAAAAAAACTATAAAATATAAATTAATGTATTATTTATTTATATTAATTAAAATATCATTACAAAACCTATTTCATTATTATTATTATATTCATGCAGAGCTAGAGCTACCTGTGATGAGCTACCTAGTGATGTCTACATGATAGCAAAAAAAGTATTCATATGTAATCAGTAAACTAGGTGTGTTACAGTAGCACATATTTTCTAGTATTATTTGTTGCAATTACATTTATATTACTAATTTCCTATGTGCACAGAAATTGAAAGAAAGCTATGTAGCCTCTGGCCAAATGAGAGGTGTCTATGATTAAGTTTTATACCTATATGATATATAATTTGTTGCAGTGTTAAATGAGACAATGAGAAATCTTGATTAGGGTGCATACTACTTTTTGGAAAACAATTATGTGTGGTTTTGTTCAGCAGCATTTTGCTGTTGCTGGGCAGTAGGGGCTGTCCATAAATAATGTAACACAAATTTGGAGTTGTTTTGAATACCCCATTCCCCCACAGCAATGCGCCCGTATCACATGCTTGAACTTCCCGAAAATAATAATGACGTAACACTTGAGACCCCACCCCACCCCACATTTGCAAGAATTAAAAATAAATTATATCACAAAAAAGAACAACAATTTGTATTAATTTTATTTGTTATAATTGAAAATTTATGATAATTAAAGTCAGAATTAATTGGTAATGATGACTAAAAGTAACAATAACACAATAACATTGGGAATGAGTGCTATGTGAAGGAAGGACACACAGACGTGAACTTATTTAACAAGCGAATGATACAATGATGTACAAGCAAGTCTTCTGCACCAATTTAATAGTATTCTAGAATATACAATAGATCAGTTTAGAAAATTTTCTTTGTAATCCTACAGATTCTATAAAACATTATGAAAAAATAATTCAGTTTATTGTAACAAATTACACAATAACTTTAAATTATTTGTTTTATAAAGTAAATAATATTTTAATGCTTTGTTTTTAGAAAGAAGAATGTAATTTTCAGCTGTCGAAAAATTATAAATTATTCAATGTTACATAACACTAAACTAACATCCCCTTACCCCCAAGTAACACAGTGTAACATTGCCTGAAACTCCCTCCGCCTCTTTAGCATTACGTATTTTACAGATGACCCCCTAGTAATATTATAACATTGCACATTGTATCCTAATATTTCAGCCATCTCTTCCAAAACTCCTTTCCTCTTGTTCCAAAAAAATGAAAGATTTTTGAAAATATACTAAGCCATTATCTGGAAATGATGCTTATCCATTTAAAATGCACTATGAATCAAATTATGTGTTCATTTTTGTGTGTGCAAAATTGTATAATTATTTGTAATTTCATTTTGTGTAAAATTTGATAAACATGAAAGCCCTACTAAATTTTCACCCTACTGAAGCAGGAGGCCTTTGCCCTTTAAGGGATTTTGCAGGCTCAATAAATAAATGAATGGATTGACTACCAGTTGCGGATTGGAGTCAGTTAATTTATTTGCGAACTTTGTGGTGATGTTAACTCGTCTATTGTTACTTCTAATGTTATACTAGTTACTGCGAATAATTGTATTATCTTCTCATTTACACCTGAGACATATTCTATACTCAAATTCACTATTTTCAATGAATTGTAATGCTTGATACAAACGAGAGTGCTGGCCCAGATGGCATATTTCATATTCACTTAGGCTTCTTTTCAACAGATCCTTGAGATGGAGCAATTTCCCTAATTTCTATATCCATGGTAAGAGCAAAAAAGTAAACTGTAAAAACAGTATGTGATGTTTGGGGGATAAGATCATCTGCACACATTTTCTTGAGCTCCAGAATCCCTTCTCATCAATCTTTAACTATAAATAGTTAAAAGATAAGTTAATGTAAAGACAAATAAATAAAAATAAAATTGTAAAAAGTACAAGATTAGCAATATTTGAAAAAACTAGACATTTTCGTTCCCAAGTTCTAGAAAACTTATTTGCATCAGTAAATGAATTGCAGATATGATTTTGCTGCATTGCTAACAAAATAGTAACAAAATAGTTACCTCTACTCATACCATTACAAGCAAAAGGAGATTTCAACAAAACATGCCCATAGTGAAGCTACATTTATGTCCAGAAGCCAAACGGGGCCATCTCAGCATTTGCTCAATGGATCAGAAACTGAACAAAAACCTGATCGAGATTGGGATCATTGACCTGCCAATTATTTCTTGGTGTAAGGAAAATCCTTAAATCACTTAGCATAGTATATTACGTGTAAATGACTCTTAACAAATAAAATTTCAATTTTTGCAAAGTGGGATAAAGGTTTATTTTGTTATCACGTGGCTCTTTAACTTTGGCCCAATGGTACCCACACATGAAAGGCCTATGTGTTAACATTACACATGTTCCAAGAACCAACATACCATCACTGAAATCATCCTTAACTATCTAATTGACAGTTCTTGAAGGATAGTTGCAGGATAGATTTAAATCTTTATTAGTTGTTGAAGATATTTTTGTTTTTTTCCATATCAATTATTATCTGAAATTCCAACTTATTCCTCTAGGTCTCTGGAAACTGAAAATGAAGATCAAGATGTGAACGTTTACAACCTCATTTGGTCAGTGCTCTGTGAAGACAGTTCGGGACAATATTGTGAAGTTGTCTTAGGATCCCCTTGTGAAAATCCTTTGTCTTATGAGTGGGAAAAAATAATTAATGGTAGTGCGATTGGACATCTTTACAGAATAGCTGATCTTAATGTTTCTAAAAGACTTCCCTCTGATATGTAAGACTGCAAAATAAAACTTCATTTTATTACAGTAATAGAATATACAATGCATCTTGTTATGAAATTTTCATTATTTTATTACAGCATGAATAGAGTGCAGGGATTTCTGAGGAAAAGTTCTAATACTAATATGTGTTCAAATGTTTCTTCGGATGTATCAGAGCAGAGATTTTTTTATGTTTTTTCTGCCACAACTGAAATGTGGATCTGTGAAAACAATGAAGAAACAATTGCTGAAGATATTCTTCCAACTGTGGTCACATTGTCTAATATTCAAAAGAAGGTGTGTGCAAATACTTTTATCACTATTTCCATTATTCTCAATTATTGTAATTCTATTTGTATTTTTTTATTTTCCCCCATTAGTAATAATAATAGTTTGTCTCTTAAATGTAGACTTGGTATACTTTACATGCAAATGTTACTGTACGTTCTTTGCAAATATAATAATTTGAAGGAAGATAAGAAATATTTCATTGTGTTGCACATGTGCTGAATTGAAGGAAACATGTAACTTATTATGTGATATATATGTATATGAATGTATAAAGACAATGACGATTAATGTTTTTAGATCAACGATGGTTCTTGGCGGCTCACTGTGTTAGTAAAAGTCCTTGCCTTTTGGAACTTCAATCTTTATATTGTAGACTCCTCACTAAAAGAGGATGAAGACAATTTCAAATCAAATTACGTAAGAATAAATATGAAACCTTCATGTCATTTACCACAAAATATACTGACAAAAAGTCTATGTTTTCAAGACTTACTTTTATATAAGGGTGAGTTTCACACAATTATTAATTTTACTAATTGAAGTAAGATTAACAATGTCGTATAAAATGTCTAATTTTTAACCGCTTGTTTAAAGCAAATGATAATTGCTTAAATTAGTAAGTACTGTGCTAATAATGCTCAAATTCACAGGTGAGTTTTTTGCTGACAAATATTGTCGTGTATTTTCTCAAGAGAACACAGATGCTGCTTGCACAAAAATCGATCTTGAAAGCATTGCTCGATTGGACAAGTTATCCTTTTATATTCCTCAAATACAAAAGTCTTCTCAGATCAAGGATTTGGTGCTTGCTGGAGGTGCGTTAATAGTGCTGATTATCTATTAATTTATGTGTCGTACTTCAGTTGACAGTATTAAAAAGAACAAAGGTTTTGTATTGAATCATCGTTCGTAATTCTTAAAAGCTATAGATATTTTTTTCATAATCTGTATTTATTACCTTTTTTTTTTTAAGTTTGAGTTAAACTTTACTCATTGAGAAAAAAATTATAGAATTCGAACATAACTTATCTACATACTTTACCCTATAATATCCAGGTTTATCAAGAAAGAAAAAAGATTTCATTGGTTTACACGTATTTCATTCATTGTCAAGGACAACTTGATTGCTTATTATAAAAAAAAATAGTACCTAGGCAGTAAACATCGTGAATATCAAATACTTAAGTGATCATGCTTTCAGATCTATTGCCCCTGAAGATAAATCACGAGATCTAAAATACCAATTATAGAGCTGCAGTCCTTGCTAAGTAGAGATTAAAGTAAAGAAATGTTTATACAGATGAAATATGAAACATCGAGGAAGCTCACCTTAAATATATGGGAAAGAAATTGAGAAAAGAACATTGTTGTAAAATTGTGTATTATAGTTGTATAATATATATTAGTATACTAACTACTATATTAGTATACAACTAGTAATATACACTAGTAGTTGAAAGGCATGTGTAGTATTAAATTTTAACAAAATGTTATGTTTAGAGAACAGTTAGAGGGAAGAAATAAAATACTGGATGTCACACCCAAGTACTAAGACAAGAACATGGAAATTAATTATTACTTACGGCTATAAAATTCCACTCTGGTTCTTGGTTTTGTCTGCTTCATTCCTTGTTTCAGTTTTCCAGTATTTAATCCACTTCTTTGGATATAAAAGATTAAAACTTTTGAATCACTGCTTATTAAGACCCTGAAAGAAGCACAAAGATTTTAAGTAAAATGAAGTTTCCACATAAGAAAGTATTAAAGATTAGTTCTTTTTCCTAACTGAGCATTATCATTGGTTATTAATAATATTCATGTAGTCTTTCATTCGAAATTTTAGTTGTAATATTGTGTCTCTTAATTTACTTACATTTCTCCTGTTCTTTTAATCATATGCCACTATTACTGCGTAGTGTCTTTGCTGTCCTTTTGTTTTACAAAATACCTGCAAGTAAAAGTAGATAATGGGAGAAAGACATTAATTGCATATTTGAAGATTAATAATATCAAAAGGAGAAGTTTGACAAACTTGGAAAAATTGTAAATCCTATTTTTTTCTCAGCTATATGTATTGTAAAGAGAAAGTAGGACAGTATGTGTACAAATATGCATGTGTGTGTTATGCTGACTCATGTATAACTTGAATAGGTTTGAAGCTTTTGCATTGAAAGTTTGTGTATGTGTCAGGAGTAAGGTCGATATTATTGCCATTTCGAAGATGTTTGTTGCCTTTACTGCCCTTACATTATATTTCTGGCATGTGAAATATATTATAATTATATATTTAATTATATAATATAATAATATAATATAATAATATATAATTATATTATAATTATATGTTATAATTATATTTCTGGCATGTACTTAAACTGTTACTTTTCTTACAAATCATTACAATATCCACATGCTGCATTTTGCAACATTAAGATGAAAAGTTTTGGTAGCATTATACTATTTCCTTTCACATTAAAATTTTAAATAAATTATAAACAAATCAACATGCAAGGGACAAAGTTTAAATATTGTCATAAAAAATTGTTTGCTGTATAGGGTGTGTGTCAGATGTTGATGAAGAGTCCGCATTATCTTGGCCAGTGTGCAAACAATGCCAACGTGATTTAATAGAGCACAAACATCACCACCAGCTATTATGTGAGCATTGTGGCCTTACTGATCCGGTAACAAAATTATCTCTGGATGTTATCTTGTATTGCAGTAATCTGCCTAAACTGCACATTAAAGTGAAGGTAAAGGTGAAACTCTAGTTCCTTTTTTTTCTTTTTTTGTAAGAAAGATTATCTATTAATAATAAATATTTATTTTGCAGCTATTGCAGAAATCCATCCTCTCTCTTCTACCTGGAGCACTTGAAGGAACTGTAAGTTTTTGAATTGTTATAGATAGTAGTGGTGATGGACATGAAAATGTAATCCAAAGAGAGAAAAAAATCAAAAAACAACAACAAACAATAATTAGATTGTGCATTATTTTGCAGCGTTTTGAAGTTGAAAATGTCTTGGGAAAGCCAATTGGTCCATTGGTCTGTGTGGTGCTGGAAGACAGTCCACCTCGGATTAGTTCTTCTTCTTATGATATGTTACTTCAAGAGGTTCAGTTTTTGGGAGAAAGCTATGAACTGACTAATTAAAAAGAAAGTTATCATAGTAACTTGGGTTTACTGGCCATTGGTATAGTGAAAATGTATTTATTTGTAGTTCCTCTGTAAAATAATTCACCATTTTCTTCTAATTGATTTTGTTCTGCATTCAATCTTGTGTAAGGACTACCTGTATAAAAAATTACAATTAGTTTTGAACTACGTAGAAGTATGTCCCTCTTCAACCTTTGTGAAGTAATTTATTTTTTGTGTATTGCAATTCAAGTTTATTTATTCTATTGTCACGAGGGAACATATTTTCTTTTTAAATTATGTTCATATGTGTTTCTAAATTTGTTAAAAGATGTTTATTTTAATACACAAAGCAATGTAAATATGATTAAATACTGGTGTGTAAATATTTTCTTAGAAAATGGAAACCTAATTTTTTATGTGCAATTATTTTGTATATGTCCAAGTTGTGTATATTAAACATATTTTTTTAATATAATAAATAATTAATGCATTTTATTATTTCTACAATATCAATTTTTTTTTAACCTTTTGAAAATCTCACAAGAATAATCAATAAGCTTAAACTCTTACAAATGAAGAGAAAAAATTTGAAAATGAAAAATGTGAATTGGCAATATAGATATTTTGCCACAAGGAAACAAAATATTTAAAAGCTGGGCAATTCTAAAAGCAATACTTTTAGAACTCATTCAACTATTTTGACAATTGCGTATTTTCTACGAAAGATTGTATTGTTTGTATTTTATATATAAACAAATCATTCAAAATTTAATTGTTGGTGTTTTTTTATAAATTTATTTATTTATTTTAATCTTACTATTATCTGTTTTAGTTTTCTCTATACTTAATTTTCTTATTTAAGTAACATTGTTTTCAATTTTCATTTCTTGATTTCTTAATTCTTGTGCTTTATCCAGTCAACTGAATTTCTCTATTTCATTTAATTCATACACTATTTGGAGTTATTATGTATTTACTTTTTCATCATGAAGAAGCAATTGTATGAATAACTAATATAATGAAATCAAGTTATTATTTTGAGATGTAAAGCTTCACAGTCTAGACATTCTTGTATCTATTAACACTTGTTGATCCTCTCTTCTCTCCATGCATTACATTAAAATTTGGTGATTGTTTTTGACAAGGCATAGAAAACCATGGCTGAAAACCCTCATAAGTGTGTGATCAGTGCTGTTCAGGTAATGCTACATTGAATTTGTGAAGGAAGGGTAGTGTGCACAACAGGAAGACCATGATATGATGGTTGAAATGTTGGCACCTCAGCCTAGATCAAGACTAGCTGCAGAAGCTTATGACAGTCACCTCTAAATATGCTATTAATGGATAGGGAATTACTCCAGCTATGCATCAAACAGATTTATGATGAAAAATGTAGAAATTTGTAGATTATGATGTAGGGAACAGATAATTGTCATACCTAACACTGGGCAACCCATACTATCCATTGGTGAGATTTTTCTCACTAAGACCAAACCTCCTTTCCCCTCCATTCTCTCTGCTGAACTGCCTGTTTTGTTTTGGTGGCTGTGAGTACTTGTGTATATGAAGTAAAGAAGAGTTTTAAAAATGTGCACATAGGATGCTTTATTGTGATTTTTGAATGCCTGGAAAAAAGTGGAAAATTAAAGAGTGATGAAGATCAACAGTAATATTTACTGATCATAAAGATAAAAATTGAAAAAGTCTATGAAAGTGCAATCTGTGCACATTTTCAATTAAAGATCAAAATTTATCTCTATGAAGAGGGTTGCACAATTTACAGTTATAATATCAAATAATTGGAAAAATCTGAATTAATTTATCAATAAAATTAACATAATGTACTATATAAGTGAGTACATAAGGTGTAAATGGGAATAGAATACCATACATTATTTTATTATTTTACCTACAATGTAGAACGTTTGTTGCTTTCTTTGGATGGTATAAGTAGCTTCATAATAACTGATGCTCTAATGGATTAATTATAGCACTATTTGCATTATTGATTTATCAAACTGCTTTTAGAAGACAAAATAAAGGCATTGTTGGAAACAAACAAGTAACATTACTATATTAACTAAGACATACATGTCAAATAATTATAGAAATAAAAAGCAATACTCCATTGCTGTTCTCACTACATGTCAGCACAAAACTATTGTATTTTTTATAGATAAAAATTGGAGTTATTCACATCTGATACAATATCAAACAAGTTCAAGTTGTATTCTTCAATAGAACAAGTTCATTGTTCACAGTTGGAGATTGTTGTCAATGAAAAGTAAAGGATTTTACCCATTGCAATATATACAAATGAGGTCTTTCATAACCAAGAGAGCTAAGTGCCAAAAACGTTTTTTCTTCACAAAATTTATAAAAACTGTATGAATTCATATTCACATACAAGCACTTTCATCATACTAGGTAGATGTTACAACTTCTTGGAGGATGTTTGGAACATCACTCATTTAACTGTGTATTGGCACTGATTAATATGATATTTAGATGTCAAAACCTTTGTTTTTTAATTGATGGTACTTAGTTCCTTTGGCTTTGCAAGGACTCAAATATTCTTAAAAAATGAAATACAATGCTGACCAAGGAATTCTATTTTTAAAATCATTAGAGATTAAAATTGGTAGTATTGCTAAGATCAATTAAATAAATTCTGATTTACAGAGCGGTACTGTGTCAATATGCATTTGTAAATGAAACCCACAAATGTAATTTATCTACATCACTGCTTGTGACAAAGGTACTATTTTTCACAAGGATGTAAAGGGGGAATTAGAAAAGAGGAAAACAATATTCCTAGATGTGGTAAATTCTAACTAGAATTTGATGTAAAAAGTATAAATATATATGGAGAAAAATATTTGAATTAATAAAAATCTCTTGGGATCATCAAATAGTTGAGTAAAAGCAGTACATTGATTGATTGATTTAAAGAAATTTTACATTATATTTCTTTGATTTGAAGGAATAGCTTCAATGTACAACCCATTCTTTTTTTGAAATGAATTGTAATGCATAAAGCCTTTTTCATGTGAATTCAGTTTTTTAAATATATGAAAGATGATGTTTCTGTTTATTCCTGCATACTTTATAATAATCTTGATATAATAATATTAACGTGATTGATTCATTAAACACACTTCCTGGAGGAGGGGGGGGGGCTCAAAGGGTTTTGTTTCGTCAAGCAACTGATATATTTTTTAAAATATTTTACTAATTTCTGTAGTCACAAAATTAATTTAATATTGCAGTTGAATAGTGTAAAGAACTACCAATAATTAAATAATTACAAATAAAAGAATAAATTAATAAATGAAAAATTCCTTATAAAAAACAAACGAAGTTGGTTGTACACTACCTCATCTCCCGATAGCTCCCCGTGCAAGAGGCCTAGTTGTGACTACATAGTACCAAACAATCTATGTACAAATTTAATATATTCTAGCTCTAAGGAGGTCAACTTGTGCATTGATGAATCTGTATTATTGTAATTGGGCTTTAGAAATGTTAAAATCAAAATAAGCAGAGATAGTGTTGATTAATTGATCCACAAAGTCAGTAACTCATAATTATAAAGGCAAAGCAGTTTCACTCTAAAGACCAGCTATCTTATATAATATTTTTATTAATTTTCACTTCTAAAAATATACTTTAATATATTTTTCTAAAGGGGATTCCTTAATTAAACTTAAAAATATATTTTTGAGATAAAACTTTGCTCCAGACTAGTAATACTGTTTTTATTGCATTACTTAAATGTGGGAAGAATGAACTTTGAGGTGAGGTTCAAAAAACATTAACTTTTGCAATTATTTCGGAGGTTTTAATAATAATTTTACTTGCATTTTCCTCATTGTAGGCATTTCGCCCTGAGGAAGGTCACAGAATGGCGGCCGAAATGTTGGCAGCTGTGCCTAGCACGCGGCGTCTTCCGGACGGCCAAGTAGCTACTGATTATTTCGTGTTTCCGGACGCGTAAACGGCTATGGTCATTGTTCCCGTATGTGCATGCTACATCTCGGGAGGTGGTGGTGCCCCTCCTCCCTGGAACATGAGATCCGGCGCCGACCAAATCGGCTTGAGAGGTTTTCCCTCCGTCAGCCGGGGCAGGCTCTCGGCTCCCGGTGTGCGTGGAAGTGTATGCATGTGTGTAAGGGGAAAGGAGGTGATGAGGATGAGATAGGAAAGATCGAGCGCGCTCCAAGGACCATTTGTAAAGGTACTGCTTCGACATTCGCCTGGTATTGATCGGCAAATGGACAGACGTGTGGACGAGGAGACAGGCGAGGGAAACCTTTCTAGCCATCAAGGTCCCTAAAACGTATATTATCATCTCGACATTGAGTTTTCTCACCAATCCAATGCTTTCTCTAAACACTCACGATAAAGCTGCAAATAAAGACTTTTTTAATTTAACAATTTGGTCGCGAATTGGTCGTCTAGGATCGCGCGGTCATACACCTGCACTTACCGAGGGTCAGTAATATTTATCCCTTGGTAAGTGTATGTGATTCCTTTTTGGGGGGGGGGGATCAGTATTACGCTGAATCCAACTATTATCCCCCAGGGTTGTTTGTCCTGGGGGCATGGAAGATGGAATGATGATAATGAAGGATGAATGGACGACACACTCTGACATACACAAACACACCCATGCCCGAGGCGGGACTCGAACCCGCGATTCTTCCATATCCTGCGTCTCCGGATCGGCGAAGAAGAAGATAATAATAATAATAATAATAATAATAATAATAATAATAATAATAATAATAATAATAATAATAAATACTCTAAACCACGATTAAAAATGTTATGAGTTGGTTGTTAATAAATACTCCGGGTTGCAACCAGCTTCCTAAGGACCAGATCTAGGGACTATCCGTGCCTCTACAACACTTAACGCAAAATGTAGGCTGTTCCAAATAAAGCAATGGTCTTGCACTTCTCAATCTTTTGAATGACCTGGGAGTTAAGCAAAGTTTGTACACAAATTTTGCGGAACAAATTTTAGAGCTCTGGTAACTTTCGGTAAGACCTGTGCTTTTACGTCCCACATTCGGCTGATCTCGATTTCCAACCTTTTATATTTAAAGACGTTTCTCTGCCTCCTTGGTTACGACGTATTGATCGCATGGCACACAGCAAAATCAACAAGGAGCCATGATTTTTCTCTCCAAATCCCGGATATCCCTTTATCAGGTTTGTTTGTCACTATCATGAGATCAATTTAAATTGGTGATCGTACAATTTGTACACAGTTCAACAGATGTCACCGGTTTTGGTGTGTTCGTACTACTTGATGTATGTGTTTGAAACTTCGAGGGCGGAGCAGGTCTGCTACTGGAGGTTACTCCACACTCTGTTGTGTCTTTTCAAGAATTCGTTTTTTGGTAGAATTGAACCATTTGAGACAATATGATCAATGGTTTCTAACTGTTCGTGGCAAATGCGGCATTTATCATCTTGGGAAATTTTGAGAACCACTTTATCATAATGTAGTGTTCTCAACGCCTGATCTTGGGATCTTGCGAGTATTGGAACTGCTTCCGATTCTGGCTTCATTCTTGTCCCTTTAAGCCTATAAATTATATATATTGGTAAGCACCCTGTCTATTGCTTTTAAATACTGTCCATGGAGTCGTTTGTCTTCCCATGATATCTTTAACATATTTTGTGACTTACATTTAATGTTAAGTAGAATCTGAAGTTCAGTGTCTGTTTTTGTGCGTGCTTTGCATAGTCTTGTTCGCAAGGATTCTTGCTACACTTACAGTGCCTTTGTTTAGCATTCTTCGGTTAGGTTTCATGACCTGCCTCATTAGAAGGTCATCTTTATGACTGACTACATACTTTCCTATCCCGACTGTTGCATTGTGCCAGGAAGCTTCAATTTATCTGAGGCCTCTTCCTCCTTCTTTACGTGACACAAAGTCTATGTTCATGAGCTCGAGGATGGGCGACATGATGCATTGTAAGCAGTTTTCTGTTTTTTCGGTCCATAATTCGAATTTATTACTCAGTCTAGTTCACAAGTTCGAAACTATTCGGCTACAGTCATCGCCAAACTACCTATAGCAGATATAGTATTTCTGAAGATCAGAGAGGACTGCAGGGCAAGTCTCACTCTTCTCTAATACTCCCTGCAAATTCTCTCCTTCATTGTGTCATTCGGGATGGTCTTCCATTCTTCAATGCCCAGATATTTGTTAGATTGGCTTAATATTTTGAATCATAGGGTGCATATCAACTTGAATATTCTCTGACGTCATTTTACCTCTCTTTAAGTTGATTTTTAACAACTTAGTCGACATACTTGTCGAAAACAAACTTCAAATAAATGTGATTCTGGTCTTTCATCACCATGGAGCTTGTAATCGAAGTCAGCATGCGAGAACTGTCTAGATTGTGGATCAAACTAATGCAAACGCAGAGGTAGATAGCAATCTCCTTGAAAAATCCCCTTGTGAATCTTAATACTTGTTTCTACTACTTCCTTTCCGCTGTGTATTAGTAACCTGGTTGTCCACGACTTCATACTCACCCACTTGCAAAACTCAATAAGTTTAGAATGAAATCGATAGATCGCCAGAGTCTTCAAAATCCAATCGTGTGGTACATTGTAAAAGGTATTCTTGGGCAGTGTTGTTATTATTATTATTATTATTATTATTATTATTATTATTATTATTATAATGAGAACGGAAAAGGTTCCGATGAGGTGATTACCTCCAACGCTTACGCTTCCAGCCGTGCGCACGATGCAATGTAAGATGTTCTGTCGGGACAGAAGCAAAGAGGAAGGCAGCAGCAGATGTCTGATGGAACGTGTTGTGGCATAAAAGGGGAGCAAACGGAGTAGAGGTTGTACTCACATGTATGTGTTAGATGTAGAGCCCGGAAGTTTGGCAAAATGTATTTTTATTATTGTTACGATTTTATAGCTTTTAACAATAGGAATCACTTAATTGTACTTCTGGAGTTGTTTTATTAGATTTTTATTTCACCTTTTTGTGTATTAATTTTAATTGTGATGCATATTTTTGGAATTTTGCCTTTTTGGTTCCTTTTGCTGTCTTATTTGTGCTTTTTTCGTCATTAGTTCCCCTTTTCCCCTCCCAGCATCGATCTCTATCAAGTGGGAAACATACCGGCAAGTCTGGACAACGTGAAGGTACGGTCGTGTATTGTCTTTCTGTGGATGCGGAGGCTCCAGTGTCAGGTTATGTTCAAAATTTGAAAGGAAAAGGCAAATGATACCAGTGAAGATTTTTGATATTTTTTTTGTTGATGCTGATAGACTTGCGCGCTCAGGAGATATCTCATCCTGTGTTTGTGTATGGCTTCTGATCCCTTTTGAGGACAGAGCTGTCTGTACATGATATATCTTTCTCAGTTCCTATTCTCTTTTGGTGATTGCACAAGTGCGAAGAACGAAAATTGTTATTCCGTTTTCACTTATACCATTTCCAAATTCAAAAGGGAGTCCACAATAACATTTCGTAGAGACAACTTCGCGAGTAAAAAAATTCGAAGTCGTCACACCGTCTGTGCAATCAAGATTACAAAGAAAGGGTAGTTTTCTTCCACATAAGTACTAATGTCTACTTTAGAGTGGGAATAACAATGCGAATCATTTTAATTATTATTTTCATTACAATAATTACTTTTAAATAGTGATTTTTCAACGTTTCCTGTGTTCTTACTCCATATTTTAGTCAGAATAAATGCATTTTGCATCCCTATTTTAGAAAAATGAAATGCCTTTTGCCTGACTATTTTAGGTAAAATCAATGCCTGAACTTCCGGGCTATAGTAATATGCCTAAACGACCGCACAATAATGATAACTACAACAAACTTTAGCGACGAATGTCGAGTCCAACTTTACATTTCAACTCATACATTTCCACTGCTCCCCCTCTCGCTCCCGCGGGCACATGGAATGATTTCGCACCTTGGATTCCCCTTCTCTGCGCATACAGGAGCTCAACTATTTCTCAAATATTGCTAATCTTGCGATTTTGAAAAATATTTTAAAATTTTATTTATATTTATTTTTGTTAAACTTTTACTCATCTTTCAACTATTATAGTTAAAATGACGGGAAGGGTTTCTGAAACTCACGAAAACGTGCGCAGATAATCTTTTCGCTCCTACGTCCCATACAGTTTTTACTGTTTTTTTTCTTTGACTGAATAAATCTAACCAAAATATAATATACACCAGCGAGCTCTTACTGCAACCGCAGGCACTCAGGTTGTTACCGCGGTCACGCGCAATACTTCCATCTCTGTTCTAGTAACACTACGTGTGTTTAGATAGGTGATACCACTCCACGCAATTTCTTTTTCTACCAGGGGGTACAATTCCCCGGGATGGGTACCGAAGTTTTTCGCCTTTATCCGCATTCCCCGCCGGCGCACAAGGTCGCCAACGGGCTGGTATCTAGATTCCACCGGAACGCTGTTTTTTAATTTTTTTTATAATTCAACATCTAGGTCATTCATATTGGATTTAACGTTATGGTAACTATGAAGATGAGATGGTATGTTGATGATACGGGGTGAAAGGACGAACACAAATACAACCACGCCCTAGGCGAGACTCGAACCCGCGATCCTTCGGTCCTACTAAAGCTTTAACGGTCTCGGCCATCCGGACAACGAACGCTGTTTGTTCTTACTGCAACCTCCCCAATCAGTGCCTGGGTAGGGCCGCCCTGCCAGCTCACAGTTACCAACCTGTTAGTAGGCAAGCACTATATATAGATACCGCACGACTATGCCTTGAATCGTGTTTGTTGGCCAGGGCAGTCCAATGGCAGGAGCTCACGAACGAGCGGAGCAGGGGACGGTTGTGTATCTATCGGCGGAAACCGCGCTTGCAAGCGGCGTTCGACGGTGTCTGGGCTGGGCGAGGGAGGCTTGGCCTGGCGCCGCCTATCGCAGGAGGCCGTGAGCGGCAGCGAGGAGGGGGTCGCAACAGATAGAACTGCGTATCGCCGAGTAAACAGTCAACACTGGGCACGCCGGTTTCCGGGCGGTGGTGGAGGAACAGGCGCACATCACTTTGGCACGTGTCGTGACACGTGTGCTCACGAGACGTGCAAAATCCAGTGTAATTTTTCCGAGGAGACCACATTCGTAATAGCAATTAATTTCTGAGAAGCCCTATAAATTTGAAGTATATATTAATATAATGTACCTACATTTCAATAATTAAAAAATAAAAATACACTCGAAATTTTGAAATGAAATTTATAAATAATAGTGTAACTCTTCAACTATTTCTTTACAAGGGCACATTAACGGTCTACCGCATGATATATCATGCACTAATGTCATTGTAGTTTCAGTTTAGTTTATATTAAGAATTATTACCTCGTATTGTGAATATTATAATCTTCAATAGACATATACAATCGGAATGTGTAAGAATGTTCTGAAATTTCTGAATGCTATATACACGTTTAGTTGGCTGACATCGCTTAAGTATTGTAGTACGTTCCTGGTCGGGGGTATTCAGTGTGTTTTGCGACGGATCGGATCTTTTGAAATAGTGCTTCGCTACAGTATTCCTTAATGTGGTTAAATCAGATGGAGAGGCCGATGTGAAGCAAACGGTGGATGATATAAAGCAAACGTCTTTTTCAGTAACAATTTATTGCTTGAACTTTCTAGTAGTTATGAATCAAATGTTAATGAAATTGGATATGCAGGAGTGTCCACTGACAGGGAGGTTCTAGGTTCGAGTCTCGGCGGTGGCAGGACTTTCAACACTAGCATGGCTAGGCCTAGCCTAAACAAACGGGCCACGGACCGCGCGACCTTTTCTTCCTCTTCCTTGTCTTATCCTCAGCCCTTACTTACACACTCTTATACTCACATGCACTAGACTACCACACATGCCGAGATACCGGTCGGGAGCTTAGAGCGTGACCCGTCTCGAGCAGTGCCCCGCTGGTGGGAGACACCTGATTGTAGAAAACATCGCTAGCCAACGGTAAGTCGGCACCGGATCTTACCATCCAGTGGGGGAAGATCACCGCCTCCTCCCGACGAAAACGCATATACTAACTTACGGGAATGTTGACCTTAGCAGTTGACACGCACGGAATCACTGAAAATCAATCAATCACGTCCACACATGACGGTTTCTGGAGTATGAAACTGCGCCTTCGCCATTGGATGTAGGACATAGTGTGGGAATCCAGGGTTCGCGAAAGTACGCCGCAAAAACAGCACCTACAGTGATCCGCTCGTGACGCAGTTTTCTGGGCTGCACGTGTTGTGCAGGACGTGGCTTTCCGACTAGGGTGCGATTTCAGAAATGTTACGCAAGTTCGTTAAATAAAATTTCTCGCCGTTTATTGGTAAAAAATGAATTTTGACCGTACATAATCTAGACGTTTGTAGCATTTATTCTGAACCGTTCTGTACTCATTATGGTCATGAGATAAAATTACGATAAAACCATAGTAGCTGAGAAACGTCTCATTTTAATGTTACGGCGGTACGACAGGGGGGGCATTTTATGGGGACGGCGTTCGAATAGAAGTGAATTTGGTGGGCGGTCTGAGAGCAGGTCGGCGATTTGGAGAGTGGGCGGTTTGGTGGGGCGACATTTTTGGCAGAGAGACGATTTGGCGGGAAAGGGTGGAACGGCGATTCAGCGGGACAGCGATTTTGGCCGAGTGAAGTTTTAACACGGCGGCGTGTAAGAATGTTTTTGGATGAGCAATTTTTGTGCGGAGTAGCGATTTTTGGCAGAGCGATATTTCAGCGAAGTGACTAGTTTAGCGGGTGATTTTGAGCGAAATGGCGATTTTGGAAGGGCGATATTTGAGTGGAGTGGCTAGTTTAGCTTTACGGGTGAAGTGACGATTTTTTCAGAGGGACGATTTTGGCAGAGAGACGATTTTGAAAAGGTGTCGCGATTTTGAACTTTCGGGCGGAGTGACACACTTATCGGATATTTTGTCGAGCGAAATGGCGGTTTTGGCAGGTCGATTTTAGGGCGAAGACACTATTTGAGTTATGTCACGTTTGAACTGAGTCCCGATTTTGGCAGGGTTAATTTTTGATCGGAATGACGATTTTGGCCGGACAATTTTCAGAAGGGGTGGCGATTTTGGTTAGTTGAATTTCGGGCGAGATGGCGATTTTGGCAGTGCGATTTTCAAATGGGGTGGCGATTGTGGTAAGGCAAGTTTCTGGCGGGGAGGTGATTTTGTCTAGACGATTTTCGGGCAGGGTAGCGAGTTTGAAAGGTGATTTTTAAGTGGGGTGACGATTTTGGCTAGGCGCTTTTCGCGCAGAGTGGCGATTTTGGCAAGGCGATTTGCGGGGGGAGTAACGATTTTGACAAGGCTATTTTCGGGCGGGTCGGTGTGGCGGGTGTCACGTGGGCGGTGCGGCAGCCCGCAAAATGGGGCGCGGCGGCGGAGAGGGCGTTAGCGTCTGGTCGCGTTTGACGCACGCGAAGTTGGAAGCGCGATAAGCCGGCGCTTCGCCGCCGACCCGTCGCGCCGCGGGGCAGCCGCGCCGCCCCCAGGCAGCTTTCGGGGTTCGCCACGGGTCGCGGCGCGAGGCCCTGGGCTCGCGGTTCTTTTGTCAACAATATGTGCCCCCTTCTGCGCATTCGTTGAACTGCTTGAACGCGATATATGACGCCGGTGTTATCAGCATGAGAACACTGTTGTGACGCAGTGATAGAAGAAACATTGACCGAGTTGCTATCTCGTTTTAGATATTAAATTAGAAACTAAGTATTTATTAATAAGAATACTATCATTTAAATATTTATTAATACTAAACGTTTTATTTAAAAAAAGGAGACTTTTTTGGAACTTAGAAGAGATGTAAAGCACATGAAAACTAGTGGTGCTACAACATATACTTCCAAGAATTATTTCTAAATTTGCAATTGTCGGAAATTCAGAGAGTTCAAAAAAAATTTAAATCTGCGCCCCTTTTAAGCACCTCTTCTTTTATCGGTGAAAAAATTTAAAGAAACAATTTGGATCGGTTTTTTATACAAATGGCAATTTTTAAGAAAATGCCTATATTTCGCATCAATTACACAAAAATTACTCTTATTTTCGAATAATTGTTCATGAACTTATTTAAAGATCTGTAATTAAAGAACAGATTTAATGAAGGAAAAAATATTCTATAATAGTAAATATTCATATTACCATTCTTCAGTATTAGTTATAGGAAGACATCCCTAAAAAACGCACTTTTGCAATTTTCAAAAAATATGGGATTTAAACGAACACAATACCTGCACCATTCTCTTAAGCCTCCTTTACGCTATCCGAGGAGAAAGTTTGGTAAATAAATCTGATGCTATTTTTGAAAAAAGAATTGAAAATAATTTTAAGGATTTATGTAAAATACTTTCAAAAATCAAAATATCCGTTGAAACTCCAAAATCCTAAAGTTCATCCGGATCAATTAGAGAAAATCAATTTTGAAGAAAATCGGCTGAACGGTTTAGACGGTAACGTTGACCACAGACAAACATTTCGCCGTCAATATTTTTCGGTAGCAAAGACTCACAAAACATAGATTTTAGTTACACCTTGTGTTAGAGGGATTTTTACCTATATTTAACAACATTATTTATCGCATTTTCATTATCAGGGCCCGACTGTAAGAGTTTTTCTGCCGAAAACTCCCCCTTTTCCGGCGCATGAGTACATAACTTTCTTTCTTACGATGTACTTTCGTAAGGGCGAGAAAGTAAAAACAACCAATCTGTGTAAATAAAATTTATAAACTTTAAGTTACGTTCTTAGTAAAACATGGCTACTACATTGACTGAAAAGATAAACCAACTGGGAAAAATAAATGCCAAATCTTCATTAATGTCACACATTCCCTTCCCCCTCCGTACATAAGCTTTATATTTCCTCACCAATTAAACAAAAATCACATTTGGACCTTATTAAAAAGCAATAATATTGGATCATGTGCAAGGCAAATTGAACATGTTTTAATTTAAAATACTTTGCAGATTGTTTGTCTGAGTCGCTGAGAAATGCATAGTACAACTACTTTGAAACTCAACCGCGGCTACTTCTGTAGTTCAAATCTAAGGGTATAATACAAATTGTTATAGGACATTGTATAAACGTTGAATGTCAGCAGCAAAGGTTACAAATTCGTAGTAAAATATTTACGATTACTTTCATCTTACCCTTCAATACTCGTCATGGAGAACTTACTCAAAAATACTCGAAATTGAGAAATGTGCAATGTGAATACAGGCTGGCTGCACATTTCTAAAATTCATAGTTAAATACACTTTCAAACGGATATCCCAAACCGTTAAAGCATTCAGCGCTCTTCAAACACAGTCCAACCTACCTTTCTTCCGTTTGTTTAGTCTGAATTAAAGTAACACTCGGGTCGATATATCAGGCAATCTATCCAGGTTCTCCAAAGAAAGCGACATTTAACTTCCTATAGAAATAAACCCACTAGCTGTTGAAATCGAGCAGATTAGAACAATCTTGGGAAATCCAAAGCCCTAACCCAAACTAAAAGGAACGATGAATGCTTGAAGATGGAACAGTAGTCTAACGTGTATAAGGTTGCAATGATTGTACAATGTTTAAAACATATAACTATTACATACGTAGTTGCCTTCATAATCGCATTTCAATTAATTTTACAGCTCACGTGTTCGTATATCAGTTTATCTATTGGATACTCCCACTAATTCGAAAATATTACGTCAGTGTCCTGAAAGAAGCTCAAATCAATGTCATTCTACATTAAAGTGCGTAAAATTATAACTCTAAGCCCAATCTGTGGGATGAAATTTTAGAAGAAAGACTAACAACTGAAGGTGAAATGTTGTAGGTTTCAACTAGAACAAAATTGTTGAGAAGAATGTGTGATGTGTATCAGTTACCTCAAAGCATGTAGTTGTGGTATTCGAATTAACCCCACAGAGAATTACCAATAGAAACATTCCCTATTTTTTGAAGTTCACAAAACTCAACATTGGAATTTCAAATGATTTACAACAAGAAATAATTTTGTAAAATGAAAGCATGAGGAGTGCAAGAAAATTGCTCCAAGAGCACTACCTCTTTGTACCACGATCACCTTTTGATCTTGTAGCAAATTAAATTATTTTTCCATTAAGGTTTCAAAAGAATTGTAAAATTCAACGGGCCACAAAAAAAATTAAGTACTTCCAGATAAAAGCGTTGTCAAACCATACAGCTAGAATGCTCTAAAGGTTCTTCCATGTATACATTCAAGGAGTACTTTATATATCAACTAATTTAGAGAGACTTGTTAAACAAAGAAGAGAAAGTTGACACACAAGTTTTTATTTTATATTAAATTTCTTACTGTATATTAAACACAGCAAGAAACTATATGAAACTGTTGGTGACTGAAAATGTTGGAGAGGGCCCGGCTTGTTTTGTAGCGACCTGTTTAGTTCAAACATTACGTTTGCGTAACCGAGTTACTCGAAATGTCCATGAAAAACTAAGTTTGACGTCATTCTCAACTTTTAAACATGATGATAAATTCTTGACAGGATATCTTTCTTTGTATTAAAATAGTGGAACATCTTTCCACTCGCCTGAACGCAATTTATGATCCAGAAAAACATGAAGCGAGATTGTGCCGAAGTTTTTACGTAAAGGTTCTTCCTTCTTCCATTGTAAGCGAATACAATATAACTTTTTTCATTTATTGTTATCGCTTTTAAGGACTCAAATATTATAAAAATAAAATTATATGGTTTAATAATAATTTTCGTATAATATCTTGAAATAAAAGAAGTGTACATTCAGTAACAATACTATAACCCCATTAAGTATTTGAATACAGGGTTGAACGAAGGGTGTCAAGCCTTCCGGAAGAACTATTGATCATAAATGGAGGAAGAACAACTTTTATTTCTTTTAAATAAAGAAAAACAAATACAAATAGGAACGTTTATTTTACACTTTTAGATTTTCTGAATGCTTTCCACTTCTAGAGCAATGGATTTTGAAGTAAATACACCAGTTCTTATTTCTTTTAAATTTAAATTTAAAATATTCTTGTTTATATTTTTCAAATTATTATTTGTTTCTTTATTATATTTAGACATTCAAGAAATATTTTAATGTTGCATCCTTGCTTTTTCAAAAACCTGTATGTTGCAGTTACTGAATTTGTTTTCTAGAGACGGCTTAATGCTGTCACATACACAAATAAATTACTCTTTGCTCCTCATTTTTA
This sequence comes from Gryllus bimaculatus, assembly GCA_017312745.1. NCBI lineage: Eukaryota > Metazoa > Arthropoda > Insecta > Orthoptera > Gryllidae > Gryllus > Gryllus bimaculatus. Next base: position 4,626,752 of record BOPP01000072.1, on the reverse strand, counting down.
GGAACAGCGTTGTTGAAAGTATGTTATATAGATGCTTAAAGTATTGTAAACAGAAATTGTTTTTAAAGATTTCTTTTTGTTTAATTTGATGATGTAATATCTTTCACAAAACTAGCATTATTCACATAAGAAGAAAAACTACAATATTATTACTACTTAAATTCTCTTGGAGAACAACACATACTACTTTCAATATCGGGGCAATTACATTCCTAGATTCCAAATGTAGCGCTGGCGTGTCATAAAATACAATTTAATCAATAGCTACCAAAACTGGAAGTGTTTTCCTAGATGGATGCGTCATGAGTTGGGCTGCCATAAATCGAAAAATGTCACAGATCGCGAGGCCATGGATTCGAGTCTCTTCGGATTTTCGGCAAAAGCTCAGGAACTGGCGGAGAAATATTTTTGGGGTTCGGTTTTCTTGTCATCTTCCACTTCTACCAGATACGTTTCAGAAGAAATTAAGAGCATTACCTTCAGCCGTGCCTTCCCTTCCTCATTCAGTTCGCGATCCCATCCACTCAGCTCAATATAGGCCGCAACACTTATTTCATACGACAGCACATTCCGCGCTGCACATTCCTTACAAACCGGGGCCAACCCTGGCGACATTCCTTCCTTAAACACTTTGCTCGAGCGATGCAAAACTTCAAACTCATCATCACTGGCTTCAAGAATAGTGTCGGGCAGTGGCAGAGAATCAAACCATTGGTTTCAATCATAGCCATGCGCAACCTAAAAGAGGGAGGGAATACATTTCTTCGCTCCTCTGGGCCCTCTTTGCCATTCAACATTTTCATTTACATATGACATTTTACCTATAAATAAATGTATTAATAAGGGAAAAAAATTATAACTTTAATGATACCATTAATAATTACGATTATCTAATGATTAAATAATTACAGGGTTGCCAGATGATTTGCAGAGCTTCTTTACGAACTATTTACGTTGCGTTGCCCTTCGTAGTTTCTTTGGAAATGTTCAGGGCGTCACGCCCCTCCTGTCCCCGCCCATGCTCCATGCACGTCTATGGGATCTCAATTTAAGTTGATTGGTTAGTGATTCCGGGCGGGTCAACGGCTAAGGTCATTAGTCCCTTAAGTGTTATGCGTGTTTTTGACCAGGGAGGTGGCTGTGATCTTCCCGTGCTGGTTGGCGAGTTCCGGTTCCGGCCTACGTCTGTCTCCGTCGTTTTTCCACACCTCCCCAGCAGCGACAAGCTCTAGTCTACCAATAAGTCTGGTAGTGTAGTGCATGTGAGCGAATGTGTGTGTAAGGGGTGAAGATAGAACATGGAAGAGGAAGGGCGATCCGTAGCCCGTTTGTTATGGTACTGTTCCGGCATTCGTCAGGTAGTATGCAGCTGATGTCGAAAATCCTGCCACCGTCGGGACTCGAATCCTAGGACCTTCCGGTTAGAGGCACTGCAGCGACATCAACTAATTCCCTGACCCACTTTTGCCAGATTCACTTTTCAAGTTTAGCACGAATATAAGAGCATGATGGTGTACTGATGTGAATAAATAAATTATCATTGTCGTATTTTCTTAAACAATCACATTTATCCAATTGATGCTTTACTTTTAAAATAAGTACAACAAAGAGGAGAATACAACAAAACCTTCGTTCACGAGGTAAATAAGTTTCTCTGTTTGAACACCAGGTAGCAGCACCTCTGTGGGAGGAGCAGAATTCGAGTGGTCGCAGTGCTCTTAGAGGCAAACACATCTTAAATTCGGAGTCATACTGCATGAAACGTCAAATTACAAGTTGGACATCCCAATCCGAAACGGAATTTTGTATACAGATGCCAACATCTACCCTTTTCAGATAAACTGCGTAAATTACCAACTAGAAAAATGTTGCGACAATAACAGAATCCGAGGAGAATCGAACAGAAACCTCATGAAATATATTTCACTTTATTTTCTCCTCTCAGTGCTACACTATCTTCTTTTAAATTTCACATAATTTTCATTGTGTCTTATTTCACAAAAACATTAAGAGTGTAATAATATTAGAATAACTATGATCAAGCATTGCATTAATGGTAATCATAGCATTTTATAAAATGTCCTCTTTACTACAGAGAAGAGAAGGCAGGGCGATTATGGTTAGATTGTTGAGAAACAAGATTAACGCAGAATAAACACACGATATACAAAAGTAACACGTAGTTTCTTCCGTATTTCTTCCTTTTTTTAGTGTAAAAATGGTGTCTTCCTGATAATTTATTTTCCTGTCGTTCCCTTGAGATATCCATTTTTCGCGTCACAATCAACTTAAGCCATGTTTGGTAAACATGGTGGTGCTTACGTAAGCAATATGGGTACACATTTAGCGTTTTATCGTCTATCAGCAAAATTTATTGTTTTCGTTCGAAGACGGAGTAACATGGAAAATGGACCACTTGTCAAGATGACCCTGGGCTCCTGGAAGTGGATACGTAAGGAAATGGGATTTTCCATGAGAGATGTGAATGTCAATATATTGGCCTTCGAGTGTATTCGAACATAAACATGTATTAATTGAAAAATGGTTTATCCATAGAAAAATAAATTAATAAGTACAATGCATTTAACTTCTAATTTAAACAAAGCATCTTGCATTCAATTCAACCTTAAGTTCAAAACACGAAAAATATATCTAATTCTAGTTTCAAAAGATTTATTTATTGAAAATATTTTGCTCTGCGGATGAAAAACTTCAACGAAAATCGGATCTGGGCCATTTTTATAAACGTACTTGTACTATCCGAGTAAAATAAATAAAAAAAACTTGGAACCAGTTTCGAAAACTATTACACATAATAACACAAAATTACACATAACGGGCCGAATTCATAGTGGTCACATATAGGATCCTAAGTGATAAATGCCTTCTCAAAATAAGTGTTCACTGATAGGCGCTCATTGACGTTCCTTACGACCGCGGAATGAGTGTTCCTTTAAGCGGAAGAGAAATGTGGCATCATGGCATTGGCGGCAGCTGTTTCTAAGTTCTTGGCTACCGAGTTTACACACGCACTTCATCTTGTACAAAGGGCGTCCAATTTCACAGGGGGCGGACACTCCAACGTCAAGTTGACGTCGCGCGCTGCGACCACGTCTCTCTCTCATTTGTTTATAATACTTAACATAAGTTTCAATTGATTTCACAATGTTAACTTATGCTCTAGTATAACTAATGTAAATGGTATGAACATAGGTCTGCCAATATTGGTAATGGATTATTAACATTTCATGTAATTGAAAGTTTCAACCCCCTACAGTAACAACATAAATTCCATTTTACAACAATTTAAATTACTTCACTTGCTATTCATATTGCAAATTCATAATTTCTTATAATAGGTCTGATAAATCAGTAATGAATAAAAGTGAAAAATTTACCAGAAAGGATGAAGTTGCATGAAATCTTAATTTTCGGAATTGTTCATCATTGTACATTTCCAATGGGTTGCTCATATATATCTCTTTGAATTTTGCAGGATGTGTTGAGTATAAAACTCAAAATAATCTTGGAACTCGTTGTCCGTAACGTTTCAAAAATGGAACGTTTTAACTGGCTGCACTATACGAACACCAGCAAAACAAATTCAAAGCTCAACTTCATTTTCAATTATTTTTTTCAAAATGGATCCAAAGTTTTCTTTAATTTTTTATTGATTGGAGCAAAATATGTTTACACGAATGATACAGTTTCGAATTTCACGAGACCCTTGAATTTTTGAAAATCACACAAACTGAAAACTTTTTGAATTTTTTCGTGTAACAACATTATTGGCTATAGATATTTTGCTCTCAACGAAAATTATTCTTGAAGGTTAAATCTTGAGAACTGAGATCGGACTGTGGACTGGAACTGTCACGTACGTAATGGTTAGAGACCGAAAAAATATGTCGTATGAAACGTCAAAATATGCACGTAAATATGAAATGAAAACAGTAAGAATATGTAATAAATATGTAAAATCGGATATAATATGCAATATTTAAATACGCTAATTATAAAACGAGTATTTCTGTAATACGAACTAACATATATACAAAAATTCTTTAACACACTTTTTAAAAATAATACAAATGATTTAAAAACCATTTGGAGAGCACACATTTTTGTACACTTTGTACCATACAACTTTCCCGTTAGTAGCAAAACGTTCATCTATTGCTACTCAGTACCGTCGTTCAGAAGCCTGACTAGACGCAATAGAAACCATCGTATAAACTGGCGATATCTATGATCAGCAATCACTGCAGTACACGTCGGCGATCGACAAAGTTTCTCGGAAATTAAGGTTAAAGGTCACGAAACGCGGCATCAGTGATACTTTTCACACCTGAAGGTGAAACTGAGCTGAGTCATGGACACGCACATCCCCGCCAATAAGCAGGCGCGCCGGACAGTGAGAGCAGCCGACCGCGTCCTGATGTAGCGTACCTCGAGTACATAGCACACGGTAATATTGTAGGAAAAAGTGAAATTTCTTTGGAAATACATCTTTTCATAAAAATTAAGTAATAAACTTAAAGAAAATTGATGGAATAAATCTATTTTGTGAAAATAGTAAAATGTATGAAATATGTAATATAGTGCTAATTATGTAAAAATATATGATGAATAATTTTGAAAATGTGTTGGGCCGGCGACGATTCACCAAGAGTACAATTTTTAGAATGGTGAGTAGAAAGACAAAAAATATGTAATTACATTAATATCTGGTCTCTAGTAATGGTGCAGGAAAGCGATGAGTCTAAAATCTACCAGTGCTACTTGATCGACTTCTTTGAGATCCTCCATTTATTAAACTTGCTGGAGATCAGTTTGATCGATTTACTTGAGATTATTTATTCAACCTCTTTTGAGATTCTCCACATGATCGGCTTGTGCGGATATCCTCCACTTGTGTGTAGATCCACAACTTGCTCGACATGCTCGAGATCCGCCACTTGATACCTCGTTTGCAATATCCCACTTGATCGACTTGCTCGGATATCCTTCACTTGATGAACTTCTTAAAGATCCTCCACTTCATCTTCTTTGAAGTCCACCTCAGGAACGACTGATGCGGTGACAGTCCAGTTGATCGACTTGCTTGAAATCCTTGAGTTGATCGACCGTCGATTCCTCCGTCTTATTTGTATATGAGGAAAGCAATAAAAGATGAGAAATGCACCGCATTTCATAAAATGGAGTCAACTTATCAGATTGAGAGTATCTCAAGCTATTCAGACTGATTTTGAAAACAGGCCAGTCAGGGCAGCTCTTACGAGACCATCTGAGACCTACATGTTCCATCTATCAGTTCGGTTATTGATGCAAAGTGTGTATTGAGAACTTGCTGAAGAGGAGACTTGTGGTGGACTGGAAATGTAAAATCAATTTGCAGTTTTATCAGAACGTCCTGGATTTAGAGCCTGCTACCAGTGAAGATACCACTGATCAAAATGCTACACTTTGTGATTCTTTAGAAGAGTGTGGTGTGAGCGATTGGGTAGCTATGATCTTTGCATTAACGCTCCCTGAAATAACTAATTAATCTTAATATTGTAAGTTTTTCTATGCTATGATAAGTTAATACCACTTTAGTAAGTTGTGTTTTGAATTTTATTAAACATTCATCTAAATACACTACCAAATGTGCAATAAAACAATCTTCGATATTTATTGTCCTCTTGTGGATATAGCAAATGATATTTTATCCATAGAAACCACGCCGATGACATCACTAAAATTTGAAGTGATTTAATTCAATTCATACATCAATTCAGATATTTAATGACAAATTCTAGATTTATTATGTATCACATATAATATACTGCAATCGTATTGTAACAGCTATCCATAAACAGTTTTCTGTCTATAAAATAAAAGACCAAAAACAGTCTGCCCAATTTTAGACTAGTCTTTACTCCTCGTTTAAGAGTACTGTATTTTCTGCATTTCCTGCAACATTTTAAATTTGGGATATCATACAGTTTGAAACGACGCTTCTCATGTATTACATACTTGACATAAAGTGTCTCTTGATAAACGTTTGAAAAATGATATAATGAAAGAAATAAATCGATTGGCAAATGCAGTTATGTTGAGTAATACAATAGAAATAATTACAAATTAATACTATGTATTGTTCAGTGAATATGCACTGAAAAAATGAAGTTATGGTAATTACTAAAACGTTTGAATATATTTTTGACACGTTTCTTCTCACTGAGTCTTACTGTCAGTGACCTTCTTAAGTACCACACGTTAATGATCGTTTATTGCTTTTCGGCACTTACTGAGCACGTCAGCATTGGTTGACGCACCTAACAATCCGACGTTTTATTAAGCGAGAGTTTTATCATGAAGGCGCGTCTTAATACTACAACAGCAGCAAATTATTATATTGATATTTTCACGAAAATACATCTCTTGGGATTCCTTGATACCAAAAAAGTGTTTTTTATACCTTCCGTCAGTATGTGAACAACTCTAGGGCCTACAATGTTTGGTTTGTATAGAAAGGCAAAGACTATTCTCCGTTACGCCCAAAGTTGTACTAGAAGTAGTAAGTTCAGTATTTCTACGTTTACCAACTTTCAACACGTGAGAGTTAGAATAATCACAGTTTATATACAAATCTACTTGAAGACAAAGTACACGTGAACGAAACTGGACAGTGTCCGCATTGTACGCAATACGTTCGACGATGGTTAAGTGGGATTTAACCATGTCATGTTCTTGAAACCTCTCAGACGGGAAGTCAAGTGAGTATGACTTCATTTGTTGCCGATTCGAGCGTAGTCCAAAAACTATTGTGAACAAACTTGTTTAAAGTAAATAATAAATTCCATGATTGTGTTTTTTCAACAAACGGAGTTTTCTTCAATGACATTTTTCGTGTTCACTTAAAAGTGCGACTGGCGATGAATGATGTTGAACAGGTGTTTGTAACCACGATTACATTCTCGTTCCGAAATGAAGACTCTTCGAGTTCCACGGCTCCACACATTCCATATTCGGGGAGAACCGACCGACCTCTCTCCGAATCCCGAGTAGTGTGGAAGGGTTGCTTGTTATTTGCCGAGCGACGAACATTCGGCGCTCGCCCTAACCACCGCATGCCAGTCTTTTGGACACTTCAAAGGAAGCGAACATTCGCCGGGCACATCAGCTGCTCGTATTTCAGCGAGTATGTCGAGTAGCTCGCTACTCGGCGATTGCCGAATGTTTGGAGCCGCCTATAGGTTCAACATTAAGCAGACTTGATTTGGCTGAAATAGTTCACGGCGCGTCTTCATCTACGTGTCTGCTCCTTCTTGCATTTAACGAATGTCCTGCTTGTGTGACTCAGAGAATCATTTGATGTCACTGCATTGTCTCTGACCTAGGTTGACGATCCTAGGGTTCGAGTCTCGACTGTGACATTTGTGTGATTTTCGACACCGCTAAATAGCTAGATCGAGTTCAGCCGTTACCTGGAGGAGAATTCTAGCAGTTAGCTGCTCTGATCGATAGTTTTTCGTAGTTGCTCCGATCAACACTACGCGAATGCCGGAGCAGACCCCTAACAAAAGAGCCACAAACTTTCCTTCTTCTCCCTTGTCATATCCTCAAGCCTTATACACACACACATACACACTCACATTTATATGCTCTATATTACTACACATGCCAGAGCTCAAAATTCCATGACGGGGGTGGAGCCCCTGATGGGAGATACATGGTTGGGGGAAATTCCCGCAAGTCCACGGGTATGCTGGCGCCGGATTTCGCAATTCACTGGGGGGACATCACCGCCACCGCCAGCGATAAAAGATGTACTACACTTACGGGACTAACGACCTTAGCAGTTGACGCTCCCGGAAACATCAATATCTCGCATTAATCAAAGCAACGAGGAAGCTGAAGAGCGGAGGCCGTCGCGGGCTTCGGGCCGCGCCCGAAACCCCAGCGCCCGGCGGGCGGCCAGTGACCCTGCGACAGGGCGCTGGCGTGAACGGTTCGGACCAATGGGCGGAGGCGGCCGGCCGGCACGCCCCCACGCCGTGACGTGGCCGTGACGTCAGCGGGCGCGCGCGGGGTCGCAGGTCGCGCGCGCCGGAACGAGAGCGCTCGCGCAGTCGCCTCCGCGCCCCGCACCGCCCCGCTCCGTCCCGCTCCGCCCACAAGGCCAAGGACACGCTGACACGGCGCGGAAGCTTACGCTCGCTGTAGCTCGCGGCTTAGGAAATGAATGACGTCGGCACACGCCTTCACCTCACTTCCACCCCATCTTATTTCCTTTCTTCACACTCCTCCACTTTATCAACTCACTCACCCTGTCCCCACATTATTCAATCACACTGAATTCACTCATTTTCTTAAATTATAACCTCACTTCAATCTCCCTAATTAATAATGCACAACAATCTTCCACTTCATCAATTCTCTCTCTCTGACTTCCACTTCATTAGACTCTCTTTCTTTCTTTCTTTCTTTCTTTCAGAGTAACTTTATTCACTCTATCGCACGCCCTCACTTCATCTGATTTTGCTCCCCCTTATTCCATTCACGCACTTATACTGCCCCACTTTAGCCACCCTCAGTGTCTCTCAGACTCCCTCATCTCACTAAGTTTATTCATTCACATATAATCCCACTTCTCACCTCCCCTTCTTCTTTATCCGCTCCCTTCCTCAAAACTACTTCTCCGTATCGCAATAACTTTTTTCACTCACTCATACTCTTCCTCAGATGTACTCGTCTCACATAACCTCATACTCCATAACTTCATTTACACACGCACGCTACTCTCGTTTTATTCACTGCCTCCTTCGCACGTCCTCACCTCACTAATTTTATTCCGCTAGTCTCATTTACACTCTCACCTGTACGCCCTCACTTCACTTTAAAGTGCCTCACTCACCCTTCTTCACTTTATTCACACATCAACAGACTCCCTCTCACTTCACTTATTCATTCACTCACACGCTCTCCTCTCACGCGTTCGCATTCTCATACACTCGCAAGTCCCTATCATTTTTGTCGGCGACTTAGCGCCTCGGTGAGCGAGGGGTTAGCTTACTGGCCTCTGAATCCTCAGTATCCGGGTTTGTTCCCGGTTGAGGCAAGCGGATTTTCAAAGGCGAAAAATCCCAGTGACTATGTCACGTTTATGGCATATAAAAGAACCCTGGCAGGAGCCAGGCAAAATTAAATTCCTCCGGCAATTTCTCACCCTTTCAAAATATCACGTGTTCCCGACAAGTTCCCGGATATAATTGTAGTTCACTGAGACCGGCTTCTCATAGAGAAGTGAGTCACACTCAGGCGTTTAAGAAGAGCGCCTGCTCGAAACAGACCCGCACCGAATATAAAGGTCCGTAACTACGGTCAATGCAGTGTCTCATTAATAGCCATTATGATAAATAAATAAAATACATGTTGAAGTCTTTTTGAATTACGAATTATCCGTTTGGTCGTCGGTCCTTGGGATGGGGATCGTGGCATGACGACCTAGAAAGACGACTAGAATTTCTTTATTATGATGCCAGTAAGCAAACATTCACTTTTGTAAAATTTTAAAAATATCGCAAAAATATATGTTGATATGCAAAATGTTTCAAATCATGGACATCACATTCATACGATAGGCTCATTAAAATGTCAATTTTACACAGTAATAGGTCTCAATAACCAGCGACGGTGGTTTCCGTGCCACCTTCTCACGGGCAATTGGACGCCATTTCGGCAAGAAAAGTTATTATATCAGAATATGATTGTCTTTAAACTTACGTACGTACGATGAGTCAATGAATCCACTGTGGAAAATAATTACATCACAAAAAGGCAGAGAAGTGTTCTTTGATTTAGGCATGTATCACAATTTATTAACACAAGATATTGAGAAAGTACAACTTCAAAAAGGTTGCATTTCATTGGGTTCTAAAATTGTGGTAGTACGAACAGATTTTATTAAATGATACAGTTTAAACTTGTATATTTATACATGTAATCATAAGTCTCACTATAAAATTGTAAAAAATCAACCCTTTCAAAGGGTTCTTTAGGGTCGACGCAATAATATTAGATTTTTCTAAGGCATTTGATCTTGTTCCACATGGCCTTTTAATTT
>BOPP01000072.1:4570547-4608622 GCA_017312745.1 Gryllus bimaculatus | reverse complement strand
GCGTGCGGGCGGCGGCAAATAGAGGCATTTGCATCTAATGGGCCGTGATGGCAGGCGCGAGGCCACGCGACACGGCACGGCACGACGCGACGCGAGCCGAGCGGCACGCGCGAGCGCACGGCTGCGGGGAACGGGGCGGGGCCATCGGGGCGCCCATTTGCGAACAAAGGGCTCCTTTGCATCCCGGGAGAAAGTCTGGGCCGCCGGGGCCTTTCATTCGGATGGCGCCAGGGCGATAGCTGGCGCAGATGAAAAACAAAAAAAACTGAAACTCCGGATTCGTAAGAAGGCTCGCTCTGCTCTTCCGGAGTCTGCGTGCCTTTCTCCCTGAGACGAGGATTGCGATATTGCATTCAAACATTCATGACTTGGGCCACCTCCACCATTCGTTGAGACTAACTTATATTTTGCAATTTTAATTAGTTTAATTCTAGCGATATTACCTGCTTAATATCTGAATATCTTTTGTCGAAGGTTATACAACAAGACATGTACACTCTGCAGTGTATCAAAAAAGAAAAATGTGAAAATAGACGGTAACCGTAGAGTAATAAAAATAATTTGAAAATATTGTAAATAGTTTAGTTCCCTTAGGCATTATTAAGTGAATAATTCATTTGAACAAAACTTTCGAAGTCTCGAAAACGATCGAAGTGTCGAAAACGAAGAAAATGATCAAAAGGGTACATTGATAATTAGCAAACATATGAGTATCACAAACAAATATCGTGGTAATTTGGTTGAAACATTCATTTATGATGGTTATTAGTTATAGCTTGCAAATGTTATTTATTCTCGGCTTAAGATCACATATCTTCTAAAACGTGTTTCGGTAAATACAGTTGTTTAAAGCCATCAGCAACCTCCACGTTTTGGAATCCAATCTTGTCTTTTACACAAGATTTTTTTAATTTCCAATGCTCTCGCGCTGAGCAACATATTCGGAAATAAACACAAACAAGCAATTACTGCAATGAATTATTGCTCTGAAATTCCACAGTAGTGCAGACACTAATTAGGGACTGAATAATGCTTTTAAATATATTTACGAACTGATATTGTATCCACTATCATTACATTAACTCAATGAACTCATTAGCCATTAGCTATCTTTTTACAACTGACGATCGGAAATATTGCGTTATATGAGAGAAAAATGAAGAATTTACAATCATACACTATCATTCCGTTGCACCATGCATGCCATTATCGCTGTATCACATATCCAATTACTTGCCACACCCTCACCGCGTCATACCAAAGGGGGCTCGAATCTGCGTCACAGAGACATCAACTCTTCATCGACACACCCCAATTTTCTATTAGTTCTATTTATTTTGGTTAAAGTTTTGCATTTGAAGAGACCTGAGCGGTGCCGGATTAAACTTGACGGAGACTCTACGCACATGTTTCGTCGGCCTAAACAAATTATGGAACCGTATAAAACTGTAACTATTAGACTTTTTTGGAATAAACAAGAATAGGAGGAATACAGATAGCACGATTCAATCGAACATTTACTTCGTTTTATGAGTTTGAAAGGTTTTTCCTTTTTTTAATTTTTATTTTTTCACGCTCTTGTACAAACCTACGTTTGTATTGTAATGTTGGGTATATCGTAATGTATAAATTATTCGAAGTATTTTTTTAAGATTAAAAAATCGATTCTTTTGAATAAATTTAGTTTATTTATTTTTAGTCCTGATATAACCTTTTAAAAAAATTTACCAGTAGGCCCAATAGTAAGCCCCTACTTTTCGTAGGCCCTAGGTCAGTAGAATAACGAAACGAATGCGGGTTCGCCTGCCAAACTGTTTTCAAACGTGTATAGCAAACACAAGTGGTGTTAGTAGTAATTTAAAAAATAAATAAAATTCTTTAACAAATTCATATTCATCAGTCTATGATTACTACATACGAAATCCATGTTAAAAACAGATTATATTGATTTAGACGCAGGGTTACATATGCTACCGAAGCGGGGAAAAATCGTTCTTCTGGAAGATTTTTTAATATTTTATTGTATCGCAAAGTATAAAATAAAGTATTAATTAATTAATATTTTTTAACAATCGCAAAAACCTTCGGAGTAAAAATAGGCCCTCTTTCACCTGGGCCCACTCGCATTGTGGTCCTTGCAGGCCGGAACGTTACGCCACTGCCTGAGCCAAACGTGCCTTTCTGGTTAATACGGCTCTGGTTGTGAGAGTTTAGAGGAACTCCTATTCTGAGAAATATATTATTTTCTTAGAGAAAATATAAAACAATTACATTTTCTCGAGTGTGATATTGTTCTCAAGATTTGTTTCAGTGCATCGATTTGCGTACTTTCCGAATGACCATGATTCACGTATTTTCTGCTTTTCTCTCGGTGGATTATTTATAATTGCACTTGGATGTAGGTTGTTAGACGTGTGTGACTGATCACTGATGTTCTTTATCAATGTTTTAAAAGCTAACAATATTATATACTTCGTAGTAAGACTGAAGTGAATTGAGATATTGAAAAATTGTAGAACTCACTAAATTTGTAATATATTTATATATTAGTATTTAGGTGTATGAAAAAAAAAGAGTCAGAAAAACATTTCGTGAGTCGGGAGAACTTTTTTTTAATCCTTATGTTTTCTTCTGACTGTCCGTGTATTGCTGAATGCAGGGTTTTTGAAAACAGGATGAGGACAATTGCATGTTTGAGGAGGAGGATAACGTAACATAATCGTGTTTTTCGTCTTCCATTCACTTGGATATTAACAGTGAACATTTTGTAACGATTAAAATTACACAATACGACATTCTCAATGAAAACTTCATTTCTTTAATTACAATTGAAGATGAGTTCGGTATCACTAAGGCTTGAAAAGGAAATAGAAACTCACAAATCTGATAGTCACCTCGATTTCGAAGAGGGAGAATCACACAACTGGCTGTTCAATATCTGATAAGTGAAGTAGAAACAGCACTAAGCAAACCAAAGGGAAAAATATTAAGCAGTTGTTGTAGATTGCAAAAAAGCTTTCGGCGGTATACGTAGAGTAATACTCAGTAGAAAATTAAGAGACTTGTTGAGACACTAGCTTGTCATAATAATAAGAAAAATATTGAGTTTCAATGTGATTGAAATTCAAGACGAACTCTTTACATCAAGACCCATCAAACAGATAAATGGGGCACTCCAGGGAGACCCTATCAGCCCTCTTCTAGACAGATTTAAACAGATTTTCAATATCATGACGTTAGACATCCCCAACATCTTAAAACAGTTGCAAGATACAGTACTTGTCGTGTATAGGGTTCTCGGAAGCAGGAACAAGGCAAATCTCCAAAGCACATTGATGAAATTAGGGCAATGGGCCGATGAAAACCACCTTGACATAAAAAAAACTTGCAAATGGCTTTTAGAAAAGGAGGAATACTCGCACAAGGTGATATGCTAATTGTAAAAATATACCCCTACAGATAGTATATAAATTTACATACCTTGGCATGGTACTACAACTGAGATAAATACTTCAGCGAGCACATTCAAGATAAAACAGCAGCCACTACAATTTCAGCTATCGTCACGTATTATGTCTGACAGTAAGTATTATGTCTAACAAAATATAAGTCAGTGACCTAAAAAGAAGAATCGAAGCACGATTCCTATAAGCCATACTCGGCATGCAAAAAACAGGGCCTTCCAGACTAGAATACCTGTTCGCAAATGAAACATTCTCCATTGAACATCTTCGGCTAAAACTCCTGCTACCACATACAGGTGCAGTCGACAAGCTACTCGAAGATAGAAGAAAGAAACAACAGTGAATACATAACGACTTCTACTCTTCGAATGCAATGATAAACAGGAACTGGGAAAACGCAAAGCAGGAACAAAAACATACAATGACTCGAATCGCAATTCATGAATTTCCCCCCAAAAACGGCGCAAGTGCAAGACAAAGAACATCCACAGCCCAGCAGAATCTTGGATCTGTGAATTTTGTGAAAAAAACGAACGATAGCAAATCTCTCACTACAGCAAAGAGTAATGAATATTCAATGCCCATTTGCAAAGCAATGGGCCCTACCTTTAATTGAGGATATTTTCATTACGTTCCTATACTCTTTTTCTTCAGTAGATAAAACTCGGCAAGGTTACGTCATCATAATTTGGGATTACCTGAACGGTATCTGCTCGTAGATATGAGAGGTCACAACAGGGAACAGGAAATATTTTTCGTTTCGCGATTGTCGATTTTCCCAAGCTATAGTGTAAAACACTGAAGTAAACGGTGGGCAAAGGAGATGAAACTGGCCAAGCAAATAAACAATGGAAATTTTATTCAGGTAAACTGTTAGAAGCGCGAACTCATATGACAATTACTGTTCGGTCCCTGAACCCCGAAGTACACGAAACTGAGCATATTTAAATCACGTGACGTGTTTTAAACACAAAATGTTGCCTGAAGCGTAGCAGAGCGAGCGAATCTGTTCCTGCGAGTTCTGCGTTCAGCAACCGACATGAACACGAAAAGTCAACTAAATTTCAATTATTCATTTCACTAAATCGGGAAATGTTATGCAAATATTTTTGTTTTTATATCACTACTGTAGTGTAGTAAGACTTTTTATGATCAGATTTTGGTGTTGCCTGATCTTCATATTTGTCCACAGTAGTATGTTAACAACCCGGTGCACGTCAATACTTTACATACAAAAGTACTAGGGTCGCCGTCAATTTTTTTTCTAGGTAATCATTCCGAAAGGACCCATGGATAAAACATAAGATTGACATGTATCATCAACAACATTCGTGATAGTGGAATAATGTGACTCTAACTATTTATATGTGAAAAAAGTCATTTTTAACGTATTTTATTGGAACGGTTTTTTAACATTTCGCTTTGAACACTGACTAGATGCAAGTAGACCCTGAAAATTCTAATTCTGATGATAACATTGCTACTAAAAATTTGTTGAAGGTTTCCAAGTCATAAATGACATTCAATATAAGTAGCTAGTGTTGAAAATCCGTCACCGTTTGGGACTTGAATCCTAAGACCTCCCAGTCGGCGCCGTAAAAGAGGCAGAGGCAAATCCCATCTGGTCTGATAAAGTTGATAATATATAGCGAAATATAGAAAATAATTTTATTGCTTTCAGAACTGAAGTCCGAATTATTTTCCTTTCGAGAATACTTCTATTGTGCAACAACAAACCTCATTTGTTTATTTAGAATTATTTAAAAACATTTGATTTATAATGTAAAATAAAAATAAAAGTAATGGAAGCAATCACGTGGAATGGAAGCAAAGAATTCATACAGAGTCCATACCCTCATAAAAGAACCGACAAAAGAATAAAAGAGAAGATCGGTTCAAACTTCACGATGAAGGGGAAAAGTATAGAAAATCAAGCCATTAGATGCCGGTCACAAATCAAAAAGAGATTGAAACGACGGGTCATGTAATTATGTGCATCCTGGGTCACTTAAAATGCATTTAATTGGTCTTTAGCAACAAACGAACAGAAAACTAACATTTTTATCCAATCGTCATGCAGCTGTATTCATTATCAGACGGCCAAGAATTATAGTATTTTTAGTGTTGCACTATTGACGATTATTTCATTTTATAGTTCTCCTCAACGGCGTTGAATAATCATTTTAAAAAGTTTGTTTAAAAACATTTATTGTTTCATGGTTTTCTAATTCTTTTATTTACAGTTTCAGGTCCTCATGGTTTTGATCTGAGCTGTTCTTCACTCAGCCGAATTAGTTCAAACACCGCTTTATTTCGAGGCTCTTTAATTTTCACATTCGTCCACTACCTTCATCTCAAATTATTTCAAAATAAAGACAATTATATTAAAATTAAATTGTGGTTCAAAATATTGTTTCTATGTCTAAGAGAGGGAAACAACAATTTGTTGAAAAGTTTGCTATTACCTTTGTTGTTTGTTGATACCTTTATTCATCATTCTTTGTATAAAAAGGGGCAGTAGATATCTTAGAGCTCAAAAAAACGTGCCCAAATCACACTTGTTCTTCGTACGTCACATACAGTTTTTACTGTTTTCTGATAAAAATAAATAAAATAAAAGAAACCACTGCCCGACAAATCAAAGAAATTATTAGAGAAAAATGCAAATACGAATAAATGTAGTTGAAAACATACATAGGAGGAAATATTAATTAGCTTGTTTGGAAAACTTAGCTTAAAGTGTAGAGGACAGAATGCTATGTCCCCACCTTCCTTCATTAATTAGAACACTTCAGACTTGTAGGCTCTAAAACCGTCCATTGTAGGCACCTATTGTGCACTATGAAAAGGTGGAAATGTGCGTTATAATTTCTTAAATAGGTAATATAAATTGAAATGAAAATTACTTTCCAGAATTAATACTTATTTTCTTCGAGCTGTTTTATTGGCACAATTACAAGGACTTATATTACACTTCATGTCACTCGAAACTTGTAAACGTGAATGAGAAAGAAGTGTATTCTAAAGCATACACCTGAACTTAGTTTCCGTAGACAAAATATTAATTCGTTTGTTTGGAAAACAAAGTTTGAAGTGTGGAGCATGGAACATGCTGTGGTCAATACCCGATATATGCAATTTTTGTTGTGGGAAGCGGTCGTGAGTGGAGAGGGTGGGTGAGAGCGGAAGTGGAGGTAGTGAGCGGGCATGGACCGTAGTAGGCGGGCATGGGCGGTGGTGGGCGATGATGAGCGTTGGTGAGCGGGCGTAGGTGGTGGTGGGCGATGTTGAGCAGGAGAGGGCGGGAGTGGGCGGGGATGGGCGATGGGGAAAGAGGAGTTGGGCGAGGGATCATGTGGGCATAGCAACACTGGGGGTGCAGCGGGGCGTATTTTTCGGTCGCGAGGTCGAGGGGTCGCGGATGGGCGATGGCGCGATCGGGCGATAGGCGATGACGCGCGGGGCCGCGCCCCAGCGGCGTCCGGCCTTCGCCCCGGGCGAGCCTCCGGGGGCGCGGCTCGGCCGGGCTGAAAACTCCGCACCGCGAGGGGAGGTAGCTGTTGCGTAGGTCGTGGATACGTCTTGGCATATGTTGTGCCGCGTACATTATGAAAAGCAAGCACACTTTAGGTCAATCGTCGCAGGAAAGACCTTTGCAAAGCCTTTTCTCACATCCAATTTTCGTCCTTCCATTCACCTTGCGCACTTCGAAGAGTAATGGGCCAACGTAGAGTATGTGCGCTATTTGTTGGCGGCTACATGTGGCTAGCTAGTTTCGCCGGCTTCGACTAGTCGCGGCCACTTGTTACCGACACTGTGGCTGCTCCTGGCCACAAGACGTCGCCACTCCTTTCTCTCTGAGATCAGACAATTTAGAATATGTAAGAAATGCAAAACTCGTTATTACAAATTCAAAATAAAAGGAAAAATATCAATACTACGTATTGTCTTTAAGCAGTATTATTTTCCTGCATGTTTTTTTTTCCTGAAAATTTTGGGATAAATTTGTGGCACAATTCTATCTTCTTATCCCTGTCAGTATACACGTCTGATCACCAGCCTCAAATAGCTGTACGGAGATATCAAATGTCTCCATAACACTCCTGTCTATTGAGCAGACGACGCAGCGAGACTGAGAAGTCGGCGACTGTCGCTCAGTGTGCTCGTGGGCAGAGCCACAGGTGGAGACCACAAGAAGCGAGCGCCAGCCACTCCCGCAGCTTGTGGTCGAACGCGGTAACAGCAGTGGCCGAGAGTGAGGGGCTCTGATTTAAAACGAATGGGAAACGATGCCCGTAGCTTGTGGCTGCCGCAAGTGGCCCAGTGTGCGCCCGGCCTAAGATATACTAGAAGAAAATGAAAAAAAAAAACTCATAGAAAACTGCATACTGTATTAATTGGTTTGTCATGTGATATTTTCTTATTCTATATCCATTGACAATTATCTTGAATTTCATAAACGTTTAGACAAGGGACGAGAAATGTAAGGCGTAAATCACATAAAATGGGTAGGTCAGAGAATTGTTGCAGTTGTTTTCTGGAAAATGAGAGTCGAAAATAATTGGTAATGCTGGAAGCTATAGAATGCCAATATTACCATCAATTCCTGACAATTTCTCCAGTGCACAAACGGAATTGTTTTCCAGGTCTGGCTGATGGAAACGACGTTACATTACAAAAACTTTGCGATAGCCCTCGAGACAGAATCGTGATGAAAATACCCATTTTTGTTGCCAAGTTTAGATGCAGTTCCATTTTATTACACCATATCAGTGTTTTGCTGCGCTTTTGTAGACAACAGACTGTAAACAGAAGTTGCATTAAAGCAACGAACTTAAGATATCTATGAGACAAAAAATAATTTCTCAGAAAGAAGGTGCTATTATAACTTGTTTATCGTTTTGTACACACTTGGATACCACTCTTCACGCGAGGGCACTTATGCCAAGAAACAACATGTCCCTTGATGTTCTGTGAACTTGTGATTGCATGACTTTGGCACAGATATCATGATATTTTTGTGGGTGCTCAGAATGATTTTCCTTTTCGCCTCCTTTCATCATCAAGATTTTGAAATCTCCTTAAGCAGCTCTCATTTAGACAGCTATTTTAATGAATTTCTGTATTCATAATTTGATATCTTGCTGAATCGAGATCGCATATCAGGCTAATTACTTTGAATTCCTCCCTTTCGCCCATGTATAACCATGATTTTCCGCAAGCAACTCAGTACGTTAAGAAAGTTATTTTGATGTAATGTTAACAGTGAAAAGAATTGAGAAGTACATATAATAGTATGAAAGTTTATTTTAGGAAAAAAAAACAACTTGTTTTAGATATCCCTGCTTTCATTTACAATATGTAAAATGAAGGAGCATTCATACACATTTGTAAACTACAAAATTGTATGAGTCAATAGTTATTATTACTTGTATTATTGCTATAAATATTATTACAACTATTGTTACGTGTTATTAAAATAAATAAAAATGTTTTGACTATTCGTGTCACCTAGCATCTTTAGTTCTAAAAATAATTTTTAGATTCTTATTTTTCCCTAGAAAATAGATATTCCATCTCCTCTTGGGCTGCAATCGAGAATTTGTCACTCTTAACAATATTTTTTTAGTTAAAAAGACTTTGGAATTAGAGATCTGGTACTTTGATACTCAAATCCCTGAATGTCATGCGCCAAACATTGATGCCATACAGACTTATTTTCCACAGTAATTTTAATACATAAAAATATAATTATGCGTAAAAAAATTGAAATGCAGTACAAATTAAATTCTTGGATTTACATATTTATGATTAACTATACATTTTTTATTTATAGGAAAAATAATATTTCAAAAAATATTTTTAAAAACACTAAAAGTGGATGGATTCGTTCTGAAAATGTATTTCCCTCATTTTTACTTTCTCGCTCTTACTTCGTAAGAAGAGAAAGTTAAAAGCCGAGCACCCGAAAACGGCAAATTTTTGGCAGAAAAGCCCTTTTGTCGGGCTAGCATGCCAACAATTTGCAAAAACTAAGTATTTGCATATAAATCCGGGCTCTACTGATAACAATACACAAACACTTCGTAAATTATGTATTAAAGTACAGTTTTAAAGTGAGTTAACGTGATTCCATGCAATACAACATAAATTATGTTGAGAATACTATTAAATTGAATTGAAATGGGGGAATGTCGAAAGGTCGCGAAAAAAAGAACAAATTTGAAGTAAGGTGTTTTATCTGAACTGGGGTCGTAAAATGTAATAAGTCATACAGTTATCCCAAGTCAATTGAAATCAACGAATAGAAGCGGTTAAAATATATAGAGTTATTACTAATATTTTACATTGCGCGCGACAAATAACACACATAATCTTCAGTAGGGAGAAGGAATGCAAATTAACCTGCCGTGAAAATACAATGATTTCAACATGAAGAGGTGTAGTTTTACCAATGTTGAATATATTGGAAGATCGACATGGTACGTGATTCATATTACAATGTGTTGGAACGATATTTTTATTAGAGGAGGGATGGGGGCTTTAGTCGTGGTGTCGAGGCAACTTGACGTTTTGTAATATTGACTTTTTAATTTAAAATGAATTTTTATTACTTCAATTTGAGTTATTTACAGCGTACTCAGCTGAAATAATGATTAAGTTTAGTTACTTTTGAAAACCCATTTTGGAAAATGTGTTTTTGGTACCTGAGGGGGGAACTGAAGTCCCTGAATTCCGCCTTGGGTGCTCACTGATGTTGATTAAAATACACGGTATTTACTTAGTTTATTCGAGACTAACATCACAAGAACGTAATTAAATGAACAGTAAATGCTAAGTTCCCATCCATACGAAAAATACATAAAGAGGATTCAGTCAGAAAGAAGTCTGACGAAGTTTTGAGGCAAAACTTTGAAACAAGGAAATGAAAAGGTACAAAGCTGTAAAATTGTTATTCGGAGGAATTTTCAACAAATAACAGTTTGCTGACATGTTCAACATGACACAACACGACTTCTTTTATGATTTTTCATATTTCAGTTCCAGAAAAATAGTTCAATATGACTATTTTTATGGTTTTTGTATATCAGTTCCAATCCCTGCAGCACTACAATGATAGTATGGATTCATAAAAGTAAACAATATCTTAACATCTGCTAGAAATTTATTATTGTAAGGTATATTATTGATCACGTTTGAAGCGCGTACAATCATTTTGTTCGTGGTTCAATACACAGTCAATACAATAATAAATATTTGCGGATAATAGTAGACGATTACAGAGTCTGATGGTCAGATGGGATACGTGGATAAGTATAAGTATGAACGAGAAGCCCGTCACGACCCAATCACATTGTGACAACACCACATTAGGCCCACTAATCCGCAGCCTTCAGTTCCGCGCCCCCAAAATCGGCACATAACAAATAAACGGGCTTTTTTTCATTTCCGGAAAGTCTCTAGCTCCCTTCAGCTCATCCCAGAGTTAGACCTGTACCGATATACAATATTGGTATGTAGTGAGACCTATACCGAAATGCCCCTCCCGTAATTTGTACGGATATACTAACAGTGAAAAACACACACACACACACACACACACACACACACACACACACTTTCAAATAAAATGCTAGGAAGTCGGTCCCGTCCAGCGACAGAGAGTTTGACAGATTCTATAACAGTTGAGTATCGTCGAAAACAACATCGCTTTGGCAAATGTATTCTTCCTCCAGATAGATGGTCTGAAGCGCCAGCTCATATCACCTCGGAAGTGTGCTCAGTTGATTGCAGTTAGAAAGAAGACATCAGATTGATAATTTCCACGGGTGATTTTGCTATCACTAAAGCCTTTGTTCGAGTCTGGCACGAAGGACTAATAAACAAACTATCAAACAAAATAAAATCCCAACATTTCTATACGAAATCATTAAATGCTTGCTCTCTAACAAAACCTTTTTAGTCTAACTAGAAAATCACACCTCAAACCCACGCTACATTAGTGCAGTACTTTCACAAGGAACCCCCCTCCCTCTCTCTCTCCCAACCCCTCTCTCCCTTCCTCTCTCTCTCCCACCCCCTCTCTCAATTCCTCTCTCTCTCCCATCCCCTCTCTCCCTCCCTCTCTCTCCCTCTCTCCATCCATCTCTATATCTATCTATGATATCTATCTATCTATGATCCTAAAATTGAAAGATTAAAATCAATATACAGAATCTACTGTAAAAATATTCACATTAAAACCATACGCCTATCCCATTCCACAAAGAATAAATAACAATATCACTAAATTGTCAGTTAAGTACATAGGACTCGATACGCCAAAGGATAAACGCCAAAAGCGAATCAAAAATGGATATCTTATGCATACATTCTTAAACATTTTCTGCAATTCAGAATAAGCGATTAGAAGTTTCCTGTGGGACCTGTCGTAAAATATAGTTTAGTGTTAGCTATAAGTTAGAATGCAATCCCTTCAATGTTTAGTTTAATAGAAATTTGTAAGTCTCCATCCACAACACGAAATAAATTAAAACAGAAGTTATTTTATTTTTTACAGATGCCATCTCTAACAGTAATATGTAAGAATCGATACAAACTATTGAGCAAAACTTGTGAAAATTTTAAAATTGAATTTTCTGATAGAGAAATAAAAAGAGTCAAGGCACATAAATGGACAGCTCACGAACCTTAAATATGAAAGAGCTCACATGTTCACTCTATTATGCACTCAACTCAACGCAAAATTTATTGACTTTTCCAAAAAAAATAATATTTCCTGAAACATAAATATTGAAGGGCACTTTTCTTGAATTCTACACAAATAACTGGTTTTCAAGAGGCCATTATTTGCTTGGTGCAGGACAATATAATATGGATGTACCACTGCCATGACAAAAGCAGACCGATGTTCGTAAAATATATGCGAATCATTTCTAGACGGTTTTGAACCGACCGCGCCCCCCAATTTCGTCTAGAATGCTCCAGTATCAAAATAATTGATCACCTGACTGGCAGAAGTACACATGCTAAAGCTTCAAAATATGGCTACCACGATGAATCGAAATATTTATGATCTTTTTCCTTTCAAAGTTCATTAAGGAGCATTTCAATGTAAAAGTTTATGTTTTATTTTTTATTCTTGTTTGCATATCATTTAAACAATAGAATCCGCGAATTGAAGCAATCAATCGACCTGATCAGATATTTACAATTCTACAGTGACTCTGATGTTAAGACGGGTCCACACTTTCGGTATTCGACGAGCAGCGAGCGACTGTTCGCCCAATCAATTGTAGTGTTGATGGGATGCTTGCCATTTGCCGAGCGAGGAACATTCGGTACTCGCCCTACCCATCGCGTGTCGCTCTTTTGCATTCATCAAAGGAAGCGAACATTCGCCGAGCACATAAGTTTCTCGAAATTGCTCGGTCAGTTGTTCGCTATGCGGAGAAATTCGAATATGTAAAGCCGTCTTAATGCTTTGAAGTCCACATACAATAAAGTATACATTCACGTACTCTAGCCACCTAGTGTTCGCTAACGCGTTCATCTTGCCAAATAAAGTTCGAGGTATGCTTCAAAGACGTTCCTTCCACATTATCCACCCACATTGGATAATGTGTACATTAACCGGCTAATTTGCGAATTAGATTCGGACACGAGCCGCGACATTTCCATCGTTGCTGTCTGCACGAAAAAGGGATTGCCTGCGGCGGCGCGTGCCGGCGAACATTTGGACAATGGCGGCGCGCCGCATCTGAATCGCGGGAACCGGCTAATTCGCGAATTAGCCAGATTGGGACAAGAGCCGCAACATTTTGGCACGAAACGGGGATTCCCCGAGGCGCGTGCCAGCGAGCACTCTACTCCGGCGACGGCGGCGGTGGCGCGCGGCGTCTGAGGCGCGGGCGGCGCAGCGGGGGCGTGGCGTATCGCGGAGCGCGCTGACCCGCGAAAGCGGTGCTAGGGGCGCAGCGATAGCTTCGCGACCTGCCCGCCTCCGATGCGTTGCGAAGGCGCGGGCGGGAATTAGTTGTAAAATAATTCGCACCAGCCTTTTATCTCCAACGGCGACCCCCGCGACCGCGCCGGCTGGTCGGCCGTCGCTTTTGCAATGGATCGAGCCTCTCTGGGGGGCGGGGCCGCGTGACGCGACGCAATTGGATCCAACAACGACACGACGGCCTTCTTATCAGACGTCTTTCGTTCTTATGTGACGCTAATATAAGAGTACTTTTCTAATATTCCGGTATCTATACTAATTATATACCATATTCTATATTAATAGAGCGGTTTAAGGACCTTGTTAACCGTAACTTTGCCCACCAGTCATAATTAAGTTCTATTAGTGGTTTTTCAAAGATGGGCGGAGAGCAGATACACGCAATTCTGTACCTGAAAATCGGGAAGTCTTCAGCTAGTTATATCGTTTGGTATATTTTTGATGCGTAACTCATCAAATTACTGGCTTTTAAGCTGACACTTGGTAAACATGTCAGGAGTAGGATCTAGTTGTTCTGACATGGGTGTAATGAATATATTTTAATTTTTAAGGGTACGTTTTATAAAAATCTTGTGACATTTCGAAAAATTCCTGGAAAATGATGCACTTTTTTTGCTAGAATATATAAGAGAGTGAATTTAAAAAATAGCATAATCCTTTTTTCATTAAAATAACTGAAATAATGAAATTATATTTGAATCTTTCTGCATTTGAAATACTAATATTAAAGCCAGATATTTCTTTCTCAATGAAATTTATCCCAGAATTTTAGATCTTAAAGTCATGACATGCACATTTGTTTTAATATGAATAGCTGTTTGGAGAAGGAAAATTTTCGGTATGGTGTACATTCTCAATAGCTTATTAAAATCTTCCATTTATATGTTTGTATACCATCAGATCTTGATTTTGATATTTTAATTAAGTTGGACTTTCAAAACCTTCAGGACTCGAATCACTTGACTGACAACACAAGATTATGTGATTCTGTGGATTATCGCCTACACAGTACTTTCCACGCGTTTGTTGTAACATATTTATGTAAATAACTGTGACAATCTAACTAATTTGGATTGATGGAACTTCGAAGACCCACGTCATATTGCCATTAATTAAAAATTACGTTTTTTACACACACATCTCTCACGTAAAACAAAATAACAATGCCTTGTGTCTCGCTCACACTATCTTCTACACAAATAAAAGCAAAGATGTTAAATGTATTTTAATTATATTAATTATATTAATTATATTTTCAAATTAGTTAACTAAATTCTTTCAGACGTTTTCCCTCTCAAATTATATTTTTTATCAAAATCTTGAAATCGAGAAAGAGATGGAAATCGTCATTATGTTTGGAACGACTAGTTATGGATGTGAAATAATTATGAACCAAAGACGTTATAAAGGTTCTAATAACTGATCGGCGACATTAATTAGTAGAAAGAGAAACAGCAACCAATAGATGTTAAAAATCGCACACAAAAAGGTCACTTCAGGTAACAATCTGGAAAAGAAAATTCAAATTGTTTTATTCAATTTGTTTAGGGCGAAAGACTGTTTTTCTCAATATATTTGAAGGAAATTTTTCAGGTAAAAAAGAAAAATACTAAGCCTTTATATATAAATTAAAGAATCAATCAAACTCAGAATTACCAAATTATGAGATATTTTATAGCGAATTATAGAGTAAGGAGGATGGAATTTATAAAATAACTTAAAATACAAAATTGTCAGTACGGGAAGGTACCCAATATCAGATAGGAGACTAATATCGGATATCGTTTCAGTTCTATGGTGAGCTGCAACCAAGCAGCATCTATGCCAACTACTACCTCTCTCATATCCATTACACAGAATTGAGAAAGTCTTCGTACCGTGTGTGTTCAAGTTATTTTTGTGATCGTAAAGTATTCTGCAGTCTCTTCTGTTCGATTCTTAAAATAAACTTTTTACCCAGCATTTTTAGCAATATTATCTAATAAATAAAAGACAATGTTTGTTTATTGGTTGGTTGGTTCATACTAAATGCACAACGGTACCGTTCATCCGATTGCGAGGAAACTTTGTCAACTTATTGCTTGCACTTCCAGGAAGAATATATGCATAGTACGATGGGAATGTCCGCGCACACAGACGCGCGTTGATGATGATTTTATGCGGACTCAAGTGCCGAGAATAAAGCGCTCAACGTAACGGCGCTTGACGCAACCTGTTGCCAAAAAAAACAATTATTAAGATGTCTTCATTGCATATTCTCCCCCTACGATTGTGAAATTGCTCCTGAGGGAGACATATACAGGGACAGACAGAGGAAGACAGAGACGCTGAGAGAGAAAAAAACAGTCAGAGAAAGGAGATACACACAGAGAGAGAGGGCATAGGGGGATAGGGGAGAAGACGGGGAGAGAGACGGGGAGAGAGACGGGGAGAAGAGACGGGAGACGAGAGACGGAAGAGAGACGGGAAGGAGAGACGGGAATAGAGGACGGGAGAGAGACGGGGAGAGAGACGGGGAGAGAGACGAGGAGAGAGGACGGGAGAGAGACGGGGAGAGAGACGGGGGAGAGAGACCGGGGAGAGAGAGGGAGAGAGAACAGAGGGGGAGAGAGACGGGAGAGAGACGGGAGAGAGACGGGAGAGAGACGGGGAGAGAGACGGGGAGAGAAGACGGGGAGAGAGAGGGAGAGAGACGGGAGAGAGACGGGGAGAGAGACGGGAAGAGAACGGGGAGAGAGACGGGGAGAGAGACGGGAGAGAGACGGGGAGAGAGACGGGAGAGAGACGGGAGAGAGACGGGCGAGAGAGACGGGGAGAGAGACGGGGAGAGCGGGAAAGGAAACGGGGAGAGAGACGGGAGGAGACGGGAGACGGGGGAGAGAGACGGGGAGAGAGACGGGAGAGAGACGGGGAGAGAGACGGGAGAGAGACGGGAGAGAGAGGAGGGAGACGGAAAGACTGGAGAGAGACGGGGAGAGACGGCGGAAGAGACGGGGGAGAGAACGGGGAGAGAGACGCGAGAGAGACGGGGGAGAGAGACGGCGAGAGAGACCGGGCGAGGAGAGACGGGGAGCAGAGAACGGGAAGAGAGAGGGTAGAGACTGAAAAGGACATGGAGAGAGATACGAAACCACAGTCGCCAGAAAGTCTTTCCTGTAATGCAATTTTTGCAGAGCATAGCGTAAAACGTGATTAACATCAAGTGACCAGTAGCATGTAAAGTGTAATACATTGCAGTAGTGAAGTCCACTAGTACGTAATAAAATTAGGGAAGAATATTAGTTTGAATCGATAATCAGCTTGTTCGGCTGAGTCTCGTACTATTTAAGTTAAATGTTTCATTATGAAATAGCGTTAAGGTTTCCAATACCGGATACTTGAGGGATCCTGATATCAGTTATAAAATATTAGGGTGTTATTATTGTTATTCCAATTATTTTTATAAATATGAAGCCAGAATGATGTATCATTTATGAAGCCATTCACATTTTACTATCCTCAAGAAGGTGGAACATGGTTAGTAACTATCCTTATAAAGCATTAATCTGTTATCAAACTGACAAATTCAAGGATAAAGCTTATGTTAAGTCACGCTACACTTTTGATCTAATACTATTAAATATGTACATATTTAATAAAATGAAAACTCGAATTGATCTACTAGGTAGAATTTTATTGTTTTCCCGTCTTATTTGCCTATTCGATATTAGGGCACCCCCTCAACCAATATTAGGAGACCAGTTTTCAAACGTTGAAACGTGTCGACTTTTACAATAAAGTACAAAAAAGTTAAAGTAGAATGATCGGTTCAAATCTCTGGACTCCTTTACTAACGTAAATATTAAGATTAAAAAACGTTGAGAAAAGTGAGCATTTATTTTTTCAATGAAGTAAATAAAAATTATCCGATATTTGGCGACATTTTCCTATTAACATTATTTATTTCAGTTGCATTTTAGTTGAAATATTACATCAATTCTCAACGGAATAAATCACCTACTACGATATAAAAACATATGCAATATTCACTAGATATTTAAACGGGCAGAAAAGTCTTCATTAGATTAACTCAAGGAGCGATTTTGTTTTAAGAATTCTTGGAATGTTTCTGAATATATAATGCCTACACTGACTCCTTAAATCCTAAGTCAGGAGCTACTTGATCGTTTCGGACGGAAGGGCAGCGTATTCGAATCCCGCCTAGGTATGTATGTTGACTTTGCATTTTAGCATGATGGGCTCGCCCATCCATCATGCATTACATTCGCAACGTCATCCCATCTTTCTTGACCTGCCTAGGTGGCGTTGAAACACGATTTGTGAGCCGTTTGATCCATGTACACGTTTTATCTGGGTGGCGTGAATCCGAGGATCTCTCCACCAACATAACAATGGGTTGGTGACCTGAACTGGATGGACCTATGGGAAAAGCGGAGCGATCTACAGTCGGCCACGAGTCTGCTAATACCGGACTGATTGATAAATTAGTGTTTCCGGGCGTGCCAGCTACTAACGTTATTAGCCACGTAAGTGTGCACGTTTTATCGCGGGAGGTAGCGGAGATCTTTCTCAGATGAACGGTGAGATCAATCGGAGATATAACAGTCCGTTGGTCACATTAGAATGAGGGAAAGGGATGCTCATGGTTTGTACCGAGGTGGTCGCACCGGGAGGTCTAGGCAGCCTCACCCATTTACAGTATCTGACGTCTTAAAAGATGTATAAAATGTGTGTAATATGAGCTTATGTCAATGAGAATGTGAGTCAGTGAGAACTATGAAAACAGACACAACTCTTTATATCTACTACTGAAAACAACAGAACGTAAAATACTTTTTTGTCTGTATAATAGCGTACTTTTAGGTCCAAAAAGAACCAAATACATGGTTTTGAACAAACTAGATAGTTC
Source organism: Gryllus bimaculatus (assembly GCA_017312745.1). Taxonomy (NCBI): domain Eukaryota; kingdom Metazoa; phylum Arthropoda; class Insecta; order Orthoptera; family Gryllidae; genus Gryllus; species Gryllus bimaculatus. The sequence continues at coordinate 4,590,243 of BOPP01000072.1, read as the reverse complement.
TCAATAAGAATTTTCCTTCGAAAGACGCCTGTACTACCAGTAGCTTCTTTACTATTACACTACACAAAATCAGATTGGCACAAATTGCATTGGGGATCTATTTTGTACAGCCAATGTAATAAATTCGTTACTGCAATCAACCATTTAAGGTATTCAATTGGATCTGTGGTTCCTGCAAACACACTACAGAGCAAAGGTCTTCAAAGAGTATAGACTTTTGAGGTTGAGTACAAACTGATTCGGTCAACACATGTGCTAGGAAAAGCTACTTTCACACAAATCACCACAGTAAATTTAATTTTCTCAGGTACTACTAGTTCCTGATGAGAGTGGATGTTTTACTCGCTTAAAGAGGCAGCCTTTTAAGGTTGTTTTGCTATTAAATGTACGTACAGTACCAAACGTTTACGATGTACATCTTCTGGAGTATCAAAGTTCGATTCATTCGAATCAAAATTCGTAAGTGATAAGAAATGGATTAAATATAGTTTTTTTAGAAAAGACTAGGTACTAAATGTCACAGTAAGACTGTACAATACACGATAACTGAGAGTTGACAAAATAGTTCATGTTAATGACTAACCAGAGCTGAAAATAAGAGGACGTGATGATTTCTTTGAAAATCATTATGCAGCAACTGTCAATGTCGTTAACCAATTTTTGTAGGAAATGATATTCAATTTCTGTTCAAGAAGTTTTATTTCTGTAAACTTATAAATATTTATTTCTCAAATAGAGTAGTGTGGAAGATACTTTAATTTGAAGTGTAACAGAAAATACAGTTACAAGGTGAAATGTTGAACAGAAGCAATTATATTCCAGACAAACTTTTAGTTTACACGGTTCGTATTCAGAATTTTAATATTACACATTGTGAGTAAAAGAGTTGGGAGGATTGAATTTCGAATCTAGTTAATTCACAAAAAGAAAAAAAATCTTTATTATCACGTATCTCATTTCATTTGTGATTCAATACAACATGTAACCAAGTTGATACGCAGAGAAAAATCGCATATAATGTGTTGCCATGTGAGTGGAATCGAGACCAATGCATCGCCTAGAGACATCTATCTCTTATCAAATTCTTTACGGTGTCAAGGCCTTTCCATAAGGATGGTATCTATTATACAATGAGAGCACGTGTGACGAACATATTCTTAAAACTCATGCAATGTTTCTGATTGTTCATAGAGACTGCTCTGCAGTTTTGCATGAATTCTTGAAAGGTACCTCCACAATTTGTTAATGAAATTAAATCCAGCTTCTGACCCTGACGGGTCCTGCAAGCACTAACTAGCACTGACGGGTTCTGCAGTTTGAGTCCCGACGGTGGCAAGAGTTTCGACACTAGATACAAAGCTTGATCAAATTCTAGGAGGAGCAGAGTTCTAAAGTCAAGCTACTCCAATCCGGTAATTTCCCGTGTTTCTTCGATCAACTCCAGGCGAATGTTGGAACAGTACCCTAACAAACGAGTGACGGACCGAGCGCGATCATTCCTTCCTTTTTCTTGTCCTATCCTCACCCATTACTTACACACTTTCAATTATATGCTCCGCAATATCACACGTGCTGGGAGATCAGTCGGGAGCTGGTCCTGGCTGGGGTGGTGCCACCATGATGAAACATACCTTGTTGGGGAATACGCCGCAAATCGACCGCTAGGACGGCGCCAGATCATCGGGGAAAGATCACCGCCACTTCCCGCAATAAAACATGCACACACTTACGGAACCAATGATCTTAGCATTTGACACGCTCGAAACCACTAATCAATCCATCTAATACAGCGTGATATGTACGTGATGGAATAAACGGTTTCTTTATAACTGGCCTTATACACAACATCCTCTCCCGATGTGTTCTACGCGTTAAAAACATATAATTACAATAAGATTTTTTACTATGCATTGAAGTAACTGGAGCGAAACAATGAAACTATGTTTAACCCCCCGCGAACCAAGCTCTAAATGTTATGCCGAATTCCAAGCGGGGTACACGGGTACCCCACTCAAATATTATGCGAGTCATCTTTGATATATGAAATAACTAACCAAAATATAGACAGTTTGATTATTTTGAGCAGTTAATATACAATGAAAGACGTATTTAATAGAATTAAGTAACTTTATTCCAATGTTTCTATTTTATTACACGAATCCACTTGATAAAATTACTTCTTTCAAGGTTATTCGTGTATTAGGCAACTGGTGATTATTTCTATTGATTTTGTATTTGAATGTTCATTACTCGTAATTGACAAACTCTTACCGCATTTTCTTCTACACTTTCTATCTCTGTTTTAATAATTAATAAGGAATACAAATTGTGGACGTGGAATATTAAGCGTAGTACAAATGTATTCCAGCGCTTGTTCTTTTAAGTAGAAAACGCAAAATACCTTAAAACTATTACTATCTTTAAAATGTAATTCTCAACGGAAGTATTTCGGAAATTGTAATGAAATTTCAAATTAAAGCTGGAATGTGTACTTCAAAGTTAGAAACAAAAAACATCTAAAACCACTTACGCGAGCCTAGATTGTATGAATTTTTTTCCGTTGGAACGATAGTTGTTTCGACGTTATGTTGTAATATTATTTATCTTGCGATGTTGTCTTATATGATAATTACATCGAAAGTTGGAATCAGAAGTTCTATTTGTTACATGCGATCTGATCAAGGCAATTTTACTTTCCCGTATACGTAAGTATGTACGGAGTAATATACGTAACACAGGAAAAGTTATGTAATGCTGCGGAAAATCGATTTCAAGATTTGAACGAAAATTCACGTGTTGGGATCCTCTGATACCGAAAAAGTGTTTTTTTCAAAACGCTATCTCTCCGTCCGTCTGTGCACACCACTGGCGGCTAAACCATGCAAAGGATTTTTTTCAAATTGAAGAAATCCCCGTTCGTCTGGCTCGAGTCGAAGCTTGAGATTTTGAAAAACATTCAAAATTTGGGGGCACTGTACATAAAGGTCCTCGAATATTTCAAAAATTTTCTCAAAAAAGGCTCCAATGTGTTTCTTTAAATTTATTGTAAAAAGTGAACAAAATACTCTTATCAATGCGGCATAGGACAGATTTTCACTTCTAACTCTGAATTTTCGAAAATTTCAAAAGACTGAATGTTTAGGCGTCTTCCTAAAACTACAATATTGAAGATAAATATTTTTCCCTCAAATAAAAATGGTTTTCCATGGTTAGTTCTTTCGTTAAGATCATGTGCATTTATTTGAAAATCTTAGTAGTTTTAGAGTAATATTGCGAGCAATATGTGCAAATTAAAAAAATACAAAAACAAGATTTTCTCAAAAATGGTCCCAATTTTTTTAACTTTTGGTAGGGGTAGTGTTAAATGTACTCTATAAGATAACAAACGCCATATTGCTGTATTCTTTTGTTTTAAGAAAAATGTAATTTTTTTGATTTCCTCTTATGTCGTTAATATTTATATTAGCGGTGATTTGTTCACGTATCTATGAGAACATGTGCTTTAAAAAGTCATAAAGTTTCTCGAAAACTCAATCATTATCTGTAAAAACTAGCTCAAAATTTTCATATACGCTCAAATCCCATTTTCTCAAAAGCGGCTCGAAATTTGTCTTCAAACTTTGCGAACAGGTAATGCTAAATTCTCTCTTTAATATGACATAAAATCCATTTCAGGGTATTTTTTGTTTTTTTCGAAAATTACACAAATGTAATTTATTTGAAAGATCTCTCACGCTAAAAAACGGCTCGAAATTTTCAAAGATATTTTCAAAGAAACGAGGCTTTACTGTTATTTAACATTCTTAAAATAATATTTCTGCTCTACTATAAGAAAACCGAAAAATTAAAAAAAAAAATTAAAAATGTATTTTGTGTGGTGATATATGGCAGTTAGCAAGAGTATGTGGCAAGGTCGTATAGCTAGCCGAGACCAAAGGAAATAGAAAACTAATACGGGAAAGTCTGTGCCATTCTGAAGCACAATTCGTCTCTCATTTGTTATTTCAACTCAGACGTGCGCCTCCTACAGCAAAAGGGAGCAACTACATTTCTAAAGACACGATGTTCCCTTCCCGTTCCCTTTCCGTTCATCTCGCGAAGTCCGGAGGAGGTAGCAGCGTCCTATGGGGAAATACGCCCCATAACCGGCATACGTGGGCCAACATCCCAAGGTGGATTGAATACGATTTGTAGAAAATACTAAAAACGATAGGATAAAACAACAAATGCAAAACTACAAATAAATCATATTGCAATATCCAAAATGGTAAGTCAAATGGTAAGCCAAATTATTGGTAAATGGTTTGGCCAAACATTTTACACCGTCTTCATTCCATTTAATGCTTAGTTTATGTAACATCAAAACGAACGATTCGTAGGTTATGTCCAGCACTAAAAATTCAGATTGCCTTGTCGTTGTACCACGCAGTTTAGAGCCTGCCCTGTCAACTGAATCCAAAATGGCGGAATCGTCGGCGCAAAGAAATGCGCTACAGTTTGTATCGATTGGAGGTACTCTACTACTTCATGGTCGGTGGCAGCTCGTGCATGTTTCCTCAGAGAAGGAAAGAAGTCAGTTGCATGAAATAATTAAAATGAATCGTACAACTAACTAGATTGCATGCGTCGACTTGCAGGATAAGAGAGAAGAATGTATTACCCGCGCAAGTTTCCTTGAGCCTTGGCTTCGCTAGTTGTGCGAGGAGTCGGGAGTTGGGATATTTTGACGAAAGGAATTTTGCATCAAATTTGTAGTTCCTTTTTCGATACAAAATAGTTTCTATTACACGGGAGCGAACATTTCTGGTTATCAGATTTTGTCTACAACGCTCATTGTCATCATTTATTTTTAATTTAACTAATGTTGGCAAAGGAGTAGGGGTAGGTATCCCGGGACTCAATAAAACATGCGCATATAATATCAGTTCCGACTTTTCCATGGATTCGAGCAGCCGTTCTGATAAGATTACGCATACAAGCTGCTTTGCTCACGTCTGACCCATCCCTGCCAGAGAGTGTGACACGACTCACTGCCCATAGCGCGCTCATCGTGCAAGAGACGAGATTCACCCCCTTTGCCAAGTATCCCCATTAAAATTCGCCTCCTCTTTTCGAAGCAGGGGCGCTGAAAGGTATGGACAATTAACATACAAGAAGAGGAAAGGCTGAGAGTTCCTTGTCAGAGCGACAATTATTAATTTCCATATTGTTTGCGCTTAAAAGCGCGTCGACCAAAATAAATTTCCTCATAGCTATCAACTCAAAAAAGGTACATTTTGCCTCACACATCAAAGAAAATATTTTGTTTAATAATTACATTAAGAAGAAGAAAATAAAATAAAATGGGCGATCCAGCCTTCCTTCCCCTGAGAAACTGCCACTGATCAGGGTGCAATGCAACGCTACAAGTAACCCTAGCTGCGCCCGAAAGATTAATTAGTGATTTCGGGCGCGTCAACTGCTCAAGCCATTAATCCGTACGTGCATGTTTTATCGCAGGGAGGGGCGATGAACCCCCGCAAGATCCGGCGCCGACCTTCGTCGGCTAGCGTCGTTTTCCCAAACAAGTATCTCCCACCAGCAGGGCACCGCCGCAGCCGGGACAAGCTCTGAGCTTCCTACTGGTCTCCCGGCATGTGTGGAAGGCTTGTGCATATAAGTGTGTGTGTGTGTGTAAATTAGGAGAGATGATAGGACAAGGAAGAGAAAGTAAAGTTCGCGAGCGTCCCTGGGCCGTTTGATAGTGTACCTTTTCGGCATTCCATTGGTATAGATCGTACAAACCACGGCAAACCACCCATTAGATCAGCCGACCGCAATAATTCTCCTCCAGATAACTGCTCAATTCGGCAAGCTATCTAGCTGGTGTCGAAAATCGTGCTACCGTCTGGGCTGGAAACCTAGGACCTCCCGGGGAGAGCTACCGCTAGGGCATGCGTTGATGCCTTGAGCTGCGCCCGAGGAGTAAGGCTGAGCAAGGCTGGAAGGCCCTCGGCGCCAGCCGCCAGTGGGAGTGGGAGCGGGAGCGGGAGCGGGAGCAGTCTTTGGAAGAGGGGGGGAGGGGGCGTGGCGGCTGGTGGAAATTTCCGCGTGGCCAACGGGAAAACGCCGCCGCGTGCGTTGACCTGTGACCCCGCCGATAGGCCACGCCGTCCTTGGCGACCTCACGAGGCACGCCCCCTCTTCGCCCCCCTTCGCAGGCAACGTGAGCGCCCTCGTGCGCACGGAGGTCCGATTTGCCCCGCGATGACTGCCCAAAGCGACGGAAATAGCAGTGAGGACATCGCTCGTGCAAACACGAGTCTCTTTTGATATTGGGAACAACTTCTTATTATCATTTGCCATTGTGCCTTGTGTCAAAATGTCTGCCAATTGAAAGATAGCATTTTATTTTACATCAGTAGTTGTTTTTACAGAAAGAAAGAATGTTGAAGAAATATAACCAAATGTGGATTTGGCAGTTATGTAAGCGGACCGAACGAGACGTTATGTTCATAATTAAGAACGTGAACTGTGTGAAATGACAAAAACATTTCATCAAAATTCGAAAGTGGAGATATCAAAAGTGCAGGTGATGATTCACATGGCGAAAATGTATTCTTACTGAGTCGTAACTATCACTAGGGGACATTGCCACCTTTTACGTGTGATGAAGTTAAAGAAAAGCGAAACCTGTTTTTAAATAAGAGAAGAAAATAATAGCATACTGTGGTCGTAAATGATATAGCACTATTGGTTATAAATGTTATTTTAATTTTCAATTTATGAGAAATTTGTGCAATGAGAAAAATTCATCTCCTGTCTAAAACGAAGACAAATCGAACGAATTCATGAAATGTTCTCATACAACTGATAGTTTTTGAGTTGCTTTGCAAATAACTTCATGATTCTTTGTGCGTGACAAAAGAGTCAGAATGATTCAATTAATTTATGAAGATACTTAAAACTGATATATGAAAGGAAAAAAGTAATTAATTAATGAAATGTTTTCACTGGGCACTATAATACTAACAATTAAATTTGTTCAAAGAATTGGTTGCCACGACAGGAACTCGAACCCGGGCCTTCTGGTGTACGCCCAGTTGCTCTTACCACTAAGCTACCGAGGCAACAAATCCTTCCTGGTCGGTTCGAGTCCCGGTCGGGGCAACCAATACTTGAACAAATTTATTTATTAAAATGCATTGTTGCACAGTAACATGGTAACTCAGTAACAATTTGGATTCCTTGCCGGAATATATTCTCCGAGCGTAATTGCGTCCAACAAGGTGACAGGATGGTGACAATTATATATAGTATAACACTAACGTTATCGTTGATGGAAGTCACAAGTGTGGACGCTGCAACATACATAATTTTACCAAGCAAACATGCTCATTCCGCAACATAGGGCAGAAGCCAAATGTTAACTCTCCATGTAGTTGTCACCTACAATTTCTGGGAAATCGGGGGCAACGCAAACCAATGAGAGGCCTACACCGTAACAAAGAATCGAACCAGAGACACAAATTTGGTATCACTAATCAACTGAGTCAACAATCAATGAGTCAATACTAATCAACAATTTGGTATCACTAATCAACATATCACTAATCGTCTGCTTAATTTTCAGTATACCAAGGAACTAAAGGTAATCAGTTAAGGTCTCAAGGATAAAAAAAATACTGAAATAATTGCGAGCAATGGGCGAACAATGAGGTCGCGCTTTTAGGAACTCGTAGGTTATTGCCATTTGATAGAAACACGCTACGGGTGCGATTTGTGACGGTGCTACCGGCCGACCTCGTGAACGTGATATGATATCGCCTGTGCAGTCGAGACGTCGCCGGAGGGAGGGAGGGAGAGTGGGTGGGTGGGTGAGATGGTTGTATAAGTGGATTCGTTGAATGGGTGGGTTGTTTGGTTGGGTTTGGGGTCGAGCAGGCTGTCTGTCGGGTGAATGGAGGGGTGCGTGTGTGGTTGAGCGCGTGTGTGATTGTGTGCGCTGGTGGTTGGGTGCGAGGGTGTTTGGGTTCGTGGATGGTTGCGAGAGAGGGCGAGCGTGCGGGCTGGTGGTTGTGTGGGTAGGTAGGTGTGTTGCTGGGTTGGATGGTACGTTGAGTGGGTTGGTTGATGCGTTGACTGGTTTGGGTCAGAGGGCGGTTGGACGGCAGTATATGCGGGTGGATGTGTAGGTTTTCTGGCTGCGCGGTTGATTGTAAGGTTGGGCGGGAGGGCGCAGGTACAACCAATGGTGGCTCGGCGGGCTATTACGCAACGAAACTGGCGCGACGCCCTCAGCGATACGATGCCATCACCCGGCAGACGACAGCCTTGACTCGACGGCCCCGCCCCTGGCTTGCCGGCACTGGCCTCCCCATCGCCCCCTCCTCGTCGTCCGCCCAACACGCCCACTCTCGCACGCGAGGATTTCTTCGACAAGCAGCTGAAGCAAATAGATAAACGGAATATGTTTGGAATTAAGAAGAAACGCGACCTGTGCGATAACTCTCGCATGTTATACCTCACTTCTTACACCGCTTATACCTCCACCCTATCTTTTCATTTCCATATTAAGGTGGAAAGTTGATAACTAAATGTATTTATTTGTTTAAAAAACATATAAAGTTAACTTCCAATGTACTTACATAATATCAAATAAAAATAAAAATGTACAATACAATTGATATTTGAAACAAATTTTCAAAAAAGGTTTATTCAGTCTTATAGAAAAATGTTCTTGGAACAATTCACAACACTTCCTTAAAAACATTTGAAGTAATCATACAATCTGCCTTCACAGTTTGGTTTTCTCCTTCCTTGATAATCACAAAAATATTAGAAAATATTTTTACTCTTGAGAAAGCTTTGTAAATTTGTCCATGTGAAAATACAGGATTGGGCAAGTACAACCCTACTCTTTGCAATGTTTGAATTTGAAATTGCAATGTTTGAATTTGAAATTGCAATGAACGGGATACGCCCTACTATGCGCAAAACGCAAAAATGTACATATTCAAAAGTGTAATATATGATCCAAGAAGATTACATCCTATAAGTTACGATGTGAGGAATGGTTTTTTGAGTTCGTTGGCCTCAAAATACAGAATTTAAGGCCCTAGAGCGGTTCGTTTTGGACTTATATAACTATATAGATTTTAGCATTGTTGCCCGAGTGCGCTGATTGCTTTTCACAGCAATGCTTAGATGCTTTTTCTTTACAAATCCTTCTTACTTGAAATTTAAAGTACAAGTCTCCTTGAAATTGTCCTTCTTTGGGGACCTCATTTATAAATATTGATTGCATATGTGAGCCGCGAAACGTACCTACACTTCAGAAATAATATAGGGAAGGATACTTTAGTAGTAGGAAGAAATCGAGATAAGCAATATTTATATTTTGGTGTAAAATGTAATCGAAATTTTGCGTTAGCTGGATTCCGAAATGTTTTATGTCAGTCGCGGTCAATTCGGAAGGGAAGCAAGTCAAAATAACCCTATTAAATACGCGATTGTTTCGAGTCAAATTCGAACTCAATTCCCTTAACTGTACAACCTTTTGAATCACCGCCAATTGTACTGTGTATTCCACTGCAAAAAATCCATTGTAAAAAAAATAATCCGGCCTTTCGTACATCCATGAGAACCGTGTACTCATTTCGCCTTAGAGCACCTGTGTCGCCATCCCCACCAATCCATCTCATCTTCCAGCTTTGATTCACTCTGCTCATTCTCTTACGCTTCACTTACAGGTCTATTCTAGTACAATGTTTCAAGCAAATAGAAAAATCGATAATTTTACACCTACGAATTTGCATGGCTATTTTGGAATCTACTCATGCCCATCCCTGACTGGCCCCGTGGTCTCCCTCCTTTCCCGTCAATTCCTCTCGCCCCATAGTACTTCACTTAACTTCATCCCAGCCTGATAACCTCCATGTTCACGTCCATCACACTGTCGTTACGTACGGCCACTCATTCTTGTATCCGATTTGCAATGCATGCACAGATTCGATTCGCAATGCATTACACAGATTCTGAGTAAATGAAAGTTCTAATTTCTTCAAACTTTGTACTCCAAATATTCAATTTCTCGTGCATTAAGATTCATTGCAATATAATTTAGATTATGTGTAAGCAACTTTTGTTGTAATGGAATTTTGGAAAACACAATTTTTCTCGATATTCGTTTTCTGAAAATTCCCGTTTTTAATTTTTGTGGAACCTAATCACTCATCATTGATTCTTGAGTGTGAATTCTAACTACTGTGGATCTACAACAGAAAATGTTTCTCAGACGTTCCAAGAGATAGCAAGATAATTCCCCATTTTTAATTTATTTTTATATGATAGAGTTAATAAAAGCCAATGTGGTGGAACGGCTACTTTACCCTTTTTAGAAGTGTAGTTGTTTACAAACATTGACCAGCATTGCTTTATCCATGAAGTTCTATTAAAGAAGTAACACGAAGAATAAGTGACCCGACAGAACTATTGCCTGTAAAAATGAAGACCGTTTCTATAAATTCACGGTAAACTTAATATTTGTTTTGAAAGTAATGTGAATCTAATGTAAGTAAGAAGACATTAGTGACAATATAATAAAAGAAATTCAAAAAAGAATATTTTTACGGTAAAGTGCCCGTGGGTTTTGCGAACTGTCTTATTGTATTCATAACAAGATATTTCTCGGCTGCAATATCGTCAAAGTGCAAACTACAATAATAATACTCCACTAAAAATTCGAATATCGTCTTACATTCATTTAATTGTATGAGTCTTATCTTTTGAATGTTCATGAGGAATTGGCTTACGAAAACGGTAGTCAACACAAACGAACTCTGCTGCATAAAGTGGCTCTTCATAGACGACAGTGAGCAGCACTTCGCCTAAATTCTTCATTCTCCCAATAAGTTTACCTATTTGCTATTACTTTCATTACTCTGCCATGAATGCAATGTATTAGAGTTCCGACAAATATAAGCGGTTCCGAACCGAGAAGTTTATTTTAACATAAATCAGTAACTAGCCAATTAAATGACATGGCAAGTGAGATAGCATTACACATTGGTGGATGACGTTAACACTTTTCATTACCTTCGTCATGCGAACACTTTACAAGCCATTAAGAGTTACGATGCATGTCTTCTACCTCTGAACATCTAGTCTCCTTCTAATAATCCTTTCTCCCACCCTCTACCTTCTCCAACTTCTCCTTCAACAACCAGCATCTTGTTCTCCTTCAACATCTTCTCCCCCTACAGCATTTTCTTCTTCCGCAACTTCATCTTCATCTTCTTCCGCAACTTCATCTTCATCTTCTTCCGCAACTTCATCTTCATCTTCTTCCGCATCTTAATCTTCTCCAGCATCTTCATCTTCTACAGCATCTTCATCTTCTACAGCATCTTCATCTTCTACAGCATCTTCATCTTTTCCTCCTTCCTCGGCACCCAAAGGAATATCAATGGAAGCGGGATAACACAGAATCGCGGAAGGTTTGTGGTGCGCTATTCAAAAAAACCGGTAGGACTCAAAGAGAAGCGGTGCAACTAGTTGAAAAATGGATTTACATGATCTCCCAATTTAATATAAACTTATAAGAGCAAATAAAATTTGTGACATTTATAATGGGGGAAATTAGAAAAAAAAGCTGTATAAAACAAACTAAAATACCACAACAATACTTAACATTATTTCTTTATTTATCTCTTAAATTTATTTTCTTTTTGAATACCCCGTAAATCCCCTGGCTTGTTTGTTTAAATCAACATTAAAGTCTAAGAAATACGCAACTCAGTGAGTCGCAAACAATTCAAACTCAATCTTCCACAATGCGATTTTTCGATAGAAAATATGCAAGCTAATAGTAGTCTGCTGATCAGTTCAATCTTCAATTCGCTGACCATGACCGACATCTTATTCATAATACCTGTCATCAAGCCATTTCAGATTACTTTGCGATTTCGGTTCTGTTAATCAAATATTTCCGTTTTTAATAACACAACATTTGGTTTCCGTTCATGTTTCGATTTTACTTTAATGGTATTCGAATATTTTTATTACGTGATTTCGATATTATGATAAAGCAACAGAACCGATATTGATTTCTTAACTATTCCTTTCCGCCAAAAGAAAACCCTTGACAATTTAAACTAAAGAAATATTAACGAAATATCTGCTCTCCGATAAACTTTTGCACTATGAGAGACTTCTCAAAACGTGAACACAGCAATTCAATCGAGGCCAAATCGTGAAGAAACTTTACAACCTACCCTTGAAAAGGGCCAATTTAGACCCGGTGCCAATTTAAACTCAATTCCACCAGATAAAACTCCTAAAAATTAGATAAAAAAGTCTCCCGAAAACATCTAAAACACCTCTTATTCAATTATTAATCATTGAAGTAGAGGTGTTATAGAATAGCACAGACTTTATCGTAGTAAAGTTTTCTAATTTCATTGCCCCATCTTCGTGCGTGCTGTCTTTTATCGCCGCCCAAAGATCTTTTTCTGACATTTTCTCTGACATTTAGAATATTAAAAAAGAGTAAAACCTCGTCGTAAATGGCAATTATCATTGAAAACATTTTGAGCTGTTTTTAAGGAAATTGCGTGTAAGCTTTTCAGTAAATGGGAAATTTGAAGCTAATTTTCACAGAGTTTTCAAAAAAAACCTTATTTATAATCATTTGAAGCACTTTAACTCGCAAATGCAATTGTCTACTTTCACTTTCCCGTAATCGTAGTAACACGGAGTAATATATATATATATATATATATATATATATATATATATATATATATATATAGTATAGGGAAAGTTATGTGATGTTGCGGGAAATCAATTTCGAGATTTTCATGTAAATACACGTACGAGTACATTTGCTTTAAATAATGTCATATAAAGTTTCTCGACAACTCTTGCGTTCTCTGTAAAAACTAGCTCTGAACTCCGAATCCCTAGACAGTAAGATAATACATATTGAAAGACAAATAAGGTAACAAATTATTAGGGATAGACTAATGTGTCCATTGGTCTACCATCAATGAAACTTTTAAAATATCTACACGTCCTAGATGTAACTTTTATCAAGAATTTAACAAATATATTTAAATGAAATAGTTTATTACACAAGGGTTGGGGACCCCTTTCACAATATACAAGGGGTCCTTCCTCGGCCCCCTACTCCCTACGCGTATGCCTATGCTCAAGATTGTTAATTCAGGCAGTAGCGTACATCGATCCAGATTTGTAGCTAATGGAATTATTTCACACTCGTACATACTGGTCGTACTCGAACATAGGAAAGGCCGCACTACGAATCTTCATATTGTACCTTGCTACAACATGACAACGCATCCGTTAACGTCATACTTGATCAAAGAAATTTTCACGAAGTACGATAGCGCAATAGCTTGCCCAAACACATTAATCACGAATAAGTTTTCTAGGAATAATTTGAACTAAGGACCAGTATTAACAGAAGCCATAACTAACAAAAGATCACTAATAGAATCAGTCAGTAAGCCTAATCCCGATGACTGACACAAACTCTCTAAATTCACCATCTGTAAATACAGCTAGTTTCTGTAGATTATCGTGCTCCATTACAATAGACAATTCATACAATTTTAATTTTATACTCAAACACTTTCTATAAAATATTAACTCTCCAATAATTTTCATTGAAACAGATACTTTTAATTAAATGAAAAACCGAACTATTCATTTGGCAATGCCTCGTGGTGATTGGTTGATTAATTAATTATTTAGTGTTTCCTGACTTGTCAACTACTATAGTAATAGGTCCCGTAGATTCCTATCCTCTGGAATGTGAGATATGGTGTCGACCTACGTTATGGGGTTTTCCGATTCCAAGTACCTCCCCAAGCGGGTTTCCGACACGGATCCGAACAGGTCTCCCGACGTGTGTGCATGTCTGTGAAGAGGAGGGGACAAAGGGGAAGAAGAAACATCGCGCGCTCATTCTCCCAGTATTTATAGAAGACACCACAGAAAACTACCGATAGAGCAATCAGACGCTAGAATTCCCCTCCAGACAGGGTCTGAATTCGACCTCATACGTTCTGAAACTAATGTAAAAATTCAGTCACTATCGGGACTCGATCCTGAGGACTTTCCGATCAGCGACGCTGCATATGCAACGATAAGGCATCGTAGGCATAAGACTAAATATTCTGAAGTATACAATTTGTTTAAAAAAGCACAAAATGATTTTGTACAGATTTGATGCATCACGCGAATAAATCTTGCTGTCCTGATCGTTCTGCTTTACTAGCTCCTTCTGATAAAACATCTGCCCGCGCAAATAAACAAGCCTGCTCAAAGACAAAAGAATGGATAAACAACAGTTGATACGTCACCGGCAGAAATAAATCAGAGGTTAGACCTTATGATAATGGTGGATCGAAAGATATTTGCATGGTAACTATCATCTTTCTTAACACAATTTTATCGGACAAAATGGTGAAGAAAGGATAAAATAAGGCAGCTCCTGTTGCCACAAGCACACATCGTTACCACACTGAGGTTAAAAGGGGAAACGAACCAAAGGATTAATTTAATGCATATATTCAAAAGAGACAATGAATAATCTTCCAATAAAGAGAGATAATCTTTCTTGAAAATATTCCAATAAACTTTTTTATTTTTATCATTTTTTTATTTAATGAAGTTCGCTTTTTAACTACTAAGAACTACTACTAATAGCGACCACTGTAAGAAACATTGGGGGTAACAGTAACGGTATTCGGACACACTCAAACATCTATGCTCCAGGCGGGATTCGAACTCGCGACCCTTCCAACAAACTTTGATTTTAGAATGTATGTAAAATAGAGTTTCCCATAAACCTTTACAAACTACTATATGACTACTCTATATTTATGTTATATAAACTATACATGATAATTGAACTGATGAAATGAGTTTGCAGACTATTTTCACTCTCCGCTTAATTGAAGATTGGTCTGATTTCTAATGGTGGCTGATTGTTCAGGTCTTCGACCACTCTCAAAAGAATGTGCATCACGCTTTCGAAATACGTTTCAGGGTTTCATCCCATTTAAAACCATTAAATCACTTTTTCAACGGAAGAGGAATTAAATAATTATAAAGGGTTTTGCACTGGTGTGTACTGGAAGGCACTATGGGCAACTCCCGCGTTGTGGTATTGTGGGTATTCTGATGTGGTATTGTTGACGTAATTACATGAAATAATGAAAATCATCTCCGTCAACTTAATATCCTTTCCTTTTCCCTTTGCAATACGCTACCTAACAAGGTCAGCCTAATTGCAATGCGTATTTCGCCAGTGTAGCCTATTACGCCGGTTTGTATCTAAGGCCTAAAAGAGTTCAATGCAGATAACTTCAAAGCCCATTTCAACTTAAACCTTCATAGTGACATATTTCACCTCACACATCCCGTGCACAATGGTTGTCACGCGACTCAAGACGTTTATTTTCCTGACTGTCCTACACCAGAAGACTAGTAGCTGGGCATCATCGCCTTCTTTTTTTTCAAACATTGAATGTTGACAAACTGCCTCTCTCAACGCGACAAAAAAAAAGAAGCATACTTGAGTCCACTACAAAGGACGTACTTGTAGAGAGAGCTGTTTCAATTTGTCACGCCGGCAGTTTCAAGCAGCTTCTTGACGACGCAGCGCGATTCTCGTCTCTTTTTTACGTCAACAATGACGGCGCATCGCAGGTGGTACTCAGAAGGCAGGGGCAGAGGAGTGAGGAGGAATGGGTGCGGAAAAACGGTCGGACAACGCAAAGAGACTATACGGAGCGTGTTTGCGACCTTGGAGTATTTCGGTCGGGGGGCTCTGCGACCCCGACCTCTCTCAACCGACGGGGTTCGTGACATTGTTCGTGTAGGCGGCTTTTTTGGCTGCTTTTCAAAGCTTTGTGAGGATGTTTTGTGGCTGCTGTTTACACACGTTAAAAGAGGGGGGGACTGGAACGAATTAGGAAGTTTCCGAGCTAGAGAGGGAGAAGTTCGTCAAATTAACTTTACACCATCAGCAGAGATCAAAATTCCCCACCCCTCCAACGAGAGGATGTATGTAAACACACAATATTGTTAAGAAGAGTCGCGAGGACAGATGGCGCGTAAACGTGAGCTTTTCGGGATATAATTATTCTTTGTGTCCAATTGAATTTTGGGCACAAAAACCTCTTGCTTTTTTAATATCTCGCGTTCAAGGGCATAATTTTCGCATAACTTCGGGCGATAAACCCCGCTCCTTCGACATAATTTTACAGGGAATCGGTTCTTTCGTGAGCCTCTTCACATACATTTTGATTCACCAGGTGAGCAATGACGAGCAGGTTAACTTAAATTTTTTACATTATCAAATTTTATTATTAATATAAATTTTGTTTTGAAAATAATGCGACATTACTGTTTGTTATATTGTCATTGCGCCACGTTTAGCTTAGTTCGTTCATTAATATTTCCCTTGATTCAACTTCAATTTAGGTGTAGCAGGTGCAATATTTCAAAATTAATTTAACTAATATGTCATTGTTAGGTAGATATTTTAGGTGAATAAGTTCTCTATGTTTATGTAACTTATTTAATATTACATACTTTTCAGCTCACCTTGTGAATATAAATGTTACTTAAAACAACAGTGTTCTTTTTAACCGTTCACAAGTCAACAAACGCTTCCTCAATACATTCTAATATTACAAAATGATTTTATATTTCAAACATACTAGATGAAGGTGCTATAAATTATTAGTAGTAACTCTTAGGTATTATATATAATTTACAATAATACTCAAAATTTGTTGATATTTTTCTTGTATTTGATCTTAAAAAATTACAAAATGAATAGTTATTTTACGACTTAATTTCTATTTAGAAGTCATCTAGTTTTGTAATTTCTTGGCAGCGCCCTCAGTCCTAAGGCAATGCGAGACCGCGATTGGTCGAGGGCGAGAGGCAGAGACTAATTTCATTCGCTCCGACACCTATCAATCTCTGCAATCACCCAGACTGCCACACGGCATTAATTATCACGCCCAAGTCCTTGAAGCTGTCCTTGCGCTGGGACGCGACGTACCGACCTCCCATTCCTCCCGTCCTCCCATCCTCCCGTCCTCGCCGTGCTCACCGTCCTCCTGCCATCCCCGTCTTCCTAATCTTCCGTCCACTGGTTTATAATAATAATAATTTCATTTTAATTCGGAACATTTAACATTTTCTTGCAGAATTTATATTATTAAACAAAATGCACTTCCGTGGATGAAAAAGTTTCAATGCGACTTTTGTTCTAGTAAAAACTTAACTCATGAACTCTAACAAACAAATCAGAATACGATTAAAATCACAAAGGGATCAATTGGATCACTAAGATATTTCAAAGACATTCAATTACGCGGGTATGAAAGAAAATCGGGATATGCATGCAACGTTTTCACTTATTTGAATGTTTCTGGATGTGGTGGAGCCAATAATTTAAAACAGTTTTTCAATCATGTACAATGTTTTGCAAAAACATTTAAATATTAAAATTAAACATCAGTTAATTAACATACAGAATGGTGACAAAATCACATTAAAATTATTGTGTATTTATAATAGAGACAATCAAAGCTAAAAACGTGTAACAAGGACTCGAAATAACTTAGAAATTATGTTACGTTAAAATGATACAGATAAGCTGTTATAAAATATATAGCAATAAACCGTAAGTCGCAAACATACCCGAATCCCTAGGCACCAGTTGGAACTTGAAAAGAACTAATATGTAATTTTCAAAAAACAATTGAAAACAAAGATTAAAAGCTCATAAAATCTACCCCAATTTAGATAACAGTAATAACTGCTTACCTAAAAACAAAACAATTTTTTAATTGGCCATATTTCACAAATAATATGCGAATACCAATATTTTTGAAAACTTGCTCCTAATCTTATTTAAAGAGCTGTTTTTGAAGAATATATGTCATTAAGAAAAATATCAAGATATTAAGAAACTTCAATGTTGTTGCTGTAGATAGGAGTAGAAACATATTTAAACTTTTGCAATTTTCGAAAATTCAGACTTAAACGAAAATGTAACCTGTGCCATTTCAAGCCTATTTTGGAGGGAAAAAACGAGAAAAGATTCAAAATAATAAAAAATTCGAAGCCGTTTTCAGAAAATTTGAAAATGTTGATAAGACGTTATATAAAATCAAGTTATTCGTTTCAAATATGTATTGCCTGCGGATAGACCAGACCGATCGAGTAGTTTGCGATATAAGTCGCCAGCTAAATCCGTCAGGATTACAGGCTCCGCTATCACTCCGAGTTCTATTTCGAGTTCAAAATTCAATTCAAACGTATATTTTATTGTTTTACACGCGCCGTGCAGAACATCCCTATTTTTAATTTTGCTCACATTGCACTCTTCCCAGAGAAGCGTGCGCCCACGGTCGCCCTCACAATCTCTGCCCTGCAGCGTCACGACGGCCCCGACGCAGCAGCGGGTCACGGCTCCCAACCGGGCTCCCTTGGACTCGGCGCTCCCAAAAAACAGCAGCGGCGCCGGCGAGGCGCGGGGAGCGCGGGCGAGCGCGGCGCGAGCGCGGGCGAGCGCGGGGCGAGCGCGTGCGAGCGCGGGGCGAGCGCGGGGGCGAGCGCGGGGCGAGCGGCGGGGCGACGCGCGGGGCGAGCGCGGGGCGAGCGGGGGGGCGAGCGGCGGGGCGAGCGCGGGCGAGCGCGGGGCGAGCCGCGGGGCGAGCCGCGGGCGAGTCGCGGGCGAGCGGGGGGAGCGCGGGGCGAGCGCGTGGGCGAAGCGCGGCGAGCGCGGGGCGAGCCGGGGGCGAGCGCGGGGCGAGCGGGGGCGAGCGCGGGGCGAGCGCGGGGCGAGCCGGGCGAGCGGGCGGGGGCGAAGGCGGGGCGAGCGCGGGGGAGCGCGGGGAGCGGCGGGGCGAGCGCGGGGCGAGCGCGGGCGAGCCGCGGGGCGAGCGCGGGGCGAGCGCGGGGCGAGCGCGGCGAGCGCGGGCGAGGGCGGGCGAGCGCGGGGCGAGCGGGGGCAGAGCGCGGGGCGGAGCGCGGGGCGAGCGCGGGGGGGCGGGCGAGCGCGGGGGCGAGCGCGGGCGAGCGCGGGGCGAGCGCGGGGCGAGCGCGGGGCGAGCGCTTTGGGCGAGCGCGGGAGCGCGGGGGCGAGCGCGGGGCGAGCGCGGGGCGAGCGCGGGCGAGCGCGGGCGAGCCGCGGGGCGAGCGCGGGGCGAGCGCCGGGGAGCGCGGGGCGAGCGCGGGGCGAGCGCGGGGCGAGCGCGGGGCGAGGCGGGCGAGCGCGGGGGGCGAGCGCGGGGGCGAGCGCGGGGCGAGCGCGGGGCGAGTCGCGGCGAGCGCGGGGGCGGAGCGCGGGGCGAGCGCGGGGCGAAGGCGGGGCGAGCGCGGGCGAGCGCAGGGCGAGCGCGGGGCGAAAGCGTCGGGGCGAGCTGCGGGGCGAGCGCGGGGCGAGCGCGGGGCGAGCGCGGGGGCGAGCGGCGGGCGCGCGCGGGGCGAGCGCGGGGCGAGCGCGGCGGGCGAGCGCGGGCGAGCGCGGGCGAAGCGCGGGGCGGAGCGCGGGACAGCGGCGGGGCGAAGGTGCGGGGCGAGCGCGGGACGAGGCGGGACGAGCGCCGGAGGTGTGGGATGAGGGCGGGCGAGGGCGAGCGAGGTGGGCGCGAGGGTGGGCTGA